>CM052319.1:15835818-15848473 GCA_028455605.1 Lasioglossum malachurum
TCTTTTGCTGTAAAGAACAATTCAATATCTTTTATAATAACATCACAGTATTTGTTTAAAGTTGAAAAATATGTTTTTTTTTTCAAAGCCATGTTCCCCAAAAACTGTGCGTATAGGAGAAAAATTAAGGACAGACTCGGAATCAGCGCAAAAAATTCTATAAGAAGGACCCAACACAGTATATTGAAATCATTAAAAAAGTTGAAATTTGTTGGACAGTGTAATTGGGAGTGTTCGGCTAAGTATTAGGTCGTACCCAGGGTTGGGGAAAAATAGATTTCTGAAATAGTAAATAGACTATAAATATTTTTATTTTGTCATGTGATACAGTAATTGGCAAAAAAATTTTTAATAACGGACTAAAAAGAATAAAATAATTTTTCCTAGCCCCATACAGGTTCCTAAGCCCATACAGATTGTGAATTTTTAATAGCTATGAGAGAGAGAGAAAATACTTGTAAGATTTAAAACGAAAAACGTGGGGCGCAACATAATAGTAAAGAGTGTAGAGAGTAGCTGCCGTTGATAAAACTCACACAACAGTGTATATCAATTTGCAGTGCAATAAAATTCTTAGTGACTTACTTACAATTAATTTATCAATTAGGGCAAGCGCCCCACGTTTTTCGTTTTAAATCTTACAAGTATTTTCATAGCTATTCAGAATTCACAGTCACAAATTTTCAGGACTATCTGTACGAGGTTAGGAATCTGTATGGGGTAAGAAAAATTATTTTATACGTTTTAGTCCGTTCTAAAATTTTCTGTTAATTATTTTCTGCTTTTTAGCCTTGTGTGTGTGAAATTTTCAATCGATTTTAAACATTTTGATGAGATTATAACAGAGACATGTAGTAAATTTCAAAATGAGTGCTCTTTTTTTTGTTTGTGTAGGGTGGGGGAATGTCACTTACGCACACCCCCTCCTCGGATGACGTCTGGAGGGGGTAGTGTGGGACTCGGCACCCCCTAGGTGGAATTTGGGGGAAACGGGACTATAGGGACTATACCCCTACTCATACCCACTAAACCCCCACCACCCAAGGCCTCTTGGGCCGTCGCACACTGGTCTACGCGCTCGATCTAGCTGTTCATTAATATTTTAGCACTACAGTAATCGCTCCTTCGCTGTCCTGAATCGTGGGCACGATCGTTTTCCAGTGCCTACCCACTCCACTGCCTGTCAATGAGAGGATTAGGCCTGTGTGGGTCTGGTCGCCAGATGTGTCCCAGGCCTGTCCAGACCCGCGCAGAACGGAGAACAAGAGGAAAGGGATATGGCAAGGAAAAAAGCAGTTTTCTAAAGCCAGACAGTTGAGAGAAAAAGTTACGGTTACTTATAATCCTTATTTGTAACCAATACGATTTTAGTCGATGAAATACTTGTTATTCTATAACTTTTTTCTGTTTGGTTATAACAGTTATAGTCCCTTTATAGTTCTGTAATAATTAACCTATAGGTACATATGCGAATTCCATCAGTTTCAAATAACTCTGCCTTTGTCTCCTGCGAGGTTTTTAATTAAAATGTCGTGCGAAGGCTTTCGTAATGGCACAAAACAGCGTCAAACATTTTTTATAAAAGCAATTGTTTGAAAATTTATGCTTATTAAGATTTTTCTTTATTTTGCAGGCTGGTATACGTACACAAAGCTCCTCGTTAGCCTTTTTCAAACAGAGGAATAGGTATACTATACAGCAGTACGCATGGCATACAGCATTTCGTCTTTCGTTTCCCTGCTATGACGCGTGCAACGTGCATTGTTCTCGGGTAGAGCGTACACTATGAGTTCATATAAAGTCCAACACATTTCGCTTTGGAAGATCCTACAACCTGTACCCTTTTGTGCTTGCGTACATGTTTGGTGGGCTTGTAATTTAAAAATTTTGAAGCATTCTCCGTTATTCAAGGTATATTCGTTTTGACTTAGCGCCGTATAAAACAGCATTACTGTTGTCATTACTTCACATGGAAAATTCATTTGATACTGGGTTCATGATTTAAAGTTCCACAGAGTTTGTATTATAGACCAAAAGACAATACACCTAAACTCAGTTTAGATTTTTTTCAGTATCCATACAGTTTTGATTACGTATTTCATTTCGAAATTTCAGCAGTTAATCATTAATCAATTATCCGATTGACGATTCATAATCGTTAATCGCAATGAACGATTAATAAGTATTTAATCGTTAACCGAAATTAACGACTAAACTAGGAGATTAATTGTGTGGGTTAATTGCGATTATATATATATGTAATGTATATAAAATGTATATAATGATTGAAGTAGAAATGTAGTCGTCAATCGTTCATTAATTTTTTGCCCAACTCTGTCAGAGGGATATTATTAAAGTAGTAGGGTGAGTCTAAATTTCTGATACGCACTGTGTTTCAAATTAGTATTATTTCAATAAGAAAACAATATTATTTTTACTATCAAGTATAACAGTATTGAAAATGACAGGGCGAAATAAACTATTTCGAATAGCTATTTCTTATTTTCATTGCAAATAAAGTTTGCCCAGGTCTGCCGTGTAAAGAGATCATTGAAGTACATACTATTTAGTGCAGAATTTATGAGATCCCTCTAGTCGCTTCATATTTTGCGAAAGGATATAAATCGCGCACGTATTCCTTTCGATTTCTTTACTGTACGCTATAATGCTCACATATGGTACATATTCACGTCCGCCTTTTGACGGTTCGTCGGTTGCTTTAGTACGCTTTTTTCAGTACTGCTCAACAGTTTATGCTGTGCGCTGGAATATATCATATACATTCACTATTAGCGGGGAGAGAAAATTAATACATTAATCTTGTTAGTATTTATTTATGACGAATAAATTAATTTAGTTACTATTTATTTGAGATGTGAATAAGTCAATACCATGCGAAGTTAAAATAGAGAGGATGTAAATGAATTTTATTGTTTTGCTTTCTACACCAGTCTTTTGTGAAACATTCCACAATAGGCCAAGAGCCAAAAGTCAATTTTTCAAGTTTAATGCTTTGAAACAATTTTTCCCTATAAACTGACAACCCTTTCAAACTCCAAAATATTATTCATCGCAGATGATTCCGAGATACAGCGTTCTAAAGACAAAATCTCATCAAATTCAAAGTAAAATTGAAAGTGTGCCATACCAATTTGGAATATCAGAAAACTGATATTATTGGCGGTTTTATTTGTGTTAGGAGGTGCACTTCAAGTATACAGGGTGGTCCTTTTATCTTGAGACAGTCAATTATTACGGAAACCAGCGGGAATATGAAAAAATGTTTTATATAAAATATTCATCATATGAAGGGGCACATTTAATGGCGTTATGCACATTGTTCCATAATGGCCCTTTAAGGGTCAGATGAAGGGAAACTTCATTTTTTCAAATGGAAATCCATATTTTTTATTTTATACTTTTATTCTACATCGAAAAATAATATTTCGTATAAAACATTTTTTTCCTGAACTTACCATTTTTTAACGATACCATGATAAATGTTACAAAGCTTACTGCGACAATAAAAACAAAGTCGATAGGGCACCTTAGTCAGTCGAACCAAAATTTTCGAATTACCTCGATCGCCGACACGTTGTATCTTTCGCTTACCAACGCAACGGTTTTTGGTCAAAACGTTCGCCGTGTCGTTAACGTTATCGGACTCGCACGCGCGTGCATTTTCACGCCGACACCTCTGCACAATAACGAATCGCGACGCGAGCTGGAAAAATAAAGTGGAGTTCTGCCCTTCAACCGAAAGGAAGCGAAAATCTTTTGGCACCCATTCACTCTGATCCTTTTTCAAGGATAGAACGGCTATCCTTGGGTGAATCAAGTCCACTCAAACTTGATTCAGCCCGGCGACAATTCGCCCACTAAACAAGGCCCATTATGGAAAAATGTGCATAGCGCCATTAAATGTGCCCCTTCACATGAAGTATATTTTATATAAAACATTTTTTCATATTCCTGCTGGTTTCCGTAATAATTGACTGTCTCAAGATAAATGGACCACCCTGTATAATAGGCCGTGCCGAAAAACACCAAAGTAAGTGTGGCGTTTGGCCTTAGTGCGGGAAACTTGCGTCTTTTGGTCAATAAGACCTGTGCAAAAGTTGAGCCCTCTGAGTTTATATCTTCTGTTCCGGCAAGAGCCTTGAATTTTCGAAAATTTAGTGAAACGGTATAAAGTGACTTATAAGTGAATGATCTCAACCGAATTCGATAGGCTTTGGATATTTTATGCAGCATAAAAAACTATTAGACCCGTATTTTTTATTATCGGCTTATCTTGAAGTTTAAGGGTTGAAACTACCCCTAGTATATGAGGTATGTGAAAAAATGTTTCATGCGAAAGTTTTATATTATTTTATACTCTTTGCAACAATGTATTCATATTTTTTTAAATGTCAAATTTGTTCACCCCCCAACCCCCATTTAATGCTAAATCCATTCATATATGTACAACCCCTGGCAGAATGTTTCCGATCGGAGGCATCGATACGGATTTTAGAGAAAATATTCACAATTTAAAAGTATAAAATATTACTTTTTGAAGTTAAAACTTATGGGAAATGAAAAGGGGCTTATTGAGGAATGAAAAACAGCAAAATAACATAAGCTTCCATTTACTATAACAAAGAAACGAGAAAATAAACAAAATGTTACACGGAAAAAAGTTTCCTATTAATAGAACAGTTGGAAGAAAGTTTCCGATTCGATTTACGCTGTCCAACAACAAAGTTCAACAGTTACTGTTGGATGATTCTTGTAGAGTTTTTTGCGCTGATTCCGAATCAGCCCTTAATTTTTTCCCTAGACGCACAGTTTTTGAGGAATTTGATTTTGAAAAAAAAATACATATTTTCCAAGTTTAAACAAATATTGTGATGTTATTATAAAAGATATTGGATTGTTCTTTACAGCAAAAGATTCTGTGTGTAAACTTTCCCGAATACAGTGATATGCAATATTAATATATTATGAATGTTTAAACATGTTTAAACAATCATTAAAGATGGAGAGACACCACTTTTGCACCAATTGTTGAGGGTATTTTTCAGTTTATTAACGAAAAATTTGATACCATAGAAACAGACATACGCACACACACACGCACATACAAACATTTTGATAATGTTACGGATGTCGAACAGGTGTTCAATATCATCTCTGGCAGGAACCGTCCTAGATAAACGAACAGGGCCATCCTAGACAAATCTACAGATCTGTTTAGTTTAGTTTAGGTCCCAAACATACGCACGACCAACTGGTAGTTGACAAAATACGAATGTTCATTCAAAGGGTACTGACAAGTACCACCCGTCATTGCAGGGGTATATAAGCCCTTGCATTTCTACTCTCGGGGGCTAGTACTATCGTAATCACGTATCGTGTCGCGTCGTGCTGCATCTCGGAAGTCAACTACCAGTGAGATCGGGCTAAGTTCCCCTTCGAATCAAAGTTAACCGTACAGATTCCGCGAGTTCGGTCTAAAATCTATTAGGTAGTGGTAAGGTTGCTCCGAGACCCCCGCATTGCCAGTGCGTCAACACCGTGCATCTCAGTTTAGGTAATACACACCTTCTTCCAATTCTTTCTATTCTAATTCAATTCATTCGCGACAGTTACACAATTGTATCACAGAATCTTATAATCAGAATATATCTGTGTTCTTTGATAATTAACGCAAATTCATTAAACCCATAATTATTGACCAATATCCTAATAGAGTAATTGAACGTCCCCACACGATACAATCTTACCGTTCGGATTGTATCATTAAATTGTACTAGTTACGAGGCTTACTAACTATCCTAACAGCTCCCTGATTTCTCATCAGGTTCGTCTGTACTTTTATCCAACCTCCTAGCGGCTCCTCAATTCCGCATTGGGTTCGTCCGCGTACCTTTTACTAACAAATTGATATCATATTCCTAGAGTAACAACACTTCGCCGGCCACTCGTGCTGCTCGCGGCCCTGGCTCGTAACAATAAAAATAGTCTAAAATGACTCCAATGACCATGAAACGTGAAGATCTGCTAAAACCTCGATTTTCGATTTTCGGGATAATTACAATAACTTCCCTATAAAATCGGGAAGTTATTAATAATTACAGTTATTAAAAACTCTCGTCACAATAAGCGTCCAAAGATCAAACTTTTTCAAATACGATTTATCACCGAAAAAATTCCTTTTCTTCATAACGATGTCCTGGAAAACCTACTGAAAATTAAGTTCCCAATTTTTTTTTATACGAAGAATGTATATCTATGTTGAGAACGCACCAGGAACTAAACATTATTGTTCATACTTTGTTATAAAAGAAAATACTGAGTCAAGTAAATAAAATCGTCAAAGTTTTTCACCTTTGACAAGGGATAAGTTAAAAAGTTAAAAAAAGCTAAAGCTCTAACAAAGTGGAACATTTTCAACAATGTCTCCTCTAAAAGATCCTGCAAATTTCGCGTCCACCACGGTGAAAATTATGATGGTTTAAAGCGTCGCGTGACACGCAATTCCGCGCGAGTCGCGTTGCTCGAGACGCATTGACGACCACTCAGCTGCTCTCTTGAGAGTGTAAAGACCTAACACAGACCAATCTTATGAATTTTTTAGATTATACGACCATTGATAAACATTCGAACTTCTTGCTAGCTTAGTTGAATCATTTGTATTTGAGAGATCATAGTACATAATAGCATCGTAGTATAGCATCACAGCAGTTTTTCCATATTTAAAACTTGTTTTTTTACCTTTGTTAAGAGGAATTTAGTATATATTTTTGTTTATTAATAGATAAATGCAGTCATAAGCAGAAGACCCGTATGATCAATTGATTATAGTCAGTAAAACTTTGTAAAATATAATACTTAATCTTGTTTGAATATTTGTAAATATTTAAATAAGACAATAATAGCACATTTTTGTTATTCCATTAAATGTAATAAAAACTTCATTCATTCAAAAATAATGGATTACTCTTTGTTTGAATGCCGAATAGCCAGTTTTCAATTATATTAATTATTCACACGATTTTTCAAACATTTCCGGTGGTGTGACAAAAAAATGTTTCCTACAAAAAGTAATCAGTACACAGTCTTTTACAAATCTCAATACAAAAAATTCCAAAAAAAATTTTTTTTTTTATAAAAAATTGTGGTCACCTTCATTATTTATTGATAACTACATATTTTTTATTCAATAAAGTTATAGCTGACGCCAAGACGAATCCAATAACATATTTAATGTGGTCTTTATGTTTTGAAATAATGGTGAGACAGGCGTGAACAGCTAGCGCGCCGATCTGGCCCACTGTGCGGCCTACTGTATAATCCAGTTTTTAGAATTTTTTTAATCCATTTACAAATAGTGGAAATTTTTAACAATTTAAACTTTCTCAAGGGTTTTAATAATGTGCACACATATGCTTGACATGAGGATTGTGTGTTTTCTATTAACAGTTAGTTATTAAAGAAGGGGAATATATAGGTTTTACCTGCTAATGCCTGCATGTTTCATTTTTATACAGATTTTAAGAATTAGACGCACGAGATATTCTATCTACAGCACTATACGCACATATTATTCACTTTTAGACAACATAAGACTAGAATCAGAATTTTCAGTGTAATATTATTTCTTGTGATAGTGTTACATATGTATGTCAGATTTAGATTGAAGCATTTGATGGGTCTCAAAACTACATAAACAAAATTAGAAAATAATTTTTACCGCTTTTGCAGTACCTACATATACAGATTGGGGCATTTAAATGGGAACACAAATATCTCAGTTATTATTAGTCGCACAAACAATCTCCACAGAATACAGTTGTATTGTTTCAAGAGGCGAATTTTATGATGATAAAAATTTTTTCTCAAGGTAATTTTTTTACAAGATTTCAAGGTCATCGATATTTTTAAAAATAGAATATCCTATTATCGAAACAATTTTCTTTCTTCTTTGGATAATATCTCGTTAACTATTAGGTTTAGGATATATGAAGGTCAACACTTTTATACTCAGAATTTGATACTCTATCGATATATGGTATAAAAAATAGGATATTCTATTTTTAAAAATATCGATGACCTTGAAATCTTGTAAAAAAATGACCTTGAGAAAAATTTTTACCATCATCAAATTCGCCCCTTGAAACAGTACAACTTTATTCTGTGGAGATTTTTTGTACGACTAATAACCGAGATATTTAGGTGTTCCCATTTAAATGCCTCATCCTGTATACTGCAAACACGTACCGGACGTGCCTCAAAAAAATATTCGAACTATGGACAACTAAGGATTTCCGACGTAAACAGAATATAAACAAACAATTTCCGGCGCTCACAGAATGGAAACATACATTGCTTAGTATGCGGTTATAGTGGAGCAGCGAGGAGAGCGTAGCGTCGAGGAGACTTGTGCGGTGAGCAAGGCGGTGCGGCGCGTGTTTATAGTGGAGCCGCGAGGTGAGCTATGCGGTAAACAAAAACAGATAGTAACGAGGAACAAAGAAACTACATACTTTTTCTATAGCATGTATCGAAATGTTGTCACGAATGTTGGTTTGTTTTTGCCGCGCTGGTCACCGCGCTGGTCACCGCGCTGCTATCATCTGCGCCGCCTTGCTCTCAGCTCTTATCACCGCTCCACTATATAGTTGCATTTAATTACATTGGTTTGTTTTCGCAGCCCTGCTATCATCGATGCTCACCACTCCACTATAACCGCACCTGTCAGTCTAGGCGAAACAGTGTTAAGAATTTCTGTCACAATTTCTGTCACAATATATTATAATCTAATTGGAAGTCTAATTGTAATTTTCGGAAAATCTGTTTTGTCATCTGTTTTGTCAAAACATCAGGTCGTTTGGTACAATTATAAATTTGGTTATTGTTTCAAAGGACTGCGGATCTTCATGCAAAATAAAAATTGTCTGCATCGATTGCAAGAAGTAGAAATTAAATTGAATGTTAATTCTTCCTTTAATGGTTTTAATAGAGGAGAGATCATATATTGACATATTCAATTTTAAAAATTTTCCAACGATTTTGAATATCATCTATTCAGTTTTTCTACAAATGCATAAAGATCCGCAGCCTACTTATGAGTAATAGGCAATAGGCAACAGGCGATATGCGATAGGCGATAGGTGATAGGCCATAGGCAATAGGCAATAGGCGATAGGCAATAGGTAGGTTAAAAATAAAATGTAGTTTGTACATGTACAGGGTGGGGAATAATTAGTGGTCATCCTTTTAGGAGGTGATAGAACTCGTCGAGATCGCTAACATTGCATTATAAACATGGTGCCGCAAAATGAATTTTCAAGGTCATTTTAAATGTCAAATTTTTTATTGGCTTATTCGATTCTACTCGTCGAGCTGAACAAAAGTCTCAGAGGGACCATATGCCGGAAATCGATATTTCATAGAGAAATCTTCGTTTGAAGTTTTTTGCCCGAAATTTAAAAAGAATCGATTTTCATGAAGTTAGAAAATAAATCTGATTCTTATAAAGTTCTTAAAATCATGTTCTGAATATCCTGATCATGATTAACGAAAATCATCCCCCAAACTGACCCTGAAAAAGGACCCCACACTAAACCACGCGGAATGGGTCCTCGGCGAAAATGGCTGAATTTGAAATATGTTGGAAATTTTGGGTCACTAAACAAATGTATGTCAGGCAAATTGTCAAAAAATGGGCAGTTTCGTTGTTTCAGCCCTTCAAAAACCTGAGGTCAGACGAGCAAAGATATCACTTTGGGTCAATGCGGTCACCATTATAAGGGAACAATATGAATTTTTAGTGAACAAAATAGTTAAACAACATAGTTTCTGACAGTATTGTTTAAACAATTTGAAAATGTCATTATTTGCAAGAACTGATTCATGATTTAAAGTGGGAGAAATGACGTGTAAGAACTTTATAAGAATCAGATTTATTTTCTGACTTTATGAAAATCGATTTTCTTGAAATTTCAGGCGAAATAACTTCAAACGAAGATTTCTCTATGAAATATTAATTTCCGGCATATGGTCCCTTTGAGACTTTTGTTCAGTTCCACGAGTAGAATCGACTAAGCCAATAAAAAAATTTGACATTGAAAATGACCTTGAAAATTCATTTTGTGGCACCATATTTATAATGCAATGATGGCGATCTCGACGAGCTCTATCACCTCCTAAAAGGATGACCATTAATTTGTCCCCAACCTATACATAAAGAAATAACAGATTACAATTGGGGGATAAATAAACTATTTTTATAGTTTAAAAATAAACTATTTTATATTTAAAAAGAAAATTATAGTAACTTTCACGCGAAAGGAGTTCTAGTCATCATAAAACCAAACCAGAATGTTTTTACACAGAAACGCGTGTGTATTCATGAATTTGCAGTGAAAGGGTTTTAGTTAATCAATGCTCGTTATTACTGTAATCCGTTCACTGTTGGGGAAGCACAATTTTCGAGTTCACGCCTCGTAACGAGGAAACCCGTGGACCGTGCCAAATGGTAGCATCGCAATGGATTTTTTCGTTTTATTACACATAGAAGCGCACACGCTTCGGAGAAAAATATGGCCCCTATACGTGTGCACCACCACCAATACTGTATATGTTGTTTAGTAATGACTAGACTGCGGATTTTATGATTTTATGGTTCAATAGAAATGAATTGGTGCGATTCGAAGACTTCAAAAGTATTCATACAGTCTGTTTCACAAGAGCGTACTCGCCGTATCTGTGTTATCTTCGAAGAAACCCTTCGAGTGAGATGATCAAATAAACATCCACGGGGTCCCCTAATACGCTTTCGAAGAGATCTGTTCGTACGGTAAAGTCGCGATATTTGCGAACACTGTGTTCTGCACGGAGAAATATCGTGTAGGGATACACTCTTGTATCGGTGTGAATTATGAGATTTTCACCAACTTATTTCTGGCATTTTTCTGATTAAAATGACACCAAACACGATATAATTTCAACTGTATGGTATTTAGTAGTTTAATCGACGATAAAAGTTTCATGAACAAGGATGGACAGCGTGGATCCATGCGAAGTAAATAATCCATTTACTTTCCTTCCGTTTTAGTTTTCAAACAACAAATTCTGCGGCTATCTTCATGCTGAGTCTCTTAATATTTTACTAGCTTCAATCTTATAATGAATAAGGTAAAGTGCCCTAACTGTGGACAATCCGAAAGTGATACCTAAATCCGGACAATTGAATTTTCATAGTAAAATCAATAATTAAGCGATTAAATAATTATATTATATATTCTGAGGCCTTAGCTACAAGTAGGTGTGAATATTATTTCATTAAGACATCAATTGAAATTTAAAAATAAATTCAAAGTTCATCTGAAAACAGTAAGTATACAAAATAGTCTATTTACATGCGAATCATGTGCACTTATAGTTTGTACTTTTACTAGAAAAAAATATACAATTTAAGCATTTAGACAAAAACTAATTATCATAATTATTATAAATAAATTGGCAATAAAACTTAACTTAAATAATAATTATTAATTCAAATATTAGATGTCCAAGTTTAGGACTGCTGTGAAATATAGGTACTCCATAGTGGGACGCGATTGCAATAGCTGTCCAACTATGTATAAGCTTATACAGGGTGGACGATTTATCTGAAGACATTGAAATATCTCGAGAACTATGCATCAGATCAAAACAAGTGGGTAATGAAAGTTGTTCGTCGCGAAAGCGGGACGAGGGGGATCCCATGATACCAAACTCGACCTGAAAAGCAAATTCTTGCTTTGCAACAGAAAATAAGCATTAAACAGGGCAGAATTTAATATACTATGCATCATTAAAGATTTAATAAAGTTCGATGTTATAGATCAGGCATGGGACTTTTTGCTCGATCGGAGGCATTCTCAAGGAATACCCCCACTCCTCCCGGCCGCGCGTCTCGCTCCCCGTGACGGCCGTAGTGCTTGGAGCACTATAGTGTCTGTTGCAGATTATATGTAAATTCAATTTGTCCCGGTGTAGGCTTTACTTCTGTCCAGGTACTAGTTTAGATTGGATTTAATATGTCCAATTATATGTAGGTTTCAATTATTCTTGTTAACACAATTAAAATATTAACTAAACAATGATTTTTCGATTTCAAATTACTTTACAAAATCTAAATTTTATGTTAAAACTATTAAAAAAATTATTTTTGTTTATCTAAACTGATAAAATTAAAGGTAGCAAAAAATGCTGTCCAGGCTTATATGGTGGATGATATTCGATACATTGTACGTACAGGCATGTCAGAATATGTTGACATATTAAAATATTAATTTTCTTCAGTTTAATGTACCAAATGAGGAAAAATAGATAATGTGCTATCTTTTTGTCCCGGAGTGTATGAACAGTGACCGAGTTTATAAATAAATAAAAATAAATTTTTAAAAAGTACCACGTTTTTAAAACGGACTAAAAAGTATAAAATATAATTTTTCCTAGCCCCATACAGGTTCCTAACCCCATACAGATTGTGAATTTTTAATAGCTATGAAAATACTTGTAAGATTTAAAACGAAAAACGTGGGGCGCAAGATAATATTGTAGTAAGGAGTGTTGAGAGTAGCTGCCGTTGTGAAAACACACACAACAGTTCATATCATTT
>CM052319.1:15852276-15866651 GCA_028455605.1 Lasioglossum malachurum
ACTCGTACATGGATGTAGAACTGTTTTATGAATAAACAATTTATGAATAAACAATTTATGAAATAATTGATTGTCTACCATTTGAAAGTTGTACTATTTAATAATAACTATTATAAATTTCCTTCATCAATAACTGTTATGAGCGATCGCAATAAATTTCTCTCATCGATAATTGTTAATCCATGACTTTTTTTCATTTTGGTTATAACAGTTAGGGTCCCTGGCTGTGAATATTACCACGTTTTTATTAGCTCGCTTTCCTGTTTGTCTGTTTGTTCGGTACAAATCTTGCAATTGATTTTAAACTAACTTCCCGATGAGCTAGAGATACTTCAAATTTTAAACATAGTTCAGAACTGGATCACAATGCAGTATCTAAAAAATTATTTTTAATTTAAAAAAATCCTATGCGTTTAAATGTCAACTATTTAAAAAAAATGTAACCGTTACACCTCCCCGCACGACGCTCGGTTGTACCCACTCGGTTCCCATTCTGAGTCATCCCCACTCCACTGACCCGCTACGCACCGAAGGAGCTCAGTGTGCGTTCGATCTCCGTGCGGTGTTCACAAAGCTACTACGTATTATTATACTATAATGTTTGTTTACCAAGCGAAAGAACAGTTGCACCGAGATTCTCCGTCAACCTTTATTTTTGACATTTTACCACGGCGTCTGTTTTCGATAGGACGCGGTCGCAATACCGCCGGAAATTTACTACATGTCTCTGTTATAATCTCATCAAAATGTTTAAAATCGATTGAAAAATTTCACACACACACGACTAAAAAGCAGAAAATAATTATTTAAATAAAAATAAATTTTTTAAAAATATCACGTTTTTAAAACGGACTAAAAAGTATAAAATATATAATTTTTCCTAGCCCCATACAGGTTCCTAACCCCATACACATTGTGAATTTTTAATAGCTATGAAAATACTTGTAAGATTTAAAACGAAAAACGTGGGGCGCTTGCCTTAATTGATAATTGATGCATGAATAGTTCACCTAAGTCACTAACAATTTTATTCCACTGCAAATGATATGAACTGTTGTGTGTGTTTTCACAACGGCAGCTACTCTCAACACTCCTTACTACAATATTATCTTGCGCCCCACGTTTTTCGTTTTAAATCTTACAAGTATTTTCATAGCTATTAAAAATTCACAATCTGTATGGGGTTAGGAACCTGTATGGGGCTAGGAAAAATTATATTTTATACTTTTTAGTCCGTTTTAAAAACGTGGTACTTTTTAAAAATTTATTTTTATTTATTTATAAACTCGGTCACTGTTTATACACTCCGGGACAAAAAGATAGCACATTATCTATTTTTCCTCATTTGGTACATTAAACTGAAGAAAATTAATATTTTAATATGTCAACATATTCTGACATGCCTGTACGTACAATGTATCGAATATCATCCACCATATAAGCCTGGACAGCATTTTTTGCTACCTTTAATTTTATCAGTTTAGATAAACAAAAATAATTTTTTTAATAGTTTTAACATAAAATTTAGATTTTGTAAAGTAATTTGAAATCGAAAAATCATTGTTTAGTTAATATTTTAATTGTGTTAACAAGAATAATTGAAACCTACATATAATTGGACATATTAAATCCAATCTAAACTAGTACCTGGACAGAAGTAAAGCCTACACCGGGACAAATTGAATTTACATATAATCTGCAACAGACACTATAGTGCTCCAAGCACTACGGCCGTCACGGGGAGCGAGACGCGCGGCCGGGAGGAGTGGGGGTATTCCTTGAGAATGCCTCCGATCGAGCAAAAAGTCCCATGCCTGATCTATAACATCGAACTTTATTAAATCTTTAATGATGCATAGTATATTAAATTCTGCCCTGTTTAATGCTTATTTTCTGTTGCAAAGCAAGAATTTGCTTTTCAGGTCGAGTTTGGTATCATGGGATCCCCCTCGTCCCGCTTTCGCGACGAACAACTTTCATTACCCACTTGTTTTGATCTGATGCATAGTTCTCGAGATATTTCAATGTCTTCAGATAAATCGTCCACCCTGTATAAGCTTATACATAGTTGGACAGCTATTGCAATCGCGTCCCACTATGGAGTACCTATATTTCACAGCAGTCCTAAACTTGGACATCTAATATTTGAATTAATAATTATTATTTAAGTTAAGTTTTATTGCCAATTTATTTATAATAATTATGATAATTAGTTTTTGTCTAAATGCTTAAATTGTATATTTTTTTCTAGTAAAAGTACAAACTATAAGTGCACATGATTCGCATGTAAATAGACTATTTTGTATACTTACTGTTTTCAGATGAACTTTGAATTTATTTTTAAATTTCAATTGATGTCTTAATGAAATAATATTCACACCTACTTGTAGCTAAGGCCTCAGAATATATAATATAATTATTTAATCGCTTAATTATTGATTTTACTATGAAAATTCAATTGTCCGGATTTAGGTATCACTTTCGGATTGTCCACAGTTAGGGCACTTTACCTTATTCATTATAAGATTGAAGCTAGTAAAATATTAAGAGACTCAGCATGAAGATAGCCGCAGAATTTGTTGTTTGAAAACTAAAACGGAAGGAAAGTAAATGGATTATTTACTTCGCATGGATCCACGCTGTCCATCCTTGTTCATGAAACTTTTATCGTCGATTAAACTACTAAATACCATACAGTTGAAATTATATCGTGTTTGGTGTCATTTTAATCAGAAAAATGCCAGAAATAAGTTGGTGAAAATCTCATAATTCACACCGATACAAGAGTGTATCCCTACACGATATTTCTCCGTGCAGAACACAGTGTTCGAAAATATCGCGACTTTACCGTACGAACAGATCTCTTCGAAAGCGTATTAGGGGACCCCGTGGATGTTTATTTGATCATCTCACTCGAAGGGTTTCTTCGAAGATAACACAGATACGGCGAGTACGCTCTTGTGAAACAGACTGTATGAATACTTTTGAAGTCTTCGAATCGCACCAATTCATTTCTATTGAACCATAAAATCATAAAATCCGCAGTCTAGTCATTACTAAACAACATATACAGTATTGGTGGTGGTGCACACGTATAGGGGCCATATTTTTCTCCGAAGCGTGTGCGCTTCTATGTGTAATAAAACGAAAAAATCCATTGCGATGCTACCATTTGGCACGGTCCACGGGTTTCCTCGTTACGAGGCGTGAACTCGAAAATTGTGCTTCCCCAACAGTGAACGAATTACAGTAATAACGAGCATTGATTAACTAAAACCCTTTCACTGCAAATTCATGAATACACACGCGTTTCTGTGTAAAAATATTCTGGTTTGGTTTTATGATGACTAGAACTCCTTTCGCGTGAAAGTTACTATAATTTTCTTTTTAAATATAAAATAGTTTATTTTTAAACTATAAAAATAGTTTATTTATCCCCCAATTGTAATCTGTTATTTCTTTATGTATAGGCTGGGGACAAATTAATGGTCATCCTTTTAGGAGGTGATAGAGCTCGTCGAGATCGCCATCATTGCATTATAAACATGGTGCCGCAAAATGAATTTTCAAGGTCATTTTCAATGTCAAATTTTTTTATTGGCTTAGTCGATTCTACTCGTGGAACTGAACAAAAGTCTCAAAGGGACCATATGCCGGAAATTAATATTTCATAGAGAAATCTTCGTTTGAAGTTATTTCGCCTGAAATTTCAAAAAAATCGATTTTCATAAAGTCAGAAAATAAATCTGATTCTTATGAAGTTCTTGTAAATAATGACATTTTCAAATTGTTTAAACGATACTGTCAGAAACTATGTTGTTTAACTATTTTGTTCACTAAAAATTCATATTGTTCCCTTATAATGGTGACCGCATTGACCCAAAGTGATATCTTTGCTCGTCTGACCTCAGGTTTCTGAAGGGCTGAAACAACGAAACTGCCCATTTTTTGACATTTTGCCTGACATACATTTGTTTAGTGACCCAAAATTTCCAACATATTTCAAATTCAGCCATTTTCGCCGAGGAACCATTCCGCGTGGTTTAGTGTGGGGTCCTTTTTCAGGGTCAGTTTTGGGGAATGATTTTCGTTAATCATGATCAGGATATTCAGAACATGATTTTAAGAACTTTATAAGAATTAGATTTATTTTCTAACTTCATGAAAATCGATTTTTTTTAAATTTCGGGCAAAAAACTTCAAACGAAGATTTCTCTATGAAATATCGATTTCCGGCATATGGTCCCTTTGAGACTTTTGTTCAGCTCGACGAGTAGAATCGAATAAGCCAATAAAAAATTTGACATTTAAAATGACCTTGAAAATTCATTTTGTGGCACCATGTTTATATGTATATATATTATAATTATATTATATATTATAATCGCAATGTTGGCGATCTTGACGAGTTCTATCACCTCCTAAAAGGATGACCACTAATTATTCCCCACCCTGTACAGTTCAAATTCGGCACCTAAATGATTAACATCACTTATTTCATCGTAAAGAAATTGAAGGGCACTTTTATTTTTTGAGTTTTCTGTCCTCACTTCTCGAACAGGAGAGTCTTCGAGCAAACATTTCACTTTTTCACGAAATGCATTTCTAATATTAAAAGTTTCATGGTCAAGATTTTTATACCGTGGATCTAAAAAGGGACACTGAAATAGTATCACCGTCATTCCATTCAAATTTGAAACGTTTTGTAATTTCGAAAATTTTTCCTTTATTGTAGCAAAAATATCATTACTTTCAAAACCTTACCTACGAAAATATCATCACACCTTATATTGACACACGCAGTGTGCTGGGCAATAAATAAATTTATTTAAATAACAAGTTATTTATTATTCGAGCAAGTCTAAATGAATTATTTAAAATAATAATGTTAATTGTTATTTACAAATACAATTTCAATTATTTTATTTGTATTGACAAATATAATAAATTAAATTGTATTTTTTTATAGGCAGCTAGGCCCTTCGGACAGGCTAGACCACTGGCGATATACCTGAAAAATAAAGAAATACAAGAAATAATAGAAGACCAGAAACTATTTATTTGATTTCCACCCCCCTCAATCCAAATAATAAATTAATCTTTCATTTGCAAATAAGAAATAATAATTTATTTAAATAAAAAGTTTATTTATTTTTTGCAATTAAAATCACACGTTTATTTATTATTTAATTATTTATTATTTAAAATAAAATTTTCCCAACACTGGACACACGTGTACCCTTGAACTTCAATACACAGATAATACACGTGTATTGAAAATAACGGACACCCGTGTATTATCCGTGTACCTCAATACACGTGTACCCGTGTATTATCTGTGTATTTCGATACACGTGTACACGTTTGCTTCAGTACCTGTGTATCCGTGTATAAAGATGTACACCAATTAAAATACGAATATATATTAGTACACGTGAACATGTGAATACGTGTATCCTCAATACACGTCCAAAACCGTGATCTCTAATTAAAATCCGTTTTCTGATATTCCAAATTGGCACATGGAACACGTTCAATTTCTTTTTAATTTTATGATTTTCTGTTTAGAACGCTGTATCTCTTTGCAGAGCCATCCGAAATGAATAATATTTTGGATTTGGGAGTTTTAAAGGGTTGTCAGTGTATAGGGAAAAATAGTTTCAACACATTGAACTTGAAAAATTGACTTTTACTCATAAAAAGCGAGCTCCAGGCCCACTGCGCGATGTGATTTATTGTCCGAATAAGTTGTCACCGACTCGGCAATCGGCGAACGGGCCTGACTCGAGTGTGAATGCGCGTGCGCGGACGCGTAGCTACGCAAGAATCCGCGGTACTGATTGGTAAACGTCGGGACGTTCCGAAACTGCACGCTTACGTGCACCGTTGTCCGCGTCGTCAGTCTCGCGCCGAGCGTCGTCCAGTGCGTGTTGTCGTTGTTGACGGCGGTATTTATTCGTGTTTTCGGAGCAACGAATCCGAATCTTTCCGCGAACTCGAAAGCCAAGTTGCGGGTGTGCGTGACAGCCGGGAAACAAGTGACGCTTCCGGTGAAAACCAATCGAAAGTGCGTCGGTAATTAATTCGTTTGCATTCATCGATCACGATTATTCGAAGGTTAGCATCCTTCCAGTTTTTGCAGGATCGAACGTTCCCGAGTTGTGAAAAATCATTGTGCAATTCGGCTCCGATCGCGAACGCTGTTTTTTCCTCTTCCGGTCATTTTCGCTATCGCGGTGCGAACTCTATTTTCTTTATATCCTGTAAAACTGGTCACCGATGAAATTTGTTATTGTTCGGCACGTTCAGTAGATGATTTCTCGTGTTCTGTTTCACTTCGAACAGAAAAATGACTATTGAAAAAGGATTTCTTCATGAAGAAACCCACCAAAATAGTCTGAAATGTTCACTTGTTATGCATTAGTGTCTAAAACAAAAATACGAATCGAAGTGTTATTTATTATTTCGCTCACTGCTACACGCTGTTTACGCCATATGTCATTGGTCGCACGAGAAACGTAAGTTTATCGACGTTAATAATCTTTATAATTATCGGATCTTTACGCAAAATTCACATTTTCTAACTGAATTGCAGCAAACTGGGATGAAATAAAAATTGAATTTCTTTCTGAATGTGTTCGGTAGGTTTAAAATAATGCAATAGTATTTTCAAACTCTTTAATACTACATCTACCGTGCCTTAAAAGTAACTGGAACATGTTTCCTTAGAAAAATGACAAGATTGATTTAATTTAGACTTTGGAGAACCCCCCGGAAATTGTGACTGGTGGTTTGAAATGTTCAATCGTTATTGTTACGCCTTACTGTCTAAAACAAAAATACGTTTCGAAGTGTTGTTCCGCTCACTGTTACACGCTGCTTAATCCATATGTCATTAGTCGCACGAGAAACGTAAGTTTATCGACGTTAATAATCTTTATAATTATCAGACTGCGGATCTTCACGTAAAATTCACATTTTCCACCTGAATTGCAGCGAACTAGGATGAAATGAAAATTGAATTTTTTTCTGAATGTGTTCGGTAGGTTTAAAATAATGCAACAGTATCTTCGAACTCTTTAAACAAGGGGTCAACTGACCCATTTTAAATTTTTTATTTGACAACTATTGGAATTGTGTAAAGGTGTTTTCATGGGAATTTATTGAATATATATTTTTGACTCTAGTATATATTATAGTACAAATCGCAGAAGATATAAATAAATTTAATCTTGTTATTTTTATAGTATTATATACATCAGTGACTTTTGATCGTCTAGTAGTAAACGTTTAATACTTAACCGACCGAGCTATAAAAGTAATTCGTACACGTTCTAAATAAAAAAGTGTTAGTACACTTTTTTCCCATAAATGTTAGGTTGTAGCAAAAGTTTCTTTCGGAATGTATTTCTTTAATGTTGCTAGATAAATACAAACAATGATAATCTTTATGTGTGTGTTAATGTTTTAGTACTTCCTAACATGAATTTGCATTTGTGCATGAATCGAAAACCAACTTTTGGGACAACCTAATATATGAAATCCGCAATCTAATAATTATTAATGTTATTTCGGCATAATTCTGACATGTTTGTGTTAAAAATTCGGGTGTAATTACACTCCGGGACGTAAAGGTAGCACATTTTAAAATTAACCTAATATTTATTTATTTAACATTACAACCAAGGTTTTATTTTTATACAGCATTGCAAAATATCTCTACATATAAACAGACACAAATGAAATTGAATTGAATTTCGCTAGTCTATACAATTTTATTAAAAAAAAAAAGAATTTTTAAGGAAATATGATGTTTCAAAATGATAGCACATTTAACTTGAAATTATGTATAACAGTAAATCAACGAATGATAATTAATGCTTAATATTATATGGCTCCTCCTTTACATTTAATAACAGCCATCATTCTCTTTGGCAAAGATTTATAGAGTTTTTTCATGGTTTTTTGCTCTAATTGCTCCCACTCTCATCTTGAATACATTTTTTTAATTCGGCAATATTTCCAAATTGTCTACCATTTCTATACTATACAGCTCGGACACACAAGATTTCCCCAACAATTTTCAATAATGTTGAGATCCGGGTGATCTTGCTGGCCAATCTAAAACGCGAATTTTTTCTCGAGAAAAGTACTCTTTTACTACTTTTACAGTGTGTACTGCGGCATTATCCTGCTGAAAAGTATTCTTCTGTCCAGCAATTCTGGTCGCGTACGTGTTTATTTGTTCCTTAATCATTTCCAAATACATTTTGCTATTCATTTTTCCTGTTATAAATTTGATTTTCATTTTACCATAGTACCCGATACCGTACCAAATCATCACACTACCACCTCCCATTTGCCGACGACTCAAAACCTGTTCCTCTTTTCGCATATCGTGAAAATAGTAACTCAGACGATCAGGTCCATCTAAGTTAAACCTCTTTTCATCCGTAAATATTATTCTTCGCCATTTCTTTCGCATATGAATATTCTTTTCCGCAAAGTGAAACCGATTATTCTTATGTTGCACAGTTAACCAAGGCTTTTTCTTTAATTTTCTTCGTTGTATGTGTTTGCATTTTTGTAAAACACATCTGTCATTCCTTATATTAGTGTCGACACCAACACTTTGAGCAATTTGCCTTGCAGTCATCTCAGAATTGGATGCTGCTCTTAGTATTGCACGACGTTCCCGGGCACTTAGACTTTGCGGACGTCGAGAACTCTTCTTTTTACTATAGTTTTCCGGATTTTTCAAGAAATTATTATTACTTTTCGACTTCTATTCATAATTTTTGCTATTTTTGTCACTAAATATTGTTCTTCTTCCAATTTTATTATAGTGTTAATTTTTTTCACACGCGTTCAATCTCTTTCCCCGACACATTTTTGACAATATGTTGCCTTTTTTAAACAAATATACAACACGAGGTAATATCACGGACTTCATTAACTGTGTTCTAAGGTTGATGTTCGCAATTCGCGAGCTTCAGTGTAACTGGGAAGTGTAGATTTACTACACGTGCTATCATTTTAACATATTAAAATACTCATTTTCTTCAGTTTAATGTACCAAATGAGGAAAAATAAGAACAAGGTTGTTGTTATAAAATAATGTTTTACCATCTCGTTAACTGCGAAGTTTGGTCTTGTATTTTCACCGGTGTTTGGCCCTCGTCACCGTATCAGAATGGCGTCGTCGAACTTTTTGTCAAACTGTATCACGAGAAAATTGAAGGGAGCGCAGAAAAAGTGTTGATCGCATTAAAAGGTAGTTTGTACTGCTAGCGGGAATCTGAACGATGCTACTTCCTTCTATAGGGAGTTGTTAGTTTGAAATTCAACGCTCGGTTACTCAGACGAGTACGATTGACAATCAGCCGTGCAATTCCGTTCAATTCAGCCGACTGCTGCGACGAATTTCTCCAATAATTAAGTTCTTTGTTTGTTGGACTGCTCTGAATATTCCCGCCCTCGCAATTCGCCATATACTTATAACAAAGTTTACTGGAAATTATTATTACCGCGCACATGTACAGTAACGGACAAAAGCTTAACACGACTACCTTTTCAGTAGATTATCGCATTTTATTAGAGATACTAAACGCCGAACAATTCCCAATTGTTCTTAACATTTCCACATATTGAGTTGTGTAATAAATTCCCGCGTTTTTTCTATTTTATTTTTTCCGCAATTTTGTTAAAATTAATTTTTGTTAATGAAATTTGTAAATAAAATTTCTGTGAAAATTAATTGATTAAAATTAATTAATTCGAGAAATTGAAGCAGATAGGTTTCTAGAGTAAGAAAAAGACTTGCGAACGTATACATATACTGTGACTCCCACAAATATTCGGACACTCTTGAAAAGGCGATAACTTTTTTAATATTCTACTATACGATTTTAACTTTTTTGGGAAGCTAGAGAAATTAGTGTGCTACAGGACGTAAAAAAATTTTTTTCCAGAAATTGCAATTGTTCGGAATTGTAGAAAAAATAATAAAAGTTGCATTCCACAACTTTTTTATACGGGCATATATTGAAAATTTAAAAAATGCGTTTTGTAGATCTTTGCGAATTAAACGTATTCTGAAAATTTCTTCAAAATCGGTCGACGTTGCAATGAGCTACAAACATTTAAAGATGGTCAAATTTTCAGATTTTCACGATTTTCAGCCTATAACTGCAGATTCTTACATCTTTCAATGCCTGTCGCTTTTTTCCGCATCAACCGATTTCTATGAAACTTTCACAGTGCATATAATTGACACAGATCTACAAAACGTATTTTTTAAATTTTCAATATAGGCCCACATTAAAAAGTTGTAAAACGCAACTTTTAATACTTTTGATTCACTCAACAAAATAATGTTTTTAATAAAATGAGTAGAAGTTTGACACGTTGTGTTTACACACGATGTCCGTATCTAATATAAGCAACACGTCCATACACCTCGGTGCTAGCCCAAAAACTAGCAGACGTCAAAACAAAAATTGGACAGCAGACAGATTGGAATTATCACGATTGCGCGATGGATAAAAACGACTGTCTCACAACCCAACCCGTCTCACAACCCAACCTCTTCCCCTAATATTTTCTTCTATAAAGTACGGATTCACGATTTTAGAGGTATGTTTGGCATCATTATCCTGCTGGAAGTTTCCTTCATAATGTCCAGATATTGAAACCTTTCCATAATGCCATTAATTTTTCGAATTGGTCCTAGACCGTTCTGCGATAACGATGCCCACACCGTTACACAATCACCACCGTGCTTGAGTGTTCCTACGGTGCAGTTCGGATTAAGATCTTCACCTTTGCGACGTCTGTTTTATCGAATTCCGTCAGAACATACTCTATTGAACTTCGACACTTAAGAGCAGTTGGGAACTATTAGACATTTAGCATCTCCAATAAAATGCGATAATCTACTGAAATGATAGTCGTGTTAAAGTTTTGTTCCCTACTACTGTATGATCTTTTCTCAGTAGGAGAACAGCTGATGATCGTAGATATTACTTTATACTCTTACGGGCACAGATTGTTCTTTTTCTTTTTATTACTATTGTCAACGATAATATTCGAGGTTACTGCATTCTGTATAACGGACAAAATATTGAGTAAATAAATATTGCATGAGAAGGAAATGGAGACTATACCAGTACCGTTTGGAAATTTTTGATCGAAAGAAGTATGACACTGAAATCAGACCTGGGGAAATTTTATTTGAAATGAAAAGGCGAGATACTACTTGAAATAATAGCAATTTGAAATAATAGTATTATTTATAATACTAGTGATTTTGCAGTACATATATGAATTACAATATTTGTATCAATATTGTTTTCAATATTATTTGTATTATTTCGATATTTCAAGTTTGTCGAAAGAAATAATTCTGAAAATAATATGCAACAAAGGGTGTCAGTATTAATTGGACCCAAATGTGCTTTCAGAAACGCTCAAGTCTGACTGAAACTATTCCCAAATATTTAGTAACGATAATTAACTTTATTCATGTGTGGCATATTGTGCAGAAACTTCGAAACTTCATTAATCGATTGTAGTTTGTGATAAATTATTCTTTATAATATAGCTCTCAATTTATTAATTGTAATAAACAGAATATTGAATAACAACTTCTCAAATGACGATTTTATTCTTAAACGTGTATATTTGATTACTTTTAATATCGATTACATTTGTATACAAATTTAGAGAAGGCTAATGTCGCTTTTTAGTGAGTATTGAATCCAATGTGTGAATAATATGTAAATATTAGATTAATAGTGTCTTGATTAATAATAAACCATAGTGTTGTGTGTGTCGACATCAGAGAAAGAAAAATGTAAATAAAACGGGTTCTTATATCTATATGTTTCTTCCTTTATTTATTTGTCTTATATTTTTTAGTTAAACACAAATATAAGTTGTACAGATATCAATTACAACAAAGAGTTTGAGGGTTATATTTAACATAATTAGTGAACAAAATTGTTCAAAATAAGTAGCAGTCGAGGAACTGTCCTTTGAAGTAAATTTCAAATATAATAAAACACTTGAAATTAGTAGGATTAATTTGTTGAAATTCCACGTGTTGCCGTGGAAAAGGGTAAAAACACAACTCTCGAGGTAAGTAACAATAACAATGGTAAAAAAAAACAGTTTATTGAAATTCAACTAGGCTCGATCGAGACTAGCTGAATACTCGATGTAGACTCTCGCAGGATTAGCTAGTAGGAAATTGTTGGCAACAAAATTGAAAAATAATCCGGAGAGAGAGAGAGTGCAAAGGTTTAATACCACTTTTAATTAATTCACATTAAGTCACATTTAATTAAATTTGCAATTTAAGATTGCGTATTTCATAAAATTTAATTGCCTAAAGAGCTGTACAAGGTGAATAATTCCATTTGTATTTATAATATAACATCACTATTTAAATAATATTATTTAATTAAGTTTAATTTATTCGTCCAAATATTATATTAATATTTCGCCGTTATTATCAGCTTTTTTTAATTATGACGAATGAAAGAAGTATGAATGTCAGATACAGAAATTGTTTAAAATGATGCAAAAGTATTGTCGATTGTAGATTTGTAACAGTATTTTACATGTGAAATAAATTGAAAAATGACGCATTCGATAAATTCGAAGTTTAATCCATCAACGAGGGAAATGAAAATAATAATACAGAAAAAGTTATTTAAATAGGTTTTTTGCAGTCTGTATTGACACGACCACAATTCGATTAAATATAAAATTCACATCCAAAATAAATTATTTTGCAGCAAAACCTTTGGCTGATTGATTGCCTATCGATCTTTTTCTCGCTGTATTCATAATTAAACGGCGAATGTAACAAATTAACAAGACGCATAATTGTGTTATTATTAACCCGTTGCCGTATCATTTTCTTTACAGTTACAGTGATTAAAACATCTTTATCCCCAAAAACGTCGTAGAAAAAAGAAAAGAAAATTTATATTTTTCGTATGGCTACATTTATTTTAACGCTTAAATATTGATTACAAACGAATCAAATTTGTGATTTCACTTAAAAAGAAAGGCGTTACGTTCATATTTGATAGACTTTGTCTAAATTCTTCATCACGAGTATTAAAATACGGCAATGGGTTAATGGAGTACGGTAATTGAGTAAAATACTTGCAATTAGTCTCTATCAGAGAGAGTTGTGTTGAATTACAATTGAATTACTTCAGGAATTATAATAACAGATTAATTCAATTACATTGTACTCGATTATTTCGTAGTTTGAAATTCAGTTGCTTCATTCAATTCAATTATAATATATTTTGTATTTTGTAATGTAATTCAAATAGTGTGTACACAAAACACAATGTAATTAAATTACGCGATTCAATTGCAATGAATTTAAATTAGCACAACTCTGGTCATAATAATTATTGCAGAGCTTTGTTAGCCGACTAAACCGTTCAGTGGAATAGAATTCTGATTAATTCCAGCCTCCATAAATCAGCTCACACAAATCCCATGCATGAACATGTACAGTTTAGCAATTGTGTCCGAAAAGTCAGCCGATTAGCAATTTAATGCACGCGCATGTAATATTTAATTCTGTACTGCAGATTAGATTAGAGATTCGCGGCTAAAGCACGCACAATGTAGACATAATTGTTTATGGAGTGAAATACTGTTTGAACTATTTAACTATCGCTAACTATTCAATAAGGCAGAAGGTACATGCTCTGAGACAATACCCTGAGAAAGTGAGATAACTAATGGGCGTAATTAGCCGCTGCAGTTGTGATTGTGAATGTGTTCAGACCGGGAAATTCGCTTAAACGTGATGTAATCCTTGTGTTGTGTGTGCTTACAGTGTACAGTGTACCTACACATATGTCGGACGTATCAAGTAATCTGATAAACTGATAAATTAGTATGGCGAATACAGATATTTCTTGATACACTCCCGGACAAAAAGATAGCACATCGTCTACTTTTTCTCATTTGGTAGAATAAACTGAAAAAAATGAGTATTTTAATATATCAACATATTCTGACGTACCTCTCTATGTATAATGTACCGAATATCATCGACAATATTTACTTCAACAGAATTCTAGAAATAAAATCGTAAATATTGGGGTTCGCAAGTGGCACAAAATGATAGCACGTGCAGTAAATCCACGCTTCTCAGTTACACTGAAGCTCGCGAATTGCGAACATCAACCTTAGAACACAGTTAATGAAGTCCGTGATATTACCTCGTGTTGTATATTTGTTTAAAAAAGGCAACATATTGTCAAAAATGGGTCGGGGAAAGAGATTGAACGTGTGTGAAAAAAATTAACACTATAATAAAATTGGAAGAAGAACAATAT
>CM052319.1:15866751-15897749 GCA_028455605.1 Lasioglossum malachurum
TTTTTCGATCAGTTACACGATGCAATACAAAAAGAAATGTAGTTATGTATAAAAAAAATATATAACCTCTTCACAATAACCTGAAGAGATATTTAGGTGACCTTATTTAAACGGACCACCCTGTATGCACAGTATTTGAATTACATTGTAATTGCATTATGCCTCGTACAGGCTTGCGCCGCGCGGCGAACTGCGCGTCGAACTGCGCGGCGAACTGCGCTTCGAACCGCGCCGCGAACATTTCGGCAAACATTTCGACGAACATTTCGGCGCGCCGAACGGCGAACAGCAAACGGAACGGATTTGTGGTATTTCCAGAATTTCTTGCAAACAACTATGGGAGCTGCATAAGAAAGTGGAGCATAAGAAAGCTGCTATAAAGAAATACAGGAAATGTTGGCAGTTTATTGAGTGACTTAAAGTTTTAAAGTGAAATGTTCAGATCTGTACGAAGCATTAAAGACATCAGATTCGAGATTAAATAACTTGAATTTTTGGAGATGTTGCAACATGATGAATTTTCGTCTTTATATGATTCTACGATACATATTCTGAGTAAAAACGGAAGGGTTAAGTTCCGAGAGCGCGTTCCGTAAACAACAACAAGGTTGGTCACACATCGTGCCCTTTTCGGTTTGGCTGAGCGTTCTAATTGTAAGTTGTGAAAATCGCACACATCTTTTGATCTGTATTGTAAATATTAGAAGTGCCACCCGTTCGCGTTCGTGCGCGCCGAAATGCGCGTGGCGGCGTTCGTGGCAACGTTCGGCGCGCCGAAATGCACGCTGAAATGCGTCTCATAATATCTCAAGTCATTTAATCTCGAATCTGAATCTTTAATGCTTCGTACAGACCTGAACATTTCACTTTGAAACTTTAATTCACTCAATAAACTACCAACATTTTCTGTATTTCTTTGTATAGTATACGCTGTTGCAGCTCCCATAGTTGTTTGCAAGAAAATCTGGAAATACCACAAATCCGTTCCGTTTGCCGTTCGTCGTTCGGCGCGCCGAAATGTTCGTCGAAATGTTTGCCGAAATGCGCGCGTTCGCGGCGCGGTTCGCTGGGCAGTTCGCCGCGCGGCGCAAGTTTGTACGAGGCATTACGTAATTCGAATTTTTTACATAATTTAATTGATAATTACGCGAATCACGAGTATAATTGAAGTACAATGTCATTGAAATAAAATATAATTGAGATAAAACGTAATTGAAATACAGTATAATGCAAATTAGTCAATGTGTACATTACTCGCTTAATGTGAAAATATCTTTCATTTTTATCCGAATTTCTTCCGTTTTGCATTCACAGTCAACTCAATTTTATGTTTATGTTTATGAGGATGTTTTCTTATGCGACGCGTTGATCAATCTTCGAAAATGCACCAATCTTAGGAACAAGATGTTTGAACAATGAGTGTCCATTAAAATTAATTTAAAACTTGCTGCCAATTGCCAATATGACCGCATAAGTGATTAGTGCCACACAAAGAGTGTTTGTGCTTTAGGCCTATCCTATTAACACGTTGACTGCCACGCGTGTTTACAACAAAATCCCCGTCAGGCCACCCGTGCCGCTGTAAGATGCGTGCTCTGCTACCGAATGTCTGTAGTACCCGATGAGAACTTCTGCTGTCACCCGAATACGGGTGACACGGCAGTTAACGTGTTAAATAGCGTTACTTCTTTTTCTGTAGTAATCTTTTCCTATGTCTTTCTACAATATGTATATTTCTTCTCCGATTTATATAATAAACAAGTTTATTTTTGATCATACAATATGCATTTATGAATAATACCATGTTCATCATTGCTACTAATCTTTTTCTTTTTTTCCGCCTCGTATTCTTCTTTTATATAATTCATAATTACATTGTACTTCGTAAATGTGTTTTAATTGCAAAATCGAATTACAATGTAATTTAATTGAATAAGAGACAAGAATTACAAATTACATTGTAATTAAATTGAATAAGAGACCAGAATTACAAATTCCATTGTAATTTAATTTAAGGGAAGCAAACAATTCAAGAAAACAAGAGCATTAATCGATTAAAATACCATCAACAAAAACTTCGATAACGTTTTAATGTCCCGTAATAACAGTAATTTTCTTAACATCTGTTTGATTGACCATTTCAATAATTACCTTTAATTGGTAATTTACCGTCATATGGCTGCTTCCATCAAATCATTAAATAAATTATAATTAAGACACCGGGTCTTTATGGAAAATAAAAATTGTCTATCTGAATCGCAACAAACGAGAGTGAAATAGAAAATTATATTTGTTTATAATTACGCTGTCTATTTATTATTTTTGATATTATTTTGAAAGACGTTTTAATCACCGTAACTGTAAAGAAAAATGATACGGCAACGGGTTAATAATATGTAACACAATTATGCGTCTCGTTAATTTATTACATTCGCCGTTTAATTATACAGCGATTAAACAATTTCCTACTACATATAAGCTAACCCTGCGAGAGTCTACATCGAGTGTTCAGCGAGTACCGATCGAGCCTTGTTGTATTTCAATAAACTGTTTTTTTACCATTGTTATTGTTACTTACCTTGAGAGTTGTGTTTTTATCCTTTTCCACGGCAACACGTGGAATTTCAACAAATTCATCCTACAAATTTGAAGTGTTTTATTATATTTGTAATTTACTTCAAAGGACAGTTCCTCGACTGCTACTTATTTTGAACAATTTTGTTCACTAATTATGTTAAATAGAACCCTTAAACTCTTTGTTGTAATTGATATCTGTACAACTTATATTTGTGTTTAACTAAAAAATATAAGACAAATAAATAAACGAAGAAACATATAGATATAAGAACCCGTTTTATTTACGTTATTCTTTCTCTGACGTTGAGTCACACTTGTCAAAGGAGTGCAAAGGATTAGTGAATTAACACACACCACACTATGGTTTATTATTAACCAAGACACTATTAATATAATATTTACATATCGTTCAGTGGGTAAGTAAATTATTTCAATACTCACTAAAAAACAACATTAGCCTTTTCTAAATTTGTATACAAATGTAATCGATATTAAAAATAATCAAATATACACGTCTAAGAATAAAATCGTCATTTGAGAAGTTATTATTCACACACAATATTCTGTTTATTACAATTAATAAATTGGGAGCTATATTATAAAGAATAATTTATCCAACTACAATCGATTAAAATGAAGTTTCGAAGTTTCTGCACAATATGCCATGAAGGAAGTTAATTATCGTTACTAAATATTTGGGAATAGTTTCAGTCAGACTTTGGCGTTTCTGAAAGCACATTTGGGTCCAATTAATACTGACACCCTTTGTTGCATATTATTTAAAATTGCCAAAACGGTACTGGTATAGTCCCCATTTCCTTCTCATGCGATATTTATTTACTCAATATTTTGTCCGTTGTACAGAATGTAGTGATCTCGAATATTATCATTGACAATAGTAATAAAAAGAAAAAGAACAATCTGTGCCCGTAAGAGTAAAAATAATATCTACGATCATCAGCTGTTCTCCTACTGAGAAAAGATATTAGATTAGTTCCTACAGTAGTAGAGAACAAAACTTTAACACGACTATCTTTTCAGTAGATTATCGCATTTTATTAGAGATGCTAAAAGTCTAATACATAGTTCCCAACTGCTCTTAAGTGTCGAAGTTCAATAAAGTATCTTCTGACGGAATTCGATATATCAGACGTCGCAAAGGTGAAGACGACAATAGCCACGGTTCATCTCGAAATTCACGTGTTCGCATCTCGATCCTGAAACTGACCGGTGTCGTATTCGGTTTCGAGTTAACGGAAGTAAACGAGCCTGACAAAGGGAATTCGGTCGTAAATCAGTGGATCCGTGAATGCAACCGTATTAAGGGAATAATATTTTGTAGATTTGGAAGGGAGCCGGAATCCGCGCGAGTGTCGAGAGAACGAACGCGTCGTTATGAGTACCCAGTATTGTGGCCCGCGGGTGTAGTGTTCCGAACCCCACGTAATCAAGAGGAAGGCAGAGTGAAAGGAGAATAGGGATAGCTGACTGAAGGGGAGAAAGAGTGAGAGAGTGAGAGTGAGAGAGAGAGGACGCGAAGGAGTGGGGAACAGGAGTACACGAACGCTTCAGCCAGGGCAAGAAAGAGGAACGGGCGAAGGGAACCTGACCACGGAAAGGAAGAGAGAGAACAACCGTGGGCAAGCGTAGCCGGTAAGACTTCGAAAGGCTACTTCTACCGTGGCCGCAAGTGAGAACAAAGTTGAAGAGCGAGGCAGATAGGAAGAATAATGCGGTCTCGGTACTTCCGCCTTGATCAACAGGACGTTCGGGTCTACTCGTAGTAAGTAGAGAAAACTTGGATTTCCTTAGTATACGTTTATCCACCACAAAGGTTTGCAACTACAGTGGAGCCTCGATAACTCGAACTTGGGGGGAAAAGAAAAAATCTTCGAGTTATACAGGTTTCACGGAATATTCGAAAACGAAAATTCGACTCATAGAGGCTTTCATATTACGGTCAATTTTTCAACTTGTGAATGTGTAAGAACAATTGTCTATTGTATAGCTTTAATCAAGTGTACAACTTATACAGGGTGTCCCACATAAATGGGAACACCTAAATATAATAAAGTGACACTATTGCAGGGGGCCAATAAAATGGTAAAGAAAAAATTTTGTACGTCGTGTTTTTTAATTAAATTTCAAGTTCAACAATGTTTTTTTTAAATGGAATAGTGTATTTTTTTTATGATAGAATGATAGACAATAAAAAACTGAATTAGACTGTAATTGTTATACTAATTAAACGACAATTAAATAATTAAATAACAATAGACTGAAATAGATCTGAATAGGACTGTAAATACGAAAGATATTTAGGTGTTCCCATTTATGTGGGACAACCTGTATACTGCGTACATGAAAATAATTATAAGACACATTTCACGCTGGAAATGTTACTCTTTGTTATTATAATAGCCGTGATTGTACTTTGTGCTAGCCTTTTAGTGGATTGTAAATCGATAGCGTTTTGTAGAGAAAACATTTTCATCAATATTTTCAGATCTTTCAATGAAATTTCGTAATGCAAAGATTGCTGGTTCGGTTATAAGAGATTCTTCACCATCTTGATCTTCAACTATGTCTTCATCTAATTTATCTTGCGTGATAGATTCAACAATTTTTGAATCGTTTAATATGACACCGTAGTTGTGACTTCATCATCATATTCCGCAATTGCTTCGAAACGGGAATCTCAAATTCATTAGCAATATTCTTTTTCATTCTCGGTCCAGTTTTCACTCTACTTCAGTTACTTTTATTTTGTCAACCAATGTTAATGTTTCTGACTTGCGTTGAGGACTTGCCTTGTTATAATCAGAGGGAAGAATGTGTGTGTGAGAGGAACGACAGAACTGTCTTTCAACTCGTTCATACAATGTTTCATAGCCAACTGCTTTTGTGATCAATAAATTGATAGCACACGACGTCTTAAAGAGGTCTATTTTACGTTTTCTTTAGGTTTGAATGTCTTACGTCCGAAAAAGATGTCTTTAAGACCATAAACAGTGCGGTTTTTATACATATACGGGGTGTTCACGCTATTACTAGCCAGCATTTTCCTTGTAAATAGTAAATGTTTGAAACAAATGAAAGGGGCAAAAGTTTTACTGTTTTTTAATACACAACACAATGTTGGTGTATGTAATTTTTTTTTATGTTGATACTATTTTGTTAGATATGAAGGTGACCTTCAATTTTTTTAATGGAGTGCTGCATATTTGTTTAGAACACATGAAAGCGTGTCTAGACGAATTCATCCGTATACTGCACAGTGACATTCAAGGTCATGCAAGGTCAGAAATGGAAGAATCATTTTGAATATTTCATAGCAATGTGTTTACAAGTATCCTTTATTCATACGAATCGATGATGTTGTCATTTGCTATCAGAGTGTTTACTTCTAGTTTCTTCTATGATGAGACAATTTCAGTATTACTTCCAAAACCAATTAGTAATATCGCATAGTAATGTATTATTATTCGATGGGCGAGAAAGCGGATATGATAAGCATTATTACCGGTGCAATGGAAATAAAAGACAAAGTAAATTGAAATACCTAGAAGAATATCCGGACAGAGTGCAGCCAAATGAAAATCAGTTTTGTTCTGCTTGCTTGAAAAAGTGTTAGAAGGAAAAAGGATTTTTGCAAAATAAGTGTCATAATCGGAAATGTCTTCTTTCTGAAGATAAAAAATTAGAATTCCTCTTTTATTGTGAAGAAACCCGACAACTTCGGTACAAAAAGTAGCATTCGCGTGTGGTAGCCTCACCAATGAAGAATACTTGTAAACACGTTGGTATGAAATATTCAAAATGTTTCTTCCATTTCTGACCTCGCATGACCTTGAAGGTCACTGTGCAGTATATAGATGAATTCGTCTAGACACAACTTATCATGTGTTCTACAAAAATATACAGCATTCCATTTAAAAAATTGGAGGTCACCTTCATATCAAACAAAATAGTATAAATACATTGTGTCGCGTATAAAAAATAGTACTACTCATTCCTCCGTCATTTTTTTCTAATACATATTTACTATTTACAAGAAAAAAAAACGCTGGGTAGTAATAGCGTGAACACTCTGTATAGCCATAATCAAACAGTAACTATTAGCACTGGTATTATTTATTCGAGTTAGTGTTTTTGTTTCAATTTCAATTCCAAATTCCAATTTTAATCTCAATTCCAATTTCAATTTCAATTTCAATTGCAATTCCAATTTCAATTTTTATTGTGATTTTAATTGTAATTGTAATTTCTATTATTTTAATGTGATTTTAATTACAATTGTTATATTTATTACAGTTTTTATGTTAATTCCACATTCTTTCTTCTGATAAAGCTAGGTTTAACTTTAAACTCGTTTTTACTTCTTTAAGACTTCTTAGGGAGCCATCTCAAAGACCTCCCGAATGTCCTACAAACGTCTCCTGAACGTCTCCAAGACATCAAACAGACGTCTTTAAGAAGTACTTTAAGTGTACTTTCTAACACAAGACGTTCAGGAGACGTTCGGAAGACGTTCGTAGGACATTTGGGACATCTTTAAGACGCCTGAATGTCAAACTGCCGACGGCTTTAAGACGTCTTTGTGCTATCTGGGAAGACGCATGCACTGCATAAAGAAATAAACAATTTACGATTGAAAAACCGTTGAACCTCTTCGTGGTTCGCATGGTGTGTCCCCGCAATGAGGGAATCGATTATAAATCGATATGATCGAGCGAACCTAACCTATAAGATGTTGCACATGACACACGAAAATGCGTCCAGTCACGGTATTATTATCATTGTTGTATCGTTTAACCAAAATATACCGAGTAATTCACGAGGAACAGAACACCTAAGCTCCGTTAGGCTTGAAGAATGTTGTAGCTGAATGTGTGTGTGTGTGTGTTTGTTTGTTTGTTTGTTTGTTTGTTTGTTTGTGTGTGTGTGTGTGTGTGTGTGTGTGTGTGTGTGTGTGTGTGATGGTGTGTGTGATGGTGAACTTTTAGCTAATGTCGAGACGAGTTCAATGATGTGGTATACTATGACCTCCAAATAAGCTTGAACTAGAAAATTTATGATAAAGTGCTAACTTCAGTTAGCTTTATCATAAAGTGCTAACTTCAATTAGCTTCATCATCAAGTGCTAACCTCAGTTAGCTTTATCATAAAGTGCTAACTAGCTAAAAAATGTCAACTTCAAAATGTGCAATCATTTTATTTGAATTAAAGAAAAAGTTCGAAATTATGACCTTGGTCAGTAACAAAATCATTTAAATGTTACGCAAGGCAATCAATTGCACTTTCAATTATTAATTATAGTTTCTCGCATGTTCACTGATGTAGTCGGTTGATTACGATATATGTGCACCATACTCACAATTTTCTTCCAACATCAATCCTAACGGACCTATTTAGGTGTTCCGTTTCTCGTGAAACACCCGGTCTAGTGTTAACCATTGACCACCTCTTCTCATTTACGAACCCACATTTATTTTATCAGCCAATGTTAATGTTTTCAGCTTGCATTTAAAAATCAGCTTGTTATATACGGAGGAAAGCACTAGGAACGACAGAACTGTGTTTCAATTTATTCATACAATGTTTTATAGCCAACTGTTTTTGTGAACAAGACGCATGCGGTGCATAAAGAATACACAATAAATGATTCGAGTGCAGGAAGTTTTATCTAGAGTTCTAGAGGTTTTTACAGTCTTATAGAGGTTGAAGACTGTCAAATTATCTTTCTAAAGTTAATTTCTAATCTTTCTAAACTTATTTGGTGAATTAAAAATAATAAATAATAAAAAAAAACGAGGAAGCTTTGCTTAGAATAAATTAAAAAATTTTTGATATTTAAAAATATTTTCATAGAAAAATTGTATGTGTGTGTGGAGTAATATTAAAAATTTTATTAAAATAATTTAAAGTAGGTTTCTTTTTTCCATAGGAAAGTATTGTATAATATTATTGGGGATAGTAATCAAAATTTTATTAAAATATTTTAAAATAGGATTTTTTCTCATAGAGAGACGAGTTTAATATTCTTTATATTGAGCATAATATTAAAATATTTTAACATAGTAGTTTTTCATAAGAATTTTAATATTATTGAGGGGGTTGAGAGAGAGAGAGAGAGAGAGAGAGAGAGAGAGAGACAGAGAGAGAGAGAGAGAGAGAGAGGGGGGAGAGGGAGTGAGAGAGGGAGAGAAACGGGGTCGTTTTATCCTGAGAAATTAGTGGGCTTTTTTAAATAATTGCCAGAATATATACAGGGTGTCCTAGCATTGATGGTACAATCGCGAAGTCGAAAATATGGAATAAATTCTTTCTTATTTGACGTCAGACGTTTCCGGAAACATCGAGTTTGAAAGTGCTGTGAACACGCGCGTTGTCGAATAGGAATCGTCTGACGTGTCTGGTCACGACCTACCCGTTCTACTTCTTACAAATGCTAGACACGCGAACTTGACGGATTTCCAAAGTATATTTTGACGACAACAAAGCCTCGATTGAAAAAATATTACTGCGTATTTGCGACTTTATTTTCTTCAGTATAATCACCGTCCACTGTTGCACCGTCAATACTGGCACACCCTGTACATTTATGCTGTACAACTTGAATGTGATATTTTTTTTTTTGTACTGGTTTTGTGTCGTACGAAGTGTTATTATTATTTAACCCCTTGCCGTATCGTGTTCTTTACAGCTACAGTGCTTAAAACGTCTTCGTCCCCAAAAATGCCGTAGAAGAGAAAAGAAAATTTATATTTTTTGTATGGCTACAATTATTTTAATGCTTAAATTTTATTTCATTTAAAAAGAAATGCATAACATTCATATTTGTTACACTTTGTTTAAAATCTTCGCGACGAGTTTGATTCGTTAAAATACGACGAGGGGATTTTAACTGGGAACGACGAGCTAATCCGTCATTTAAGTTTGCTATTACTGTCCAAAAATTGTTCATTTCCTTCTTAATTCACCGAATATCTCGTCCATTTCAATGTCTCACGGTATCTGTATATTAGTATAAACTATATTCACGTTGAGTATCATGCAATTTCAGTCGTCTTTCATAATTAGCCAGCGGATTTTGTGCAAAACAAAAATTTTCCACCTGAATTGCAACAACCTGGAGTGAGATAGAAATCTATTTTCCTTCTTAGTTTGTTTAATAGGTTGAAAATAATATAACAGCATTTTTAAATTATTCTAATTATTTTACAGTTTCAAATTGCACCTAAGGTGAAGTGTCCTAAAAATGTGGACAATCCAAAAGTGATATCTAAATCTGGACAATTGAATTTTCATAGTAAAATCAATAATTAAGAGATTAAATAATTACTCATGTGTGCATCATTAAAGATTTAATAAAGTTCGATGTTCTAGATCAGGCATGGACTTTTTGCTCGATCGGAGGCATTCTCATGGAATACGCCCACTCCTTCCAGCCGCGCGTCTCGCTCCCCGTGGCGGCCGTAATGCTTGGAGCACTATAATGTCTGTTGCAGATTATATGTAAATTCAATTTGTCCCGGTGTAGGCTTTACTTCTGTCTAGGTGCTAGTTTAGATTGGTTTTAATATGTCCAATTATACGTTTCAATTATTCTTGTTAATACAATTAAAACATTAATCTAAACAATGATTTTTTGATTTCAAATTACTTTACAAAATCTGAATTTTATGTTAAAACTTAAAATATTATTTTTGTGTATCTAAACTGATAAAATTAAAGGTAGCAGAAAATGCTGTCCAGACTTAGGGAATTTCACCTTACTCATTTTTTTCATAAATGCATAAAATCCGTTCATAATATTTTGGAAACAATTCACGATTGAAAAGTTGCTCATTCAGTTAAAAGATCAAGCATGCTATGTACTTTTAACCAAGTTACTCGTTTGGAAAAAAGGTCCAATCTTTCCAGAAAACATTCTAAAAATCGCGTTTTGTCGAAGATAGTCAACTACTAGATCATTCAGAAAGTTCGTAGCCTAACAATGAAATGACATGAAAAATAATGTGTCAAAATACATTTATTCTTCAGTATATTCTCCCTTAAGTTCAATATATTATTCCAGCGATTTTCTAATTCATTTACCCCATCTCTGAAATGATTTTCCTCGAGACCTCTAAAATACTCATCTATGGCTACTATAACTCCTTCATTTGACGAAAAACGCCTGCTACGTAGGAATTTTTTGAGGTTCGGGAACAAATGGAAGTCAGAGGGGGCCAGGTCTGGTGAATATGGTGGATGCTGCAACAATTCATAGCGTAACTCTTTCAATTTGGCCATTGCAAGAACACCTTTGTGAGCCGGTGCATTGTCCTGGTGAAAAATGACTTTTTTCTTCTCTAAGCCAGGTCTTTTCTCCCGAATTTGTGCATCCAGTTGGTCCAAAAAGTTTCAGTAATACTCTCCTGTTATTGTTTTCCTGGTTTGAAGGTAATCAATAAACAAAATTCCTATCGCATCCCAAAAAGCGGATGCCAAGACATTCTTTGTCGATTTCGACCACTTCGACTGCCTTTGAAGCTGAACAACCGGGCTCAGTCAACTCTGCGGTTTGTTGTCACAACGCAGGATCATAGTGGTAAACCCAAGTCTCATCCGTGGTTACAAATCGACGCACAAAGTCAGTTTTATTCGTTTGCAAACGATCCAAATGTTGTTGAGAACATTTCACGCGAATGCGTTTTTGATTCGAAATTAACGAATGGGCACCCGTCTTGTCAATAGCTTTCTCATACCTAATTCAGTAGTTAAGATCTGATGAACTGATCCAGTTGAGGTGACTGTGGCCTTAGCTAAATCAACCACAGTTAATTGGCGATCTTCCAAAACTAAATCATGGACGTGATCAATAATTTCGGAAGTGGTTGCACTTCTTGGACGTCCTGAACGTGGATTATCATTAATGTCTGTACGACCATGTTGAAATAGAGCAACCCATTTTTTTACCATTGCATATAATTCTTTTTTATACAGGGTGTCCCAAAATTCCTTCAACAGCCGGAAATGGTAGGTTCCTGAGATCATTTGAAGCAACATTTTCCTTTGCAAAAATGTTATCAGCGGCTTTGTTTAGGAGTTATTAACGAAAAACACGGACCAATCAGAGCGCGATCTAGACGCGAGTTGGCACAGTCAGCCAATAGACAGTTGGCGCGCTGGCTAGAGTGTGCCAACTCGCGTCTAGGTCGCGCTCTGATTGGTCCGTGTTTTTCGTTAATAACTCCTAAACAAAGCCGCGGATAACATTTTTGCAAAGGAAAATGTTGCTTCAAATAACGTCAGGAACACATCTACCTTAATCAGCTGCTTGAAGCAAGCTATTTGACAGATCGATTTGGAATGTATGGTATGTGCATATCAAGGACGGATGTTTTCAACAACGATATGTTTTTCCTGCTACCAATATCATCTATGTGTCAGGCTACGAGCTTTCTGAATGAGCTAGTAGTTATGACACCTCAGCAACAATGTTATCGGCAACCACATTGGTTTACATCAAGTAATTAAGTTATAAGTACCTGAATATTAACATCGATATAACAAAATTGTCTCATGCACACTACACTATCGTAGGTACTCAGACAATCGCTTTTGATTACACGAGATATCGGGATATTGGGATGCTAAATATGAATTGCTAATACAGGAAGAAGCTAGCTGTGAAAGTGAAACTTCAATTACACGAAATGATTAAGCAGTATAATGTCTGGGTGAACAATATTATGCAGCAAGAATGATTATTCTTACACTTGTACAGTCTTACAATGATTGCTTATACAATACCTATACAGCGTTCTTATCAAATATGCAATTATTTTTCTTAACGTGTACAATTTCAGATGAAATTTTCTCTAATCGATTCTACCATCGTTAGCGTTTGTGTATCTTATTTCCGCATAATTTTGAATTTAAAACATTCCTTTGTTGTACGAAAGGTGCACCAGAAATATGGCAAACGTTGCAGTAATAAGCTATAAAACGGAGAAAATTGTTTACTTATGTATACTTTTCATTGGATGTTTTGAAGTTTTCTTTTTGTTGCGTAAGAGTCACGTATATGTATGCTACTTTCACGCGTTTTCTTCAATTATTCTAATTCTTATAAGGAAAATTAAACCGACTTCGAAAAAAGCAATAGAAAAATGCGCCCTCTATCGGTTAGGTTACTATTTCCGTATCGGAGGAGGCGCTCTCTATCGGTTAAGTTAGCATTCTGTCAAAATTGAAAATTTTCGACACTGGAAATTACGAAAATCCTTAAATTCTTCTACATGCTTTCACATATTAATGTATCTTCTCTTTCCACCTACTGATTTCCAAGTCCACCATATTCCAATGAAATCATAGTCTGCAACATCTGTCGTTTACAGATCATATATAGATTGTATTTTATTCAAGTTCGTGTGTATTCACATAAATTAAATGGAAATTATTTCATACTTTTTAGTGCATTTTTTTAATAATTTTTTCGAAGTCGGTTTAATTTTTTTTATAAAATTTTTTATTTCACACTTTTTAGTGGAACGAGCAGAGTTTGTAGAACACCGTAGGTTGGTTTTTCGATCTTATTGGTTATTTTTAAAAAATGCAAAATTTGTTTCCAAGAAACCAGTTGGGAGACATACCCTACAAAATGCAGAAGATTTCGTCGTGATTGGTCCATCCATCTCGGAGTAATCGGTGAAATAATTCATTTTTCGCAAATAAAATTGTAAGGAATAAAATAATGCAAAATTTATTTTCACGGGGCCACCCCGGGGACGTACTCTACAAGATGTAAAAGATTTCGTTCCGATTGGTCCATCCATCTTGGCGTAATCAGTGAACACACATAGAAAAAAAAGCGAACAACAAGGCACATACAGATCGAATTGAGTAATCCCCTCCTTTTTCGAAATCGGTTAAAAATAGATGATGAGATCTTTATGTCCCGGAGATTTCTCGCCCATTTTCGGTTTTTCCAGAAGTTATGCAGGCGTGAAACGAGTAAAATTGCCGGTAGTGCCGTAAAAAGGTTACACATACACCCCCGCTCAAAAGTATGCGGACACTTATCGTCGAAATTTGTGTACCATTTGATTATTATTAGACGATATTTATTGTTCACAGAGAGCTGGGTAAACTAGAATTTGAAATAGTAAATATTTAGTTAAAGTATGCGCGTCTCTGAGAATGATTTGAAACGTCTTTTAAGGGTGGCTGTTGTGTAACTTTAACGAAAAAAAGTGATTTTTAAGAATTTCTTTTAGAACTATCGAATATATGGAACTAGGCCTTTTCTGGATGTAAACAGATAGTCTTAAAGCACAAGTGTTCTTTAATGAAAAAATCAATTATATATTTTAGAACCAATCCCTAGAGAAATGTGTAAAGAATGCAGTAAATATACAGGGTGTCCAAAACCACCCGTCCAGGGGTGTTAACTTCTCAGATAAGCATGTTCGGTAAAAATGTTTGGAATAAAAATTACAGGGATTAATGGAGGACATATGTCCATGACTGTGTATTTGACCTTCGGAACCATTTTCAAGGTTATTTGAAGGTCAGTACGTATTTTTTAAATGAGAACCCCTACTTTTGACTACGGATTCTGAAAGAGCTCGAAGTTTCACGTTCAGATATGTACTTATGTCGTAGATTAAAATGACTGCTAGAGGCCATTCATAGGTCAAATCACTGTTTGGTGGTAAATAAAAGATGACAGTAAATACTGGCATCAATATTGGACGAGGCTTCTGATTCATAAACTTGTCTCCAACGTTAAGCTTGTTCTCCATTTCCAAGGACATTGAAAGGTAGATTTACGTTATACTCAACCTCTATGCTTGACCTCAAGTTGCGATTGTTCGGGCCTAGTATTCTATCGCAACTCAATGTGTTTTTTGCTTGCTATAACGACCTTTACATGTGACAACCGCAGAACAACACTCCTCAAAAGAATTAAGGGATCACCTCTGCGAACCTGAAAGATTGCTACCAGTTTTACATGACTCCGGCCAAAATTGCTGTATTGATATCGTTAAACAATGGTTTGAAAACGTGAAATCTCTAGTTTCTGATGTTTCGTTTCAAATTTTTGCTATGTTCGTTTTTTACAAAGTAATAGCGAGATAAAGACAACATTGACGGTTAACAAAAATGTTGTGCATTTTTGTAACATCACACGAGGAGAAACAAATTTTTTTGATAAATCGCGTTAATATCATTTGGAAGTGATATCTCTACTGTGTAACACACGTGTGTGGTTGTTGATTATTGTGCGACTTTTTTTATTCGAGTTATTCTACATTGACGTAATTGTACTTCAATAACAAAATATACAACGCTGATACACAATCGCTAATATTTCGAGGTTATGTTGTTGACAGATGTGCAACCTTACGATATGACGTCTTACATCTGACACTAGCCGCCATAATTTAGTGGTTACACTATCTGATTTCAAACGGCGGAGGCTTATATGTATGTACTCCTAATATTTTTTTAAACTTTTTAAATGTTTTGTATTAGGTTGTTACATATGAAATGTCCGATTTTAGAATACAAATGTTGCAATGCGTTTTGATCAAGAAATACTATTACAGTTGATAGGTTAATTGTATGTCACTTTGATGTCAAGTCTAATTTACACATATAAATTTCGTTTTAAATAGATTTGATTTCAACCCCGATCAGTGCGATTGTCGCGTGCCCTTTTATAGACTGTGTATTTTATGGATTTATAGGAAAAATGGGTGGGTACAATTTAAAACAGTAAAAAGGTTACAATGATTTAAGAATGCTAATCTATGTATTTTTCTCAGCTTGTTAAAATTATTAAAGTAAAAATAAACTATTTATGTGGCTCCATTCACTTGCGATTAACAACGCACTATTCGTTGATAGTAAAAAGAACTACAAAACATAGAGATGACAATTTTGTAAATGAAGCATGTGAGTGACCGAAAAATTCAGTGCCTACCATAATATTGTACAATCATGAAACGTGTGATTCTACTGACCTCCAAATAACCTTGAAAATTAATCCGAAGGTCAAATACAAGGTCATGGACATATGTCCTCCATTAATCCCTGCAACTTTTATTGCAAACATTTTTACCGAATATGCTTATTTGAGAAATTAAAAACATCCCTGGACGGGTGGTTTTGGACACCCTGTATGTACTTACGCAGTAAATAATGATTTTTGTTATAAATGCATAAAATTCACGGTCTACTAATAAATTATTGTCCAGATAAATTCTCCAATACTGTATAAAGAGCAAATCGCATGGAATTTGGTTAAATCCCTTGAAGATATTTTTTCTCTCTGGAGGAGAATTGAAGAAGTGTCCGCATACTTTTGATCGGAGGTGTACATGTATAAGACATGGAAACTGCGCGGAAGATTGACCGTAGGTATCCTTCGGAGAAAGAAAACTGACGGGATCATAAGTGGTCTCGATTTACTCAAGGACTGTTCCAGCAGGGTCTAGCCGGTCAATAGAAAGTACAATAGAGGTCGTAACAAGTTCTACAAACCGTTATAGAGTATGGCTCGTTCAGTCGGGCACCTACTTATGTCTTCTTCGCGATCGATAAAGATGATTAAAACATGCGGACCGCACGATGACGCGTCCTTTCGAGACGCAAGCTTTTGGCTCGTGAAGTTAGGCACTTGAAGATCTTGTAATTTGTGGGGGCTACCCTTGGTTCGTCGACAACCCATTTCACCGACACTGTTTTCATCGACACGATTTGACCGACAGTAACTTTCGTCGACACTATGTTTTCATCGACACGGTCAAATCGTCGACAAATGTCTTCATCGACACGGTTTGACCGACACTATGTTTTCATAGGCACGGTCAAATCGTAGTCATATGTTTTCATAGACAGTCCGTGTTTAAGGATGTTCTGGAGGTACAATGGGAGACAAAAGTACAAGAAATTCGAAATCCATCAATATATTGGCAATGAAAGCCATTCATGAGTATATTTTGCATTAAACTTTTGCGAATACTGTACCCTCTGTAGCTACATTCAGTGGTCTACACTTGTCGCGCTTCCATGCTAGTGAGAGACAACACGATAAATTTGACGTTTTGTAACAGTTTATAATTTTTTTGTTCTGTAACTGTTTAGTGAATCCTAATAAATTTTCAATATAATTAATTACATAATTTTTACTACATATAAAAAAAAAACTGGAGTATCTAGTTGCGTTTTTTCAAGGTTTAAAGAGGGTTTGAACTGGAATTTTATGAATTCTCCATAAGAAGACGTGTTAAAATGCGCAAACTTTAAGTTGCTATAATTCTTAAACGGTGCAGTGAATCGAACCCAAACTTTGGTAATTGCATTAATTTAGTAAGAATTATATTTTGTCAAATTTTCAAAAATTTTGTTGCATTTTTATATTACCTCCAGAACATCCTTAAGGACAGGTTTGCGTATTTGCCAATGTAAATTAATCGTTATTATCATTGTTATTTTCTCGACGCATTTAGTTCCTTGTATAATAAATAATTGGTATCGTGTGAGCTCCATTTTACCATTCAACTTTGTCCTGAAGACATTTAATGAATTTTTGGAAACAACAAAGATAGTTGACGTGATTACGTTAGGTGACTCACCCTGTATTTAAGATCTGCAACGGCCGCTACCACTGAAAATAATATTCTATTTGCTTCCTCCTTCTTAAAAATCGTCTCGAAAAATTACAAATTGCATAAACTTCCACAGCCTAGTGATAACATAGCTAGGGATTCGTGAAGATGTTTTTATTTTTTTTTTAGTGCCGTGGATAGGGAAATTTGCAACGAAACAAAGCTAGACATTAGGAATTACAACGTTAGACGCCTGGTGTAATAATGTCAGAGTCTCCTCATCGTTAAGTGGGAGCGCTAATTCAATAATCACTAATCAAGTACCTCCTACTCCTGTCCAACCGCACGCACTACATCGAACCATTCATCACAACAAACCTCCTATTTGTCACATCACGAATTTCTTGCTTTCAATATATTCACATTGATCCCAATATTTTGTTGGTTTCTAAAAAAATTATTTTCAAGTTACTGCACACAAGAAATTGGAGTCAAATCTTGATTATCCGAACTAAACAGGGGAACGCGTGACCGTTCAAATATCAGAACAGTGACTCAGTTATAATTATACAGCGGATTTTATGCATTTGTGGCAAAAATTAGTAGGTGTAGTTTAAAACAGTCAAAGTATTAGAAAAATTTAATTGTACTTTTATGTTATTTTCAACCTCGCAAACATATTAAGACACGAAATAAATTTCTATTTCATTCCAATTTGTTATAATTCACATAAAAAATTATTGGGTTGCTCTTTACTTTACCGTACTCAAAATTTGTGCCTCTCTCCTGTAAATTATGATGTATTTGGTATGTAATCCAGTAGATTTGTAGTTAGGGCGGCTGCAGATCGAAGTTTCGATCCTGTAGGATCAATGGTTTAGTAGTTATGCTTGCTTAAAATTCTGCAGTTTTCAGTGTTTTTGACGCGGGCGCCGCCATATTGGTTTGTGCGGGGGCGGCAAGGTAAGCGACACGCGGTCGCCACTACAAACCAATATGGCGGCGCCCTTACCTGTTGAAAACACTGCAGATTGTTCAACTTTAAGCAAGCATAACTCCTGAACCATTGATCCTACAGGATCGAAACTTCGATCTGCAGTCGCCCCGGGTACAAATATACTGGATTACATACCAAATACATCATAATTTATAGGAGAAAGGCACAAATTTCGAGTTCGGTAAAGTAAAGATCACCCAATTTTTGTTTTGCATAAAGATCCGCTGTCTAGTTATGATGCTACATTCAATTTTTATTAATTTGTACAGTAAATAGCGTCGAACATTGCTCGCCTTAGATTTAGATTGAACTATTTTCTGAAACATGTTGGTCTATCAAAGACTTCGGATATCGAAGGTTCGAATAATCAAAGTCCTATTGTGTACAATTGCAATTTTTGAAAGATGATAATTATTAGGTTGACAATTAAATTCGCGAACTTTTGTTTCGTAATTTTTTTATCGTATCATTATAATCTCATTCAGTGACCATTCCTTTTGAACTGCATATCACTGGAAAGCTCTGAATTTTGCGATTAATTTGATATAAATACTCACGCTTAAAAAATATATATAAATGACTTTGTTTGAGAAATTGTGGAGGTCGCGAACTTAGTTGCCACCTTAATAATTTAAATTCTTTTAAAAACTTTTAAAAACTTTCAATACTAATAGAAAAAATTTAAATGTTTCTTTATCGTCGAGGCACAGTCTATGTCAATATGTATACATACTTTACATTAAGGAAATATCGTAATTATGTGTCTAATAAAATGTTCTTTTAGTCAAAAGAAAAATCATTTTGAACTTTCTATTAAGCAATTATAACCAGGGACCAAAAATAACAGTTATTCTAAAATTTTCTACGATAAAAATCATTAATAAAAAGTTGATTATTATTGAAATAATGTACATGTTACGTATGCAGACGCTACCGTTGGTGACTCTTGACCCTTCCGGAGATATGTGTCGAAACAGAGGACCTATTTAAGAACAAAGAGCTTACTCAAAATCGGATCATAGTGGGGCTCTTGCAAGCGATGCAGCGAGTTATATAATTTAATAAGGGCATGGATCCTTCCTATTAGTTGGGTTGATTCAAGTGAACACACGCAGTACGTATCGTTCCACGACGAAAGTCATTTCGAGCAAGATCGGGTGTTAAAGTCCTTGTCGAACACTCTGTAGTAGATCGCCCCCGCATTTCTCAGTGCGTTAACACTGAGAGCGTTAGCCCGCGAAATCGCGACACATTACACTAACAATTGTATCTCCCATTTGTAAACAAGAATATATTATTTGTTTTAATCCATTCAGAGTTAATTTCCATTAGTCATACTCCTTTTCGATTTCCCACGACGATACACCTTTGCCGCTCAAGGTGTATCTATGCAATTGATAAGTTACGAGACCGCGGAACCGCGACCCTATTCCCTATAAGTGGCGACCCGGTGGTGAAATAGACATCGGCTAGTCCACTCCTTTGTTCTGTTTGTTGAGAAATGAATTTCTCTCATCGAATAACTGTTATGAGCGATCGAAACAAATTTCTCTCATCGAATAACTGTTATGAGTGATCGAAATGAATTTCTCTTATTGATAACTATTATGAACGATCGATATAAATTTCTCCCATCGATCATTGCCTTGAGCGATCGAAATAAATTTCTCTCATTGATAACTGTTATAAGTGATCGAAATGAATTTCTCTCAACGATAACATTTACCAACAAGAGAAATCATTTTCGGATACTTTTAATCCTTATTTGTAACCAATATGATTTTAGTCGATAAAATACTTGTTATTCTATGACTTTCTTTCTTTTTGGTTAGAACAGTTATGGTCCCTAATTATAACTTGTAATTTGAGGTTACGTACATACATATATACTAACATGAACGAAAACTTATCGTAGACAATAATTATATATATAATACATATCTCAAAATGCAAACAATACGATATTTTGATAATTACAATATTATACATGTAATTGATATTTTGATATCATCAAAAGTAACTATTATTTCTATGTATACATACACATAATTCTGAAACAAGTTCTAAAAGATTCCCTAATTCCAGTTTGAATTAATAGTGTTTCTATGCAATGATAAATAAATAATGTGTTTCTGCAAATAATCCATGGAAAGGGAATTATAGTATTTATAATTTTTACAGGATTTGCATTCTAAATTAATCCTCCTTTGCAAATCAAATTCACTATTTCACAGATCAAATTCATCTTTTTGTAAATCAAATTCATTTACATAGTAGACGACTCAAAAGTGAAATAAATAACGCAATGTAATATTGTTGTTCTTCGTGATTTTATTCGAAGTTACATAGGAATCAAGTTTTTTGTTTCGGAATAATTTTACCCCGGATATATTTTTGTTAAAATAACGTAAGAAAACAAATTTTTAGAAAAACTTGAGTTCAAAAGGGCGCATAAGACCTGCAAAAGAGTTAATTTGCAATGGAAAATGGTGAATTTGATGTACAAAAGGATTAATTAGAGTGCAAAACCTGTACTACAATATTTTCCGTGAAAGCTTGGAAGCATTATTATCTCGATAATGTGATCTACGTTCGTTACTGGTTCGTTGAATCCAATTAAGCTTGAATCGTGGCTTTGAACGTGAAGGAATATCCAATTTTCAGTTTTGGAGGACTATGAAAAGTACTCTGTAAAGAAAGTAGCCAAATTAAGGTAATTGGATTTGACGTAGTTCCTGCTTCGAATGGTTAGGCAAATGTAAAGAACGAGAATTCATTGAAGTAGCAATTTTCTACCGTAGAACGTGTCGCTTGTTGTTAAAGGTAGATATTACGGCAAAATGCTTCATTTTAACGTTAATAATTCGGCATTTTTACAAGCTTTATAACTAGACTCCAGATTTTATGCATTTATGACAAAAATGGGTACGTACAATTTAAAACAGTGGAGGTATCAAAAAGATTTAAGGCCATCAGTGTGTAAGTTTCACATTAATGAGATAATTAAACGAAGAAAGAAATTTGGTACTTTGGGATTATCCCCCGTCGACCATTTTCGCCAAACAGTTATACATTTATACAGGATGGGGCACTAACTGTGTCCAGTTTGAATATTGCTGTTATTTGTAATAATATGAAAATATGTTATATAGAAAACTTACACGGTATAGAGGCGGACATATTGTGACACAATCATTTTCTGCGTGGGTGGAGGCATAGAGGAGATTTCAAGGTCATCTCTGTTTTTTTAAATGGAATGCTATGTTTTTTTTATCACGATGTGATAGCCAGTGTTGAGACGAAGTCAGTTATCGTTGAAGGTCATACAAGGTCAAATATGGTAGTAAAGTAAACTTTATTACCTTACAGGAGAAGCTCGAATTGGTGACCGTTTGCGTCAATGCAAAGTTGCAATCTTCGTATTCCTGCAACACGTGCATGTTATTGTTCAAAACAATATGAAACAGTGAGCTAAACAATAGAGATAGTTTGTTTTCAAAATACAGTAAATATTTGATCTAAGAAAACCTGGAACTGCACGAACTAAGTAAGACGAATATCCCTTCCACTGCAGAGCATACGAACCTTTACTGTACTACATATTTGCGTCTTCTACACAACCAGTCGTCTAAAGATAATCTTCCAAATTTGACATGCCTCTGACATTACTATTGCTTAATGTACATATGTACAAATACACTGCGTATCAGCAGTTCCGACACACCCTTTTGTTTTAACAAAAACCTACCTTCTGATGAATCTTTGTTTGATTTTTTGTATCATACGTGTAGAATACTTTGAAAAATTATGATTAGAGTATTTTATCGATAATAATTGTTCCCAACACGGGTCTGCCCAGGGACAATTATCCGCCAGGGATACTATTCTTTGACTATTGAGCATAACTAATCCAACATAACTAATCCAAAACAAAACTTCTTTATTTTTCATTATTTATTAATGGGACTTTGACCAACATATTCGTGGCATTTCTCTAATACAAATGATACCAAATATGATATAATCCCCATGATATTTACTTGTGGAATGAATGATGAAAGTTTTCGACGCAAAGGAGGACAGCGTATGGGAATGAAAGAGACGCGGAGAATCGCAGCGCGCCGGCACAGATCAAAGAACTTCCCATACGCTGTTCCTCCTTGCGTTCGAAACTTTCATCGTCCATTACACAAGTAAATATCATCTGAATTATATCATATTTGGTATCATTGTGCATTATAAGAATGCCACGAATATGGTGGTGAAGGTTCCATAAAAAAATAATGAAAAATAAGAAAGTTTTGTCATTTAGATTAGTGTGGTCTCACCGATATACCCGAGCCGTATGGTGTCATACTTCTCGGCGACCGAGGCCTCTCGGCCTTCATGGCCCCTCAAGGGGATACACCTCGCAGAAGTGGAGATACTTCTGGGACATTTATCGACCAGACATTTGGGACATTCATCGATAAAATACTGTACTTCTAAAAATATTCACATATGGAACTGCAGGGAAGAACTTTTAGCCGAAATATGAAAAAGGGCCATTTCTTTTCTTGTTGTTTCTAACTTCATATCGTACACCAGTGGCTGTATTCATTATAAGTAGACTGCGGATGTTCATGTAAATACATATTTCTATATGCAAATATTATTTTGCATATTGCATATGTTTTCTACCATGTGCATATGCACATACATATTACATATTTCTTCTATTATAATTTCTCTATATTTTGCTGCGATTTGTTTGACTCTAATATTTCATGTCGAAAATTTTTATAAAATTAAAGAGGTTCGATTATTATTTTTTCTTAACACACATCCGAAACCAGTAAAATCATTAGTTCACCATCTTTATTATGTTTCTGTAAATAGGTAGTTGAAGATTTCGGTGAAGATGATATAGTTGCAATTGCAACAGCTCAGAATATGTTGCGATTAGACACAAGTTGCACAAAATTTGACGTTTATAGAAGTAAGTTTACAAACTCTTCCAGCCACGATAAAGAGACTGGAAACTGTCGGTTTACCCTTAACAAATTCAATGAAAATATTCATGGACTGTATTGAACATTTAAGAACTGTTTCTGGTAAATCTGGTGATCAAATGCGTGTTAAAATAGATGCAGTGGTAAAAAAGAATCCTGGTTTATATGTGAAATATCTAAACTCGTGAGGATATTCAGCGATGAAAATGTGTCAACTAATGTACCGCAATGCTATTGGAGAAAATATAAACATGCACCCATTACGTCTTGTGATGTAAACGTACTTTCTCAGCATATGAGTCAATATTGACTGACAACAACAGCAACAACTGCTACAAACACGGAAAAATTACTAGTAACTTATTGTAACGAAAATTATGGTGTTTCCGTATAAATATTTTCATATTAGTTCTGATCATATTTTTCGTGCATATTTCCATATTTTTTGGGCATATTTGCACATGCTTTTCGCATATTTTACGTGCACGAACATCCGCAGTTTAATTATAAGAGTGAATTTAGTAAAGTATTAAGAGACTCTGCGCGAAGATAGCCGTAGAATTAGTTGGTTGAAAACGAAAACGGAAGAGAAGTAAATAGAATACGATCAATCAGCAAAAACATAGAGATTAACGTGTGTAATTGTTTGTTCCTTTTTTATTACTGTTATTGTTAGTGCATTGTTATAATTATTAGTACTGTTATTGTTATTACTATTAGTTGCGAGTGTTATTATTGTTACTGTGCACTATTGGTTGGTACCGCCACAATGGGAAAGTTCAATAAGATGACTGATTTTGGAAATCAGAAGTTTAGACGCACTTCTTAAAAATTTATTCATTTTACAAACAGGAGGAAATATATACCTTTGTCTTCCCATGATCCGATCGCTTTAAGATCCTGGCTATTTCTATTTTACTTTTTCCTATGTAGGAAAGTGCCATTATTTGGCCTTTTTCAAAATCCTTCAACTTGTTTAACTTTCCCATTATCGCGGCACCAAATAATAATGCACAGTAACAATAATAACAATCGTAAATAATAGCAATAACGATGACAATACTAATAATTGTTATAATACACTAACAACAACAGTAAGTAATTGACTTTTTGCTGATTAATCTTACTTTATTTATTTCTCTTCCGTTTTCGTTTTCAAACAACCAATTCTACGGTTATCTTCATCCTGAATCTCTTGTTACTTTACTAAATTCATTCTTATAATGAACATAGCCGATGGTGAACGATATGAACTTGCAAACAGCAAGAAAAGCAAGTGTTTTGGCTAAAAATTCTTCCCTGCAGTGCCATATTTGAATAGTTTTAAAAATATTTTCTTTGTATTTCCGACCAACTACAATTTTACAATTAATTGTTCTAACTTCTGAAAAAAATCCAAGTTGTATGATTTGATATTAAAAAAGCTATCGTCCATATAAAAGTGTCCGAATATTATTGTGGTTCACTGTACAGCCTACAACAATTATGATTTGCGTCTTTTTAAAGAAGACGTTACCAGACTTGCTTTCATTCGTAGATCAAATTTGCGCAGTTTATCGGGGAGGTAACTCTGAATATCCTTCAGTACTTGCGCATGAATGTAAGAAATTCAATTTGATATCAGGCTGTTTACTTTTCATGCTCCCGGAGCAAACAAATGTTACTTCGCGCTCGCGAGACAATTTTCCACTGAATATTTCACGCAGTTCCAAGGATTTCTCGGCAGAGAAAAAAGAAATTGTACGCGCGTCGAATACTCGAATTCGCTGGACACGGCCAGAGATATTTATCGGCAGAGATTACAACGGCACTTCTCTGTGTATAACTGCATATGTTTAACTTCCTTTCTACGGCGAGGCTACGCTCACCAATTCGAATACCGTAACTGGTGGGTCCGGTCGACGAATACGATCAGGCTCCGACACGCGAGAAGAATGGGAAGTTTCACTGTGATTTTTTCTCAAAAATCGAAGAAGAAGAATTTACTGGCTAGTACAGGGATGAGCAACCTTTTTTACAACGGGTCAGCTACAAATTTAAAAATGTTGTGCGGCCCGCATGTAAGAAACTTATGATAACACAAAGACTGAATGATGAAATCAAATTATCTCTTTATAAACACAATAAACCTAGTATATAAAATTACAGAAATAAAACACTCATTAATAGAAATACTATTAAAAAAACAGCGAAAGATATATGTGTCTTTTGTACAGAGTTGTGCAGAATTACAATTGAATTACTCCAGGAATTATAATTACAAAGTAATTGAATGACATTGTAATTCAGTTATATTGTGATTTTTAATTCAGATCTTCATTCAATTTAATTACAATGTCTGCGTACTATTATGAAATACATTGTAATTAAATTACATTAATTACGAATTACGCGATGTAATTAAATTAAAATTAAAAATTAAAGAATGATAAAGTAATAGGTAAGAATAGGTTGAAAAATCCATGTGTAGGTTTCAAACAGAAGGAATTTATTATTTATAAATTTATAATATCTGAACAGAAATATCTTCTGCGTTACATATATTTTAAATTTCAACCATAAAGCAAACAAGTACATGAAAAAAAAAACAAAAATATATCGTACTTCTTCAAAGTTCTGGGCTATAATTTGTACAGCTTTATTTTAATTATATTGTATTTCAATTATATTGTATTTTAATTATATTGTATTTCAATTATATTATATTTCAATTATATTATATTTCAATTATATTATATTTCATTTATATTGTATTTCAATTATACATTGTATTTCAATTATATTCTATTTCAATTATATTATATTTTAATTATATTGTATTTCAATTACATTGTATTTCAATTGTATTGTACTTCAATTATGTTGTATTTCAATTACACTGATTAAAATAGTTAGTAATTGAATTACAATGTAATTGATTTAGCACAACTCTGCTTTTGTAGAACAGCGGGCCACTGTAGGAATTTTTAAAAGTCGAAATGTAAAATCTTTGAAGGGCCACACGAGAAAGTGTGGCGGGCCCGCGGGTTGCTCATCCCTGGGCTAGTACAAACAGTGAACCACAAAAGTGTTTGAACGCACTTTAAAACAGAATTATTTTTTATGATCGGACCAAGCGACCTGACTTTGTTTGAGCAATTAGAATAATTGATTTACCAAATAATATCCAAAAAAGATTTTGAAAAAATTGCGAAATTGCTTTATGACAAAAATCAATACGACGTAAAATGTGTATTTCGATGAGACCTACAACTTTTATTGGAAGTATTTTTCAAAATTATTATTATTTACGGAAATAAATGGAAAAAGCTATGATTTTATGGCTTTTTCATGGTTTCCGTTATGAAAATAAAATTTGCGCCAATTTTCATTGCCATGTTCGTAATCAGCACGTCAGAATACGTAAGAATCCAGAGTATAAAAAAATAATAAAATTTTAAACGGTAAATATTACGTTAAGGGGAAGCATCTCGGATGATCTTGACCTTGAGATGTGTTGTCAGGGACAACATCCTGAACAACTTTTCTCTATACATCTACCCGGCGGCGCTCGGACTTACAATTAGTTTCCGCGATAATTGCAAAAAACTATTACTAGTACTGAAATGAATTTTCCGTATTCGTGCACGTTCAGTGGCAATGTAAGCCTGCTCCGGCGCGGCGTCAGTTTACTGTTTTTGTAAACACGTTGTGGAGATCCGAAAGAAAACAAGGTCTCACACTGGTCATACTGTATACAGGCTGAGGCATCTAAAATAGGCCACCTGGATAACTCGACTGCTGTTGGTGTTAGGAAAAAATTCGTCACATAGAAATTGCTTGATTCCGAGGGGGCATTAACCTGATGTTAGTAGCTTGTTTGTAAGTGCACGCATAAAGGACATATGAAGGTCAACTTCATTTTTTTAAATGGAATGAGGCATTTTTTAATACATTAGTCGATGCAGCCGGACATTCGTTATAAAAATGTACTAACCTATGTATGTCGAAAAGTTAGTAGTTCAGGAGATATTCCAATTTACTATCGTACTAAGACATTAGCGTTTACTTACTAGTGTAACATCTTAGTACGGCAGTAATGGTGTTTTAGAATTATTTAAATTGAAATATCTCCTGAACTGCTAACTTTTCGACATACATAGGTTAGACCTTTTTATAACGAATGTCCAGCTGCATCGATTGTTGTATTAAAAAATACCTCATTCCATTTAAAAAAATGAAGTTGACCTTCATATCTCCTTCACGTCTTCACCTATAAAAAAATTATTGACATCAGATTACGAGCACCTCGATATCAAGTAAGTTTGGTCTGATGCTTTTTCTTCTATCTTCAAAAGCAAGCGAGTTATTCAGGTGACCTGTTTATAGTGCCCCACCCTATATATGTATGACCAGAGTGAGACCCTGTCTTCTCTCTCATACAAAGCGTGTTTACAAAAAAAAAAGTAAACATACTCCGCTCCGGAGCAGCAGGAACACGGAAAATTCAATACAGTATTAGCAATAATTTTTTGCAAATATCTCGAAAACTAAAAGCGACCCTCCTATATGTGAAAAGGAAAAAGTTGTTCAAAATGTCGAAATCTATATTTAAATTTCATCAAAATCGGAGAGGAGTGCCTCTTTCTAAATAATTACCAAAACTTCTTTTGTCTATAACTTCTTAATAAAATACGAGCGACGGCTAAAACCACCTCTTAGAGGTTACTTAGAAAGGTGACCTTGATAACATATGTCAAGTATATCGTTTTAGCCTTCATTACTTAAAATAACTGCTATATTTTGAAAACTTCTTTTGTTTATAACTGTTTAATAAACAACGAGCGTCGGCTAAAACTCCTTGAGGGTTACTCAGAATGTTGTCCTTGACAACATATGTCAAGGTCATCCGAGGTGCCTCCCCTGAACGTAACGTTTACCGTAAGGCAGCAGTTTCCAACCTTTATGCTACAACTCCTCCCTAAAAAAAATTTTTTTCTTCCGCGCCTCCCTATCTTTCAATAGATATGATAATATAGACACGTTTTAAATAATTAATAATTTTATTACAAAAAAATTTTGGCGCCTCCCTGGTTGGAAACCTCTGCCGTAAGGAGAATACAGGCTTTGCGAGAAATGCTAACACCTGTAAATCTGTAGAAAATGTCGTTCTACAGCTAACACCTAATAAAATAATACAGTAAATAAAAGTAAGGCATTGAAAATTTCCATATCCTTTGTGTTACAAAATGAAAGCTGATATTCGGGGGTTACGCCCAAGTGAGGCACCCTGTATATGGACGAGCATAGTAACTGGGAAATAGCTTCGTCTTAACTTAACCCTCGCAAGGTAAGGTCTCATAACACATAAATAGTAAGGTGGTGTCTTTTAGAGACCCCGACAAATGAATTTCACAAGTAGCCTCGTTGTTAATAAAGGGATAAAGAATAACACAGGATTAAAAGTAAAGAAACAGATTTAATTTTATTCATATAAAAATTCTTTTCAAAAATCTGGCGCTGGGGTCTCTGAGACCCCACATTACCTTGCGAAGGTTAACAAAGTTCAGTCACTTCCATAGCATGATAACTTTTACTTTTAACTGTTCGGATACATTTTCTTAGAAAATATTTTTATTTCTCTTATATCCGAATTTACAAATCGTATGTAATTTTGAAGGCAACAAGTATTTCGTTAACGATTACGATACACCTACGTTCCTGCGTATCAAGTAACCAAATGATTTTTACCGCTCGAAATGTACGCTGTCTAAATGCGAGCGGTAAGAACCACTGGAGCACTGCGTATTTACACTCCGGAATTGTTCCGCAACGTTGAAAAAAACACAGTACAGATGAGTCAGCCACTTCTTTCGCAACTTTCTAACGTCATTTACACGCTTGCAAATCCGTGTCTGATCGTTCGCACGCAACCTGATTCACAGTTTGACGGTTCGTCGCAAATAAATACCGTTGACTTACCCTGTCCTCTAGGTGTATGCGGATATCCGAGCCTCGGGTCAAGTCGGGCAATGATTGGGTGATGATCCTCGATTTCGGGTATCCGAAATTGCCGTCGTATCAGGTCGAGTTGGTGTTTTGTCGCGGAACTGTCGGTTCGCGAATGCTTCGTGATAGAATGATACAAAAGACGCAAAAGACAATTTCTCGGTCCGCTTGAATATGAATTACGTTAAAAGAAGCGTTTCGTCCCGGACCTGCTAGTGGACTCGTCAGTAAGGCTGATCTAGCAGGTCCTGCCTTATACGCGCGCAGATTTGAATAAACAATAATTCGTATTTGTGATTTGATCGAGACACTGAAATATGACGCTCGCGGATCTGATGAATGATGCGATTCCGCACGAAATACCGTAATGCAAGTTTATAAATATTACGAATGGTTGACAAGACAACGGCTCGTGCGTTGCCTTAACGCAGTCTTAACGCAATGTCCGTTGGGTTTCGCGATGAGGAAATAAGATGCTCTGATTGGTTCCTGCAGAAGGTTGCATTTGCCAATCAGAACACTTTTGACGATTCGGACCTCTCCTTCCTGTAGCTCTGAATGAGGCTCTGGGAAGCTAACTAAATTGGAACCCAACATAAAATCTCTTTGCAGCAAGCGTCAAGCGCAAAGGTCTCGCTGAATGTAAATAATAAATAAAAAATTGCTAATAATTATATATAAAATAATATAGAAAAATATTTCATTAAAATTATTTCGTACTTGAATTTCAGTTCTCCATTATGTGTGTGTTCTCAAAATTTACTTACTGTATTTCCTCAACAATTTCGTAGTGATTTCTTCCTAGAACCTATCATTTAAGTTTCTTCAGTGAACAATTCAATTTTTGCAAGAATTTGTAAGAATTTTAGAAAGGTTTAGGTGGGGTATGGCACAAAAAAGGTTATCCAACGAAAATACTTATTGCTAATTTTTATCCCCACATGTCAAAATGGGGTGACAAAGAAAATCAAGGTTTCCCTTAATTTCTCTTACCTTCTTCAATTGAAAATTCTTAAAAATATCAGACATATTTTAGCTATTGAACGCACATCTATAAATTTTGTCAAATTTTTTAGTTTCAAAACCGAATTTTAATTTCAGAAGTTTATACTTTTACAGTTTTAGCATCTCATTATAGTTGTTAACATGTCATTTTTCCGATTTTGCAAAGCCTTTGTTATTCGTTTATTGCTAATATGAACTCCAAACACTTAACACTTTCCTCGTTATAATTTTACAAAGCTTTGCACGGTATACATTAAATAATAATATTTTGCAGTTCATTTTGTATTTGAAAATTTGTTCTCTAAAACGTTTAATTCGCAATGAATTAAAACTGCATGTATGCTCCATCATACTGTTCGAATCTACCGATAAAAAGGGGATTCATCATGCCATCTTATATTGTTACTGTTTATTTTCGAAGCAGTGTATTCATTTATCAGACCTCCTTAATCGCAGTAACATGATTCATTGAATGTAAACAAAGGATAAATTATTACACAGGCTGCTGTCTTCGAAATTCTACATACTACTTTACATATTTGTCTCGCAGTCGCTAATTCTAGTCCTTAGTAGTCTTCCTTATTAATGATTTCCAAATGTTACAAGATTTTGCACTAAAAATTCACCATTCAAATTCAATTTCACAATTTTTGCACCACAAACTTCAATTTCGCCATTTTACAAATCAATTTCACCCTTCACGAATAAAGTATTTTTAAACAAGTTTTTATAAAAAAAATCGAATCAAATGTAAATTAATTGTTAAGAAATTTTTTATTTTTTTCATTGCAAAGATTGTACACACCACACACACATATATATATATATATATAT
>CM052319.1:15897849-15914576 GCA_028455605.1 Lasioglossum malachurum
TTAAATAGGCCCTCTGTTTCGACACATATCTCCGGAAGGGTCAAGAGGCACCAACGGTAGCGTCTGCATACGTAACAGCCACGAAAAGCAGGCTCCGGGACCACTGTGGGGCGGCGCACTGTGGGCAATTGGGCAATTTCGATAAAATCTCGCTTAAACACAATTTTCCCCCATTTCCAGGATGTGCAGAAATTTTGGTACACCCTGTATAGAGAAGAGATAGACATAAAGTTTAGACAGACAGACAGACAGACGGACGGACACGATTTTATTATATATAGAGATAGAGATAGAGATTCTCACTAATTACGTCACAACTTTTGAACGAATGGACTTTTTCGTCACACACAGACAGACAATTCCTCATAAAAACGTAGCAACCCCTTTTCACCCCCTTAGGGGTTGAATTATTTAATATGCTGAAATAAGTGCTTGATTAATTATATCAAAGAGCAATAAGACCAAGTTTCAAGCAAATCCGACCACGAACAAAATATTCCTCATACAAACGTTGCAACCCCCTTTCACCCCCTAGGGGTTGAATTATTTAAAATTCCGAAATAGGTTGTTCAATTAGAACCAAATAAATAAACGGGATTACTATGGTACATAAATGTGATCACGAGTTATTGAGGATTTTATAACCTTTTATTTTTTCGATCAACCGGATCAACTGGCGTCTCGGACGCTTCGACCGAACACCTGCGGCCGCACGCGCGCGCACACACACTCTCTCACAATGAGGGATTCGTCTTCGCGAGAACGTAAATATTTTGGCCCTCGCACTCGCTCACGCAGCGCTGTCCACGGTCCGTGATCTGTTTATATTTTTTCATGTGTATGGTTCGCAACCGGAGAAGACGTACAATTTAACATAGGTGTTTGATTAATTATATCAAAGAGCATTAAGACCAAGTATGAAGTAAATCCGACCACAAACAAAATATTCCTCATACAAACGTTGCAACCCCTTTTCACCCCTTGGGGGTTGAATTTCGAAATAGCTTTTCTTATCCCTTGCATACATCATAAAGGAAACCTCTGTGTAAAATTTCTGCTTTCTAGGGCCCTTTAGCCTGGGCTTTGATCAGTGAGTGAGTGAGTGAGTGAGTCAGGACTGTCTTTTTATATATATAGATGAACTTTCTTTCCAACCCAATATAAGAAGAATGAGAAGTGGAGAAAAAAAAAGATTAGTATCAATGATAAACATGGTATTATGGTATTATTCATAAAGTCATATTCAATTCAAATTCAATTACGCGATTCAATTACAATGCATTTGCATTAGCACAACTCTGGCAATTAGTCATTTAGATACGTTCTTGCTTGATGTGACCGACAGTACATATGTTGTAAGATTTCTTTATAAGACAGTTATTCGGCCCACTTCGTAATAGCTAACACGTACACTTTTTGATCGCATTCGGTAGCAGCTTTGAACGTGTAAGAAACTGCGGATGTATTCGAATACAAGAATAATAAAGATATGAACACTAAACCTACCACGACTGGTCAAATGACCGGTTCTAGATTTTTTATTTTACAATTATTGAAATTAGAAGGATGCTTTTCTAAGGAATTATTTAACAAACATCTTTATTAGTTTCTTAAAGTTTAAATAAATTAAATCTTGTCATTTACAAGCCTGATACTTTTATACCTCGGTACGTATAGTGTTAAAAAAGTTTCAAGTAACAGTAGGAATTGCAAATTGCTACAATCTGTATGCATACTCCAGTTGGTGATTAATAGACTGTGGATCTTCATGCAAATTAAATTTTTATACATCCATTTGCAAGTTATAGGAGCTAAGTAGAAATTTATTTTCCTCATTAATGATTTTTACATGCTAAAAATAGTATTTCGGCATTATATAATTCTTTTATCTTTTTGCTGTTTTGAATTATACCTACTCGTTTTTGTCATAAATGCATAAAATCCGCAGTCTAGTGATATGTAAACAGATGGAACAATTGTGAAATATTATAGTATATTTATAAACACATTACTATTTATAATAATGATTAAAATAACGTACACTCTCTTTTAAACCTTTTTAATGAGCGATTACTATTATGTTTAATATTTTGTGCAGAAAGTAGCTCTAAACAATCAAACAGTAGAAAAAGGAGTAACTTCCATATCCAATGTGAAAATTCATCCACACGAATATTAATTGCAATTTTTCACGATTTTCGTCCTCTAACAAATTTTCAACATGCAACTGACAAATACAATATTAACGAAACGTACTTTCTAAATTTTAGATACATCCTCACATAAAAAAAAAGAAATTCTGAAAAATAATTATCTCTACAATTCCGACCAATTTCAATTTTTTCGAAATTGCTTTTTCACGTCATCTAGTCCATTAATTCATCAAAATTTTCAAAAAATTCAAGTTGCTTGGTCCGTTTTCAAAAAAGTTATTCTCGTCTAACGAGTATGCGAATATTTATGCTACTCGTTGTAGAACGAAATTGAAACGGTGTATGCAAATTATAAGAAATGTATATGGTAAGTATGATTGTATCTTTATGCAAAATGAAAATTTTGTGTATTAATTTTAAGAAGGAGGTTCCACGTAAAAAATCTTTCATCTGTTAATAAATTTAATATCTTGATCTTTACTCTATGTTAAATTGTACCTACTCATTTTTACCATAATTGCATAAAATCCGCAGTCTAGTGATTATATCTATGTATACATATTATCCTAGAACGCGATAATTATCCACACGTGTATTGTAAAATATTTAAACTAAACACACAGCCGTATAATTAGGTTCAATGAATTGCTAAATGCAAATCTTTGCAACCAGTTGTTCGACTGTATCGCTAAAGAAAAATACTTTTCTTGTGTGGCATTAGCCTCGACTCCGATTTCCAACTGGTAAAACACACGTTTTCATCTGTATTTTCTACGTCTGTATTAATATAGGGGATTTTTATGCAGGAATACAGTAACTGGCACTGTCAATTATAGAAGTATTAAACCACAGTAATTGATTTAAAAATTAAACACTGTTTTTATTCGAATAAGATTCATTCTATTTTTAGGACTGGACTTTATGCATTCGCAGCACGATCTACAGTTCAAAATAGGTTAACACTTGCACAGCTGTCACTCTTCTGTGACACCTTATGATTATAATACATAAGCTCAGTATGACCATGAATACTTGTTTCATTTACCTCTTACAATTAGAGGAACTACGATACGGCCGCTCATAACGTAGATTTTCCAATGTTTTTGTGTTCCACTTTTTATGCATTTATGACAAAAATGGGTACATACACTTTAAGACGGTGGAATTAAAAAGATTTAAGGCCACCGGTATATTGGTTTTACCTTAATAAGATAATTAAAAGAAGAGTGAAATTTTTATTTGGCTCCTGTGTCTTGCAATCAATGCAAACATTTTCAGGGACCCTAACTGTTACAACCAAAATGAAAAAAGTCATGGAATAACAATTATCGATGAGAGAAATTTATTTCGATCACTCATAATAATTATCGATGAGAGAAATTTATTTCGGTCGCTCGTAACAGTTATCAATGAGAGAAATTTATTTCGATCGCTCATAACAGTTATTGATGAAGGAAATTTATAATAGTTATTATTAAATAGTACAACTTTCAAATGGTAGACAATCAATTATTTCATAAATTGTTTATTCATAAAACAGTTCTACATCCATGTACAGGTGGAACAGAGTCGTCAGTGTGCAAAGACAGTCAACAAACAGATTTTGTGTTGTTCTTATGGTCTGTTGATTCATCTTGTTGTACGAAACCTTCTCAATGAATTTCACAGACTTGCTCCATCCGAAAAAGAGTAGACAACTCAATAATTAAATAAGTAACCGAAATAAATTTCTCTCGTCAATAATTATTATTAACAAGTGAAAAGAAATTCGATCATCGATAACTGTTGTGATGGATCGAAATAAATTTCTCTTACTGATAACTGTTATGAGCGATCGAAATAAATTTCTCTCATTGATAACTGTTACTCGTAACCAAAAAGTATAAAAATCGATATTTTTTAACCATTTTGTTCTTCGATGGTTTTTCTTTATATTTTGTGTATATCATCTTAAATATGAAGAATGATCAACTTTTTATTAATGATTTTTGTCGTGAAAAATTTTAGAATAACTATTATTTTTGGTCCCTGAACATTTTCTATTTTGCATAAAGATTCGCAGTCTACTGATCACATACAGTTTAAATCAGAATAACCTTTTTATGAATCGACCAAACGACTTTAATTTGATCTCCAAATGACGTCTAATAAATATGTTGCAAAAATGAATTTGAAAAGATGTGTTTTGTAAACTCGTATAAATTATAAACGATCAAAAGTGGCAAAAATTTCGATGTTTCATGATTTCGGCCTTTTTACCACTTTTGATCGTTTATAACTCGTAAACTAATTAATCAATTTCAATGAAATTTTCAGAACGTATATAGTTTATACGTATATATAAATTATACATACGATTATATAAATTTTCGTTATATTCCCAGCTAAAAAAGTTGTAAAAATTGATTTTTTCTGTTGTTTTTCACAATTCCGACCAAATAGATGTTTTCAAAGTATTTGTTAAATCTAATTTACTGAACTAATTCTTCTTGTCTTACAGAGAAATTGAAGTATGTAATTATAAAGAAACTGAAGTAGTTTGGTCCATTCATAAAAAAGTTATTCTGATTTTTTAAAGTGTGAATGATCAGTTATGCTCCTAACTGTAATAGAAGAATATAATAATATAACTGTTCTAGAAGAATAAGAAGATATGGCAAAAATTAAATCTAAAATTAATGAAAAAAAAAACAGTGACAAGAGCTACTTATGGTACTGAGAACTGAAGAAACAAACATAACGTCTCTGAGTCATCACTCGAGTGCTAAGGGTTAAAATAATATTCGATGGAGATTTCTATGTTACGTGTATCACAAATCGTTGGGCTTGATTTAGCGATGAGAAAAGGTTGGTGTCACCTAATCTTAGTCTAGTGACTATTGTTTGATCTCTTTTGTTAGATGCCACCTTTGAAACGTGCTTATGGTCGATGTCTTGCTGAAAGATAAACGACACAAATCAATTCTACTATTCCTACTCATCTGTGTAATTAAGGATGCAGATGTTAGCCGAAGCTAATGTATTCACAGAATTGAAGAGAAATATCGACTAATGTGTGACTATGTAGTTGCTACTACTATTACAATGCAAAAGACTTTAATCCTACTTTTATCAGCTGCCCGTATCGAACAAAATGTATTGTTAACGCATTAAACAGATGATTAAACAAAAGCAGGTTGACGTCGTATAGTGTGACGAGGATGCACCAGATTAGACGAATGTTAACATTGAAGTGCGGATGTTTATGCAATTTTCAATTTTTGTAGGCGAATTTTAAGAAAGTGGAACCGAAAAAGACATTATTGTCAGTGGTCTTTGTCTTTGTAGATCTGAAATAAATAAAAATCGTACTGAATTCTGTGGGGTTCTATTTTCTAGCATTTTTTGAACATTTTTTGAAGCTATAAACGCATAAAGATTCGCAGTCTAGTTATCATCATTTCAAGAACCATCCAGTTCTAATGTTATTAGTACAATGCGGATCTTTATGCAAAATAAATATTGTATGCATTAATTGCAAGATACCTATAGGAACCAAGTAAGAATTTATTACTCTGTTAGGGGCAACGCCACAGAGGCCTCGAAGCTCGAACTGCCTCGATCGCCGAGCAGTGTAAACATGCCGCGTAATCTGATCTCAGATCGGGTATATCGGTCTGAACCGCTACCAATCGAATTACGACACTTTTTTATTTTTCATTATTTTTTGTGGGACTTTCACCAACTTATTTGTGGCATTTTTCTGATTAAAATGACACTAAACACGATATAATTTCAACAGTATTTAGTGGTTTAATTGACGATGAAAGTTTTGAGGGCAAAGAAGAACTGCGCGACCCGTGTTTGCATGCGATTCTACGTTCGGCATCCTTTGCACTTCCTGCGCGGTTGACGCGGTCGTAGAAAAATAGTGTCCCTACACGATCGTTCTCCCTGCTCGGAACCGGCGCACAGAGGGGTATTTGGTCAGTTTAGCGCGCCAAAACTATTGCGACGTTATTAATAGTGTGAAGACAACACTATCAAATAAAAAATACAACTTAATGTTTAAAAAATCGAAGCGATCTTGTTTTTTTTGTTTTAAACAAAATTTTTTCGAAGTTTTATATATTGAAGTTTATACATATGTTAATACCGTTAAACTTTTGTTTCAAACATTTTTTCGTCAGATTAAGAAAAATTTCATCATTTTCAATCATATGATATACGCTCGATTCATGCCATACTGATATGTATCGCACAAAAAGCTAAATATCTTTTGTGTTCGCACTAGTTCGCACATAAACTTTTATGGATTATACAATATAAAGCAATCTCTACTGATTAACCTCGCAAAAAATTAAAGAGGAGTTATTTGGAGAAAAAAAGTTATTACATGATATATATTAATTTTCTGAAAAAAATATGTCACTTTCGATTGTTTATTCTATCAAAACCACCGAAGAGAATAAAAAAAAAAGCCATGAAATTAATCTATACACCTTCCTTTACATCCTAAAATTTGTCCTATCTCGATTTTATACACTAAACTTGTGAAACAAATCATTTCTTTAACACAAGTTTTCGACATGTCTAGCGTCTCTTGGTCAAGAGAAATGTTACTTCCAAGTATCTGTATGTTACTTAATAGTACTCTCTATGGAAAAATATTATTGTAGATTACTCGCATATATATTCAGGTTTCCTGAGAAAAAAGCTTCACTTATTTTGAACACACTAAAAATATTGACTTTTGGCGCGCTAAACTGGCCAAATACCCCACTGTGCGTCGATGGAAAACAAATCGCGACTTCACAGTAATTATTCAGAAAGAAATTATTTCTTTCTCCTTAATGATTTGAATAGAGTAGACACGTCATATGATATCGTAAATGCATAAAGATCCGCAGTTTACATAGTCATAAATGTATAAAATCCGCAGTCTAGTTATTAGTATTCTTATACAGAAAATATATGCAATTGTAAACTTTCGTTTGCCCGCCACTGTTGATTGCTAGTTTGCATGAATAATAATCATTCTGTTTGCCCGTAGAATTGTTTTATAAACAACACCACATTGACCGGCGATTGCCTTTGGAGACTTTATTGTCACATTGTTCCTTAAAATTTACACCTTCCGCTCTGTTTCTTGAATTGCATTTAAAGGTTCTTTACAATCTCATGAAAAATATGAAACATTGACCATTATGAAACGAGTAATTTGACAGTAATGTTAATTTTTAACAGTTTGCTGTTTTCAGGACATTCGACTTTATATTTCACAAAAGTTGATTGATGAACATTATTAGTTTTAATGATGTATTGACAGCGGATCTTTACGCAAAATAAAAATTGTCTACCTGAATTGCAACAAACTGGAGTGAGATAGAAAATTATTTTCAGTATTAATATGTTTAATATTATTGAGAAGATTGAATAGAATTATTGAAGATTGATAGATTGAAAGTACAATATTACAAGAACACGTATAAATTCTTCTAATGTTTTTACTGTTTTAAAGTACACTCACTCAGTTCTGTCATAAAAGGATTATACGTGCCGTGCTATTTATGATTTTTTATTTACTTCCGTAAATAATGGGAATTTTGAAAAATACTTCAGATAAAAGTTGTAGACCTCATCAAAATACACATTTTATGTCGTATTGATTTTTGTCATAAAGATAATACTTTCTGAGAAAAATGATAGGTCCGGGTTAGGTCTGTGTTATTTAGGGCAGTAAATAAAAAAACGCCAATTGCGCCAAATTTCACTATAATATTCGTAATCAGCACGTCAAAGTACGTAAGAATCCAGAGTATAAAAAAAATCGGAGGTATGGCCTTTTCGGAAGTTTATCCAAATAAAGAATGTGCGTAATGTACAGATTTTTAATTAGCCCATTTTAGTTAATAATTAATACCATTTTTTATTTTTAATTGTTGCCACATAACCGTTGTACCTGTGGTATGTCCCCCCCAAATTGTCAAGCAGATTTGTTGGATAGTTTCGTTTTTACAGATTTTTTTCCGCTTTTTGGCCATATGGCACCACTGTACGGCGGTTCTGCTCGGTAAGCGGCGCACAGTGGTGCCGAGGCGGCCAAACATCGATTTTATAAATTTTCGATTTCAAAAAAGAAATATTACTTTTGTATTACCAAATAGTGAATGTATAATGTGCCAAAGTCCGATTAAAAAAAAAATTTTTTACGGGGATATAGGCATGGCAAGTAACCTATTTTTCTCTCTTGGGAATTCACCAGTTTTCAGCGCCATAGTTATTTAATTATTGCGTCTAGAATTGAATATTTACAGCTCTGCAATTTATAGGGGTTATTACGCATGCTTTAAACTATTAACTGGCACAAATCATTTTTCAATAAGGTTGTTTAACATTAACTAATATGGATTAATCTAAAACCTCTTTGCGCTACGCTCATTGTTTATTTATGGAAGCAAATCTTAAAAGTGTTAAGGAGCTTCGGTATGGCATTACTTGTATTGGTAAGGTGTTATATCGAAGTAACTTTGTGTAAAAAATCTCGGGCAACTTCGGACAACCTTGGCCGCAATTTAAGTTTAAATATCAACTTTGAGAATTTCTAAGAATGAATCGCGCGGAAATTACGATTATTTGGGGTTTAGGGTAAAAATTTTGAAGGATATATTAGTTAGTACAGTTAGTTAGAGTGAATTGTTTAAATTAATTATTTTTAATAAATTGTTTAAATAAAAAAAGTTAATAATTTTTTATGGTAAATAAACAAAGTTTTCGTTCGTTAGATCTCTGTTTTTGCCAAACGTGACAAAAAATCCGTAAAGATGAAACTAACTAACTTTGTTACCGTTTTATCGTGCATTGGATTCTTGAATGAATCACTTTCAGGGAGTAAAAATTCATGTTAAGGACACATTCGGAATCAGCGCGAAAAACTCTATAAGAATCGCATAGTGGGAATCGAAATACTTTTTGGCTGTTGGACAGTGTTATTAGACTGCGGATGTTTATGCAATTTTTAATTTCTGCAGGCAAACTTCAAGAAAGTGGGAACAAATCAAATCATATTTTAATTGGTAAATAGTAGTTTTTGTAGATCTGCAATAAATAAAAGTCGAATTAAATTCTGTGGAATTTTATATTCTAGCATTGTTTGAAATCATTTACAAGCCATAAATGCATAATGATTCGCAGTCTAGTAATTACATTTTGAAAGAAACCCCCCAAAGTTCTTTTCATTTTTAGTATTTTTTAAATATATCTGAAGACTCATAATATAATATTAAAAATTATATTACCTTGTTCAGAAGAGTCCACAAAATACTTTTATACAACATAGAACTGTACAACTATTGGTGTTAAAAAGATATTCTAGGGTATGCAGAGATATTTTGATATCTCCTGCAGAATTTTTTTACCACAAGATTATAACACATTTGGAGACCAAATTTCAAGACATATTTATACATGTTTTAGTAACATTTATAATTTTTCTCCATTGAAAAATAAAAACATTGGTAGTACACGCGCTTTTGTACATAATCACTTGTGATTAGTGGACTGCGGATCTTTATGCAATTATGGCACTACAAAATTTCAAAAAATGCTACGATATAAAATATGACATAATTTAGTACGATTTTCATTTATTTCAAATCTAGAAAGGCTACTACCACTGGATATAAGATTCTATTTTATTTCACTTCCTTAAAGTTCGTCTACAAAAAGTGCAAAATTGCATAAAAATCCGCAGTCTAGTAATTATGTTTATTTAAAATAAAACACATCGACATAATTCACTTTTGAATATGAGCACTATAACAGTAACTACGTAGCTAGTCAAAAAACAGTTGATGATTAATGTAATGGCGGCATTTTGGAACTTTAATTGTCGATTCTTTCATAATTTTTGTTTTGCTTTTCAGAAATTAAAAAGGCGGAGAAGAATACGTACAATGACACACGTGAAATGAAGGCGTACGTACAATTTTAAGCAAATTAATCAAGCGGATTTAAGAATGTCATGGATGTTACCTTCAAATACATAGATCTGAAAACACGTTTCAAGTTTTAGGCTGAAATTCACCTGAGGCAACCAAGGAATTTTAGCTTTTTTAAACGTAATTCTGTAGGTTTTGACGAGAGAATGCGAAAAATCCAGGTTTTAATGTTAGGAATTTATTGGTTCAAAAGTTATGCGTGTGTAAAGTTGAGCGATTTTAAGAGGTTTTGAGAGGTAACGGCGCCTCGATATCGGTATGTATGTACGCAGTAGAGTGCAGATCTTTATGCAAAATAAAACTTGTCTGCATCGAATGCAAGAAATAGAAACCAAATTGAATGATATTTCTTGCCCTAATGATTTTAATACAGGAGAAATCATATTAAAATATTTCGACAATTTTGAATTTCATTCACAGTCTTTACAGACTTATTGTTAGACGTACGGCGAAGATTTAACAGGAGGTAAATAGATTCAGTTTTAAAATACTGCATACATATATACAGGGTGTCCAAAACCACCTGTCCAGGGGTGTTAACTTCTCAGATAAGCATATTGAAGGACATATGTCCATGACCTTGTATTTGACCTTCGCTTCCATTTTCAAGGTTATTTGGAGGTCAGTACGTATTTTTTAAATGGGAGCCCCTACTTTTGACTAAGAATTCTGAAAGAGCTAGAAATTTCACGTTCAGATATGTACTTATGTCCTAGATAAAAATCACTGCTAAAGGCCATGAAAAATACGTACTGACCTCCAAATAACCTTGGAAATGGATCCGAAGGTTAAATACAAGGTCATGGACATATGTCCTCCATTAACCCCTGCAACTTTTTTACATTACCAGTATACAGGGTGGGGGATTTAAATGGGAACACCTAAACATCCCGGTTATTATTAGTCGTACCAAACATCTCCACAGAATAAAGTTGTACTGTTTCAAGGGGCGAATTTGATGATGGTAAACATTTTTTCTGAAGGTCATTTTTTTATAAGATTTCAAGGTCATTGATATTTTTTTAAATGAAATGTCTATTTTTTATACCATAGATCGATAGAGTATCAAATTCTGAGTATAAAAGTGTTGATCTTCATATGTCCTAAACCTAATAGTTAACGAGATATTATCCAAAGAAGAAAGAAAATTATTTTTTGTTACGATTAATAAATTATCTGATAAAGTACATACTTCTTATTACCGCCTACTAGATGAAGACTCACAATACATTTTGAATGCCATTATGCAAGCTTCGCAACATTTATCATGGTATCGTTAAAAAATGGTAAGTTCAGGAAAAAAATGTTTTATGCAAAATATTATTATTTTTCGATATCGAATAAGAATATCAAATAAAAAATATGGATTTACGTTTGAAAAAATGAAGTTGCCCTTCATCTGACCCTTAAAGGGCCATTATGTAAAAATGTGCATAGCGCCATCAAATGTGCCCCTTCATATGAAGAATGTTTTATATAAAACATTTTTTCATAGTCCTGCTGGTTTCCGTAATAATTGACTGTCTCAAGATAAATGGACCACTCTGTATACAATGTATAGTATTCTCTCAAAGCAATTTTATAATTAACACTAAAAACAGAAACAATATAATCTTTTATGTTCTCTCTAATTCGCTCGTAAATCGACTGTCAACTCTAAATTACAGTAGAACTTCCATTATCCAAATTAACCTTCGCCCACCAAATGCCGTATCATTTAAACCTGCGTTGTGCAACAGTCAACCGCCACATTACGAAAGTGGATCATATTACGTTATCATAAATAATTACAGTCGCTCGTACCGATAAAAAGGAACACAGAAAGTGTAAAAACTTTTAATGCTTGAACTCCGTGTATTTTTGCGTTTCTATGATTTATAGTTAATTTTAACTTTAACTGGTACATAAATGTAAATACCGTAATTAATTTCAAATAAAAAAACTGTACATCATTTATTCACATAAACAATTTCATGATCCACAAACGTACCGTTAAAAGTTACTGTACAGTGTCTAGCGCGCTCGTAGTAAACATTCAAATTATTCAAAATAACAAGGTATCGCTAAGACTAGTTTATAAATATGAAATATGTATCTAGTGATCCACTTTATTTTATACATTTTTCAAGAGAGTACTGACGCTTTTTTACAATTTTTGTAGACGAACTTTAAGAAAGTGGAATAAAATAGAATCTTATTTCCCGTGGTAGAGTAGCCTTTTTAGATCTGAAATATATGAAAATCGTACTAAATTCTGTCATATTCTATATCCTAGCATTTTTTGAAAATTTGTAGAAGCCATAATTGCGTAAAGATCCGCAGTCTACTACCCTAGTAGCACAAAATATTGTATAGACATTCATATGATATTAAAAGAGATCCAATCTGTTTTTAATATTCAAATATACGTACAATATTTATTTTACACTAAGCAACAAATATTTTTTTTCAAATGTACAGTAACTATGTATTTCAGATTAGGAGAAAAATATTTTTTTCCAAATGTAAAATGAATGTTTATTGAATATTGGGAATAGAATATTTTTTCCTAATATACAGGTATAATATTTATTTTGTATTATGAGAGAAATATTTCTTTCACAATATAAAATGAATCTTTATTTAATATTAGAAACAGAATATTTTTTCCTTAATTTTCAAGAAATATTCTACATATATTTATCATAAAAAAATATTTGTTCCATAATATTATCTAATATTAAACGTAAAATATTTACTTTGAATTTACTTTGTTGTGCGTGTCACTTATCCGATATAAATTTACACACATTATAAGAATATTATTTAATAATTAATTAATTAATATTATTTCCGAAAGAAATGTTTAAACAATATTTTGTGCTACAAGTGATTATATACAAAAGCGTGTTTACTACAAATTTTTTTATTTTTCAATGAAGAAAAATTATAAATGTTACTGAAACATGTATAAATATGTCAGCAAAAAATATTTTGACAATCTACAGTAATTCTGCGATCGAAGTCTCAACACCGTGTTTTGAACGGACTTCAATAATATAGGGTGGCTATTTTTTTATGACTGCGTCTACCTCGCCGAGACATCAAACGACGAGCCGAACATAGAGAAGGACAGAATGAAATTGGATCGCGTGGCCGAAGCGTGTCGCAGTCGCCGGCACAGTTTAGAGACCCATGCATCATCACAATGTATACCCAAATTTTATCTTCTTTATCTGTCATTATTTTTTTATGGAACTTTCACCATCATATTCGTGGCATTTTTCTAATGCAAAATGATACCAAACACGATATAATTTCAACTGTATTTAGTGGTATAATCGACGCTGGATGTTTCGAACGCAACGAAGAAGAGCGTCTCTTTCTTTCCAATACGCTCTTCTTCGTTGCGTTCGAAACTTCCAGCGTCGATTAAACCACTAAATACAGTTGAAACTATATCGTGTTTGGTGTTATTTTAATCAGAGAAATGCCAGAAATAAGTTACTGAAAGTCCCATAAAAAAATAATGAAAATTAAGAAGTTTGAAAATTCGGTTCACTCGAATCAATGTAGTGGTGTTCACACCGATATACCCGAGCCGACATCAATCGTCGCCGCTCTGCGGAGCAACTCGGCGTTGACAGGCAGTGGAGTGGGTAGGCACTGTACTTCGATGGTACAGGCGACCCAGGACTTCGATCGCAGAATTACTGTACCGCTTTCGAAACTGTTTTATTCTGTTTTGGAAATGAAATTTGATTTGTAACTACATACTGTTATTGCCTTCCATAGATCACAGAATCGCTGTACAACCTGATATATTCACTTATTCTTCTGCATATCAAGTTTTGGAACTAGATTTTTCAAAAATCTGCAAAAGGTTTAATTATTCTTTAAACCTGCTTCTGCTTTCGAAATGTAATTTTAAACTATATCGACTTTTTCAAAAAGGTTCGTAATACTTTCATGCAAAAAGGAACTGTGAAACTTTTACCGTTGAAAAATAGCTGAAAAGTGTCTTTCTTAAAATTGATTTTTTGAATAACTATACTTCGGACTTTAAAAAGTAGTTTCGCATTCAGTTCACAAAAATCAATCAGAAATGCCTCCTCAAAATTCGAAATGGGGCTATTACTTTCCTTCGAAGTTTCGAAATTCTAATCTTCGATTTCAGAATCTTCGATGGTGACTGCGGATCTCTCTTTATGCATGTAGAGTTTATAAATATTTAAAAAAAATGCTGGAGTATCAAATTCGACAGAGAATTTAGTAGAATTTTTATTTATTTTGGACCCACAAATGTTATTACAAAATGAGCGAGTGCAATTTAAAGCAGTGAAAATATTAAAAGATTTTAAGAATATTAATATGTATATTGTTTCCACCACGTTCAAATTATTACCGAAGAATATAAAATATTTAGCTCCTGCGTCTTGCAATTGATGCCCGAACTTTTTATTTTGCATAAACATCCGGAGTCTAGTTATTACTAATGAAACTGGAATTTTATTTACAGTACCACGTTCTTAAAATTTGTCTACAAAAATTGAAAATTGCATAAACATCCGCAGCCTAGTGCTGAGAATCGAAGTTTCGAAGCTTCGATATTCGTTTTAGTAAATTGTTAGAAGATTAAAAGAAACAGAGTTTCGTAGCTTTGAATTTCGAAATTTTGCTGCTAACAAGAAGTTATATTTGATACAATTACAGTGAGTGTAACAAGTGATTGGACACTCCTACATTTCGTAAAAATATACGCCACCACAGCTGAAAGATTGAAGTAGAGCATTTATTTTATTTTTCATTTATCTCCTGTGAAAATTTTGTCAAATTTTTTATTTGTCAAAAATCATGACATAATATGAAACTCGTAAGTTACAACTTCATTTTGATACAACTTCATACGATTCGAAGATTTCGAAACTTCGGACTCTTCGAAGACTTCGAAGCTTTAATACTTGGAAACTTCGTACACTTCGAAGTTCCCTTTGTTCCTTCAAATCTTCGAGGAGTGAAAGCTTGCAAAAGTAGCGGCCCTAATTCCAGAGACCAAAAATACCAGTTATTCTAAAATTTTCTACGATAAAAATCATTAATAACAAGTGGATTATTATTGAAATTTAAGATAATTTACACGAAATATTAAGAAAAAATTTCGAAGAAGAAAATGATTAAAGAACATCGATTTTTATACTTTTTGGTTACAAATAACAGTTATTAGTGTCCAAAAAATTGATAACTGTTATAGATGAAGAAAAACTGATTCGATTGCTCAAAGCAGTTATCGATGAGAGAGGTTCATTTCGATCGCTCATAACAGTTATCGATGAGAGAAGTTCATTTCGATCGTTCATAACAGTTATCGATGAGAGAGGTTCATTTCGATCGATCATAACAGTTATCGATGAGAGAAATTGATTTCGTTCGCTCATATCAGTTATAGATGATCGAATTTCTTTTCACTTGTTCATAATAAGTACTGATGAGAAAATTCATTTTGGCTGCTTATTTTATTATTGATTTGTCTACTCATTTTCGGATGGAGCAAGTCTGTGAAATTCGTTGAGAAGGTTTCGTACAATAAGACGAATCAACAGACCTTAAGAACAACACAAAATCTGTTTGTTTGTCACATTAAATTTTTATTGTACCAATTAATTTTACGAATAAAAAATTTATGAAATAATTGATTGCCTACCATTTGAATGTTGTACTATTTAATAATAACTATTACAAATTTCCTTCATCAATAACTGTTATGAGCGACCGAAATGAACTTCTTTCGTTAATAACTGTCAGGAGCGATCGAAATAAATTTATCTCATCGAATAACTGTTATGAACGATCGAAATAAATTTATCTCATCGAATAACTGTAAAGAGTAGACTGCGGATCTCTCTATACAAAATAAAAATCGTCTGCATCGGTTGCAAAAAATAGAAACTTGATTTTAATATATAGAGGAGAAATTCTATATCAACATCTCCAATTTTTTAAATTTTTCAACGATTTTGATCTTCATCTTCTCAATTATGCTATAGACAGAGTTGTGCTAATTCAATTACATTGTAATTCAACTACTAAGTATTGAAGATTGATTGATTAATCAGATGTGTAATTGAAATACAATATAATTGAAATACAATGTAATTGAAATACAATATATAATTGAAATACAATGTATAATTGAAATACAATGTATATAGTCGAAATACAATATAATTGAAATACAATATATAATTGAAATACAAATATAATTGAAATACAATATAATTGAAATACAATGTAATTGAAATACACTGTAATTAAAATACAATATAATTAAAATACAACTGTCCAAATTATAGCCCAGAACTTTGAACAGGTACGATATATTTTCATGTTTTTCTTTCATATACTTGTTTGCTTTATGGTTGAAATTTAAAATATGTGTAACGCAGAAGTTATTTCTGTTCAGATATTATAAATTTATAAATAATAAATTCCTTCTGTTTGTGAAACCTACACATGGATTTTTCGACCTTATTCTTACCTATTACTTTATCATTCTTTAATTTTTAATTTTAATCCCCATACAGGTTCCTAACCCCATACAGATTGTGAATTTTTAATA
>CM052319.1:15914676-15970644 GCA_028455605.1 Lasioglossum malachurum
ATATTTTAAATTTTTATTAAGCGTCCAAATAAAAAAGTTTTAAAATAGGATTTTTTTATTTTTGAATGCAATCTTGTATTGTACAAATAAATAATATTTTTCTGCATTGTATCTATTCGACATGTGATCAATATTGAAAAAGTGGTCGTCTTGTTAAAAGTAACTATGTCTAGCTGGAATATCCGTTATTTGTAATAATATAGAAAAATGTTATCAACAAAATTTGCACGGTACGGAGGGGGCCATATAGTGACACAAACATTTTCTGCGCTTCATTTTATGCGAATCACTAACTTCAAACACAGCTGCCATAGGTAAAAAATTATCGCAGCGGGTTCGTGGAGTACTCAATCGAATCGGCAGAATCTCAGCTTCAATCTGACTTTCGGATCGTGGTACATTATTTTTCGCCGAGATATAGCGAGTTGAAGGAAAAATGGAAATTGCGCAATTTTTAAGCATATTTTCAGAAACACCTGGTATATCGAAATGTTAATGAAAATGAAAAAAAACAAAAGATGTGCATTGAAGAGAAGGGGACGCTCTTTCTATTTCTTTTTTGCACAAAATTCTGCGATAATTTTTTCGCTATCTACAGCCAGTTAAAGTTAAAAAGCCAATATTTACTTCAATGTTGAATAACTCGAATAAAAAAAATCGCACAATAATCAACAACCACACATTTTACACAGGTACGATAGCCCTTCCAAATGATATTAACGCGATTTATCAAAAAAATTTGTTGCTCCCCGTCTGATGTTCCAAAGTTGCACAAAATTTTTGTAACCGTCAATGTTGTCTTTATCTCGCTATAACTTTGTAAAAACCCAACATAGCACAAATTTGAAACAGAGCACCTGAAACTAGAGGTTCCACGCTTTCAAACCATTGTTTAACGATATCGATACAGCAATTTAGGCCGGAGTTATGATCACGTAAAGCGGGAGCAATTTTCGGGTTCGCAGAAGTGATCCTTTAATTTTTTTGAGGAGTGTGTTATACAAAAAAGAAGAAAATTGTTTCGATAATATCTCGTTAACTATTAGATTTAGAACATATTGAGGTCAATACATTTTTACTCAGAATTCGACAGAGTATCGATTCATGATACAGAAAGTAGGTGTTTCCGTTTAAAAAAATCAAGGTGACCTTGAAATGTCCTCTATGCCTCCACCCATGTAGGAAATGTTTGTGTCACATGTTCCCCTCTGTACCGTGCAAATTTTGTTGATAATATTTTTCTATATTATTACAAATAACCTTGTTGTATGTATGTATTTAAAAAATCGGTATAAAGGTGGTTGGAATATTGGCTCGAAATGGCGCTTTCTAGACCACTGTGTATTTTAAACCACTCAATTCGTCAACAAATGTATTAGGTCGTTGCAATTGAAACGACCGTTTTTCACATTTTAAACTTTCTGCCTTTGTAGTTTAGTTTTTCCACGACAAATGGGGCTGAAATTGTACAATTTGAAGAGTACATATCTCGTACCTCGTACATGAATTTTTGTGTATAAGTAACGTAAAGTAACACCAACTTACCTTTTATTAATTGCGACAAAACTATAAGACAGGTAATGTTTTTGCAAAAAAATTAGCACGTACAACTTATTTTTATGGGTTATTAATATTTTGTGTTGTCACCTTTATTTTTTATGACATGTAACATTCTTTTTGTAATAGATTTACTGTATACAAGTTTTTAATCGTTTTTTTTACTTAATTTTCTTGCATACCATTTCAACGCAGTTTTTCAATTGTTCTACAGTACTAAACTGGTTGCTTTAGAATAAACCTCCCTGGCTAGTATTCTCCAAAGGTTTTCAGGTCTCGCTGGCCATGGTAATACGTCTATTTCCTTATTTTTCAAGTAGGCCTGTCGAAGAGGCTAGCGCCGGCGCGACTACAGCGTCCTCTGATGGGCAACATGCAGCTGAATATTGCAAAACCATTGCTCGGAAACGTAAAAGAACTACTTTTGAGGCAGACAGCGTGGTAGATTAATGTTTCATCTAGCGGTTTTAACTACTGAAAACCCCCGTCTTTGCATTATCGAGAAATAAGAAGTGGAATCCCGGACACTTGCATCATCGCGTACGTATACGTGGTCTAGCGGTGTGTGAGTGTACCCTAGCGGTGTGTGAGTGTGGAACTGTCGAGCGTCGTCTGCTGGAAAAGTCTCCCATAAGGCGTTGCTTTGACAAATTTCGTTCCAGAGTCTCAAATCTGGAAAATGAGCCTCGTGGTTATAAAAGCCAGCAGCTATTAAAGATTTATATTTAAAAGAGATAGTTGGAAGGGATTCGCGTCTAACTGTTCGGGAAATCGCGGAGTGAAACCATAAATGCTGATAAATACTGTCAGAAAATTGATATAATGTACGCAAAACTGCGTGTTCAGCAGCCGGCATTAGTCAATAGACGTGGTGTAATATTGTTTCACGATAATGCTCGGTCACATGTTGCGAATGGAAGAGTAAAAAAATTAGCAGAATTGAAGTGTGAAGTTCTTCCTCACCCTCCTTATTCGTCTGACCTGTCACCTACTGATTACCATTTTCTCAAGCACCTAGATGGCTTTTTGAATGGAGAAATATTCAAAGAAGAACGTGTTGTAAAAACTGCAATTGATGAATTTTTGTCTCGCGTTTATTAGATTTCTACTAGAAAGGCATTCAGGCACTTGTATCACGATGGAAGAAGTGCATTGATGTCGATGGAAGTTATTGCGATTAATAGAATATGAATAGAGCTCGTAAAATAAAAGTTTATGTTAAAGATTCGAAACGGCCATTTCATTTGCAACAACCTAATACAATTTAATTAATGCACGTGCAGTTTCCGAGTTCATGATTCTGTCACAATACAAACAGAAAGGTCGGTATTCTGAAAGGTTCGTGATTTTGATGAATTCGGTCTGATGGAAATACGTAATTTAGGGGAACTTCATTTTTCATTCCGGTGACGTGTAACCGTATAACAATACGTTGACGTACGCATTGTTTCGCCCGGATTCAATCTCGGATCAATCAAAGTTGCCAAGCATGCAGAATTTGTATTTCGAGTAGCATGGAACCTCGTTCCACCGCAAGTCGAATCGACTTAATCACGTTGTGGTTTGGAAACTTTGACGAATCTGAAGAAGCTCTATGTTCTCCCCGCTTGCAACGAGAATATTGCGTGCATTTATGTATGTAGATCAGAACTTCTATAATTTCACGTTTCAATTATTCAGATAGGACGTACTATCTAAATTCAGTATCAAAAGTTCAGTGATTAATATTTTATTGTGCTTCATAACGTAAGACACCCTGTATATGGACGAGCATAGTAACTAGTGGCACACTAATTTGTTCAAAACGTTTGTAAAAAGGACACTAATTAGGACAAAAACCGTTTTTTTTTTAAATTTTAATAACATTATTATGAAATATTAACATTTTTAAATTGAAACAAATATTTTAATAAAAGGAGAGTGTGAGTTCTCAAACTCAATTTAAATCAATTTAAATTTTGAACGGACGAAATTAAAATTAATGACTTCATTTATTAATGATTTGCTGAATTAACATGTTTGCCCAGTGGCACAGTAATTGGTACAAGCAATGAAATTATATCAAATTATTGATTAAACTGATATTGAAATGAAAACAGTTATCAAAACTCAAAAATCTATTTTAAAAAAATTCCTTGTCATTCCATAACATATAATAACATTTGTAATATACAAAGGCAAAATAACGATTGAAAATTATAAATAAACAGTTGGAGACACAATTATGGCAGAGAAATACAATCCTAATCTTTTGGTTCTGCATTTATTAAAATATATTTCTTTGAAAATCGAGTGTTTCAAACTACATATATATATTTATTGAATTTTATGAGTTAAATTTCAATTTGTGCTCGTGTGTTTGCACTTTCCCTTAATTACAATTCCAATACTTTGTAAACGCGATGAAGCAATTAAGAATACTTTTTTTTTATGAATCTTTTATTTAAAAATAAATATGCTGTAATTTAAGATAAAAAAGATACACACAAAAACGTTCAAAATATTTTAATTTTCTTTGAGTTAGTAATATGATGTAATCACAATCTAATTATAATCATACGATTGAATTAAATCTAAATTTTTCATGCGATTTTCATTTACTTATCCCATTTTCAATTTAGAGACGCTATATTTGATATAACTTTCCCAGTGTTAAAATAGAATCTAAGATTTCCCACATATTTCGTTGTAACAATTTGGATTCACTTTACTGAAAAACAGACAAACACACAAACAGACAGACTGACAAGAAAGCGAGCTAATAAAAACATGGTAAGAAAGAAACATCTCTTGCCTTTTTAATGAAAAAATTAAGCCCTCAGCATTACGTACATTAAAGTGAAGAAGTAGCTTATTACTGCGGCACTAAAATCACTAGGAATGCCCCAATTACTGCGTTATGAATTGCATCTACGATGAGAAACGAACTTCACTTCAGCCTAATGTTTTAGGTTAGGTTCCTATTTGATACACCTAAGTAGGTAGGATACGATTCTAGATAAACTAAGAAGATATGGCAAAAATTATAATAAACAACAATAAAAAAAAAACAAGGTAAAGTGAAGTGCACGACAAGATCTACTAAAGTGGCCCCTAGACGATCAATAATATTGTCAATATTCGCTTCAATATTAACGCTGTATATTGAAGCATGCTTCAATATAAACGCATCCATATTCTCACCAATACTCATTCTGGCAAAAATATCAATATTAGATATATAGATATAGAAGAATATAGATATAGAAGATATAGAAGAATACAGAAAATATAATTTTCTATCAATATCCGTCAATATTGATTGGACTCAATTGGATTGGATTCAATATTGAAGCAAATATTGACAATATTATTGATCGTCTAGGGGTCACTTTATGGAACTGAGAACTGAAGAAACAAAAAAAGAATGGAGATTTTAAGAATTAAGAAGGAAGATGAATTGAGAAAGACGTTTACATTGTAAATGCAATTGCAGAATGTTGTAAACTCTCCAGTGCTCTCAATTTAGAACAGCTCTTCAAACTAAAGATACAATAAATGTTACTCAAATATTTGTTAAAAGAATGTATTTAGTTATTTATGTGATAACATACTACATGGTGTTAAATTCACTAAAAAAGGTTTATTCATTTAAAATGTAATAAATAAAAAAATATAGATAGGGTAACTGCACCAGTGAATAAACGGGCACCAGTAAATGAACGCTTTTGTATATTTCAACAAATTTTAAGCCAATTACTAGAATGTAGTGTTCATTGATTGGTATTTTTCATACTTTTTATTTAACGTTTAATAAAGAAAAATAATAATAATTTCATTTGTGTTCTCTCATTTATCTTTGACAAATGAAGTATAGGCAGCCATTTAGCATATATGAGATTCCATTAATTCACATATTTTTTTTTTAAATGAAATATCTTCCTGAACAATTTCTTAAATGTTCATTCACTGGTGCAGTTACCCTACGTAGTTTGTTTTCGTAACCTCATATATTTCGAATTCCAATCCGCAGTAATTGGTACACGAATCTTTTTCGGCCGCGGTAATACGTACAAAATGTTACCGATTTCATCTTTTAATATTTTCTTATGTTGTATTAGATTTAGAGGACCACCAATTCTTTTTTGTTCTCAGAATTTGTATCAGAACAGATACACATTATTATTTCATGATAAATTAGGAATGATATTATCCGCAATAATCGGTACAGCTACCCTACAACATTATTGTGGGGATTGGAAGGTTTGGTGGAAATCAAGTTCGTATGTAGGATGACGCAAAAGAAAATATACTTTATTTAGGATCTATAATGTGAGACGCTAAACTAAAATAAGCTAACTATACTAAAACTATATCGAAAAAGTACACTCAATACTACGCTATTCTACACTGTACAGTTCGATCAGCTCGCTCTGACTTTCGTAACCACACTGGTCATTTTCCCTTCGTCAAGGGCTCTCGTCGTCAATCGTTCTTTTCCTTCTCCACCACGATCTATACCTGGGTCATAAACGTTACGGTTTTTCCGCGAAGGTTTGGGACACGGTTCTGCAGGCCATCGCCGCTCGCCTGCAAACCATTTGTGTCCCAAATGGTCACGATACAGGATACTTAAAGCTAGACGCTCTTAGACCTAATACTAATTTATATATTCGAACCCCACATTATATTGGACCGTTTATTTTGAAAATGGTGTGAGTTCATTCTTTTTTTTAAATGATATGTAATTTGTGATTAATATAGTGTAAAGACTTTTTATTTATAACTAGTTAATATTTAATATCTTAAAAATGCCAATACTTTGTTCAATTTAAAATTGACCAATAAAATAAATTATGTAGCGATTGATTATGAAAGTGGTGTAAGTCCAATTTCCATAGAGATATTGGTGGCGGGGTCACGTGGTTACCACATCACAGGTTTACTATGATGTTATAAAACAATGTTGACAAAATAATACATTTATTTTACACGAAATGAAATGAGAGAATTTCGTTTCAACAAAAAATCTACAAAACGCAACTAAAAAACGGGTCAAAAAAAATACCAACGGAGGAAAGGTAAACTGGCTGAAAATAGGTGAATATTTCAAAACAGTGCCACATAAAGAGCTTAAATAAATAATAATAATAAATGAATATAATTAACGTTCAAAATAAAAAATTGTACTCCTATTTTATTTCTTGTTATTATTTATAAACAAAATTAGATTCGTACAAAATATAATTTTTTAAAGTGATATTTAATTTTTCTTAATTGAAATTAAATGATTTTTACAATTGACTAATTATGAAAATGGTGTAAGCCCGTAAATATACAGGGTGTCCCAGGTTTTAATGGAAAAACTTGGGGAGCATATTCTACAAGTGGAAATAAGAAAAAATGTTATTTGAAGTTTGCTCAGAAACGCTTTATTACAAAGTTATAAACAAATAAATTTAGAATTGATGACGGCGGATTTTACTTTACTGAACATTGAAAGATCGAACGTGTTTATCTTATTTTTTCTATTCGCATGTCATGTTTGCTATTTTGATATGATTTATCGTTAGTGTTAACGACCAGTTAGATCAAGAATACGTGGTGAAAATGCCTGGAGTGTTTCCGGTAAATATTGTTATGAGGGGACCCATCTCGGATCACCTTCACCTTGACACCGTTGTCAAGGACACCATCCTGAACAACTTTGCTTTATAAATTATCCGTCGCTCGGCCTTAGTTCCTGAGATAATCGCGAAAAAAGAGTGATTCGAGTAGGTCTGATTTGCAGCTAGTTTAAACTGGTTACATATCACCTTGACCTTGACATATGTTGTAAAGAACAACATTCTGAACAACTTTTGTCTATATATCTACTCGTCGCTTGGACTTAGTTTCCGAGATAATTACAAAAAAGGATTTTTGTATGCGTGGTCGGGCCGGCCTCACGGCCGCCCCTATCCGCCCCTCGCCACCAAACCCTAACTAATTCTGATTGCATGATTTTTCCATTACTAGTTCAAATTCTGTATGAAGGTTATATAGAATGCAAAAATTATGCGATCAGAATTAATTAGGATTAGGTGGTGGGGGGGCGGAGAGGGCCGGCCGTCAGACCCTCGCATGCGAAAATCCAGAAGTAGACTTTCAAAATTGAAAGCTCTCCTTATATAGAGTGACACTGTTCTGTTTTCTCTCTGATCCCCACAACGTGTTTACAAACAGAAAATAAATAGATGCCGCCCAAAACAGGCTTACGTTGCCACGGAGCATGCAAGAATACGGAAAATTCAATACACTATTAGCGATAGTTTTTTGCGAATATCTCGGAAACTAAGTCCGAGCGACGGATAAATGTATCCACACAAAAGTTGTTCAGAATGTTGTCCTTCACAACATATGTCAAGGTCAAGCTGATCCGAGATGGGTCCCCTAATGACAATATTTACCGTGTCTTCAAACGAGGAATACGCTGATATTCATTTAATCTACGGATTGTACAAATCGATGTCAAGCTTGTATTTGCGCCCAAGGACGACATTTTGAAGTAATCCGATAAACACGGGTAATTGTTGACAAAAGGTCTGCGTCCTCCGATTTTGATGAAATTTTAATATGTTATAGATTTCGACATTTTGAACAACTTTTTCTTTTCCAATATAGGGAGGTCGCTTTTAGTTTTCGAGATATTTGCAAAAAACTATCGCTAATACTGTATTGAATTTTTCGTATTCCTGCACGCTGTGCGGCAACGTAAGCCTTTCCCGGCGCGACGTTTGTTTACATTTTGCTTATAAACACGCTGAGGAGATGATAGAGAAAATCGGGTCTCACTTTTATATTCTCATTATTATATTATGTTATATATATATATTATAAATATTATATACTATGAGAGTGAGACCCTGTTTTCTCTCTCATCTCCACAGCGTGTTTAGAAACAAAATGTAAACAAACGCCGCGCCGCGCCGGGACAGGCTTACGTTGCCACGTAGAGTCCAACAATACGAAAAATTCAATACAGTATTAAAGATAGTTTTTTGCAAATATCTCGAAAATTAAAAGCGACCCCCCTATATTGGAAATGGAAAAAGTTGTTCAAAATGTGTTGCTGCATAACATATTAAAATTTCATCAAAATCGGAGAACGCAGACCTTTTGTCAACAATTACCTAAACACGTTCCGACCTTCCAATGTTCAGTAAAGTAAAATCCACCGTCATCAATTCTATCTTTATTTGTTTATAACTTTGTAATAAAGCGTTTCTGAGCGAACTCTTCAAATAACATTTTTTTCTTATTTCCACTTGTAGAATATGCTCCCCAAGTTTGTCCGTTAAAACGCGGGGCACCCTGTATATTACTTCAGTTAAATTAGAGTAGAAGCATTGCTAGACTTGACATAATTAATTTATATTCTTGAATTGACTAATATGCTAACCTTTAATTTTCTCGAGACAACAAAAAATGGATTTGCACCGCTCTCAAAACAAACCTGTCCATATGTTGGTGTGACGAGGTGATGAATAAATACTCATGGCGACAGAAGAATGCGTTAAAGTTGAGTTTATAACAGTTTCGTGAGAATAACAGTCGGAAAGGAAGACATTCTAGCGGCAGTTGCGAAAGACGCTCAATGCCAGAAAACGCAAAAAGCGAGGAGTCGAGTTCACTTTAAATGACGCGACGGAACCGTAGACTCGTTTCTACCTTTGCCCTGTCGTTTCAATAAGTAGCACGATCTTTGCAGACAAAGAGCAACGAGTATTCTGTCTTGTGTAACAGCATTAAATGTCAGGTCAAGAGACTGGCTCTGTCTCTCGGCCGGATTACGGTTACAGCCCGTGTACAGTGTACATACAATACATATACCTATGTGCGCTTTATTTCCCTGCAAACGCTTTGTCGCACCCAGATCTTCGCCATTCTCTGCCCTTGCATCACCGTTCCTCGCATAAACTGCCTCATCACGTCCTTAATGCGCTTCGAATTTCTAACTCTTTCTGTAATAGTTTCGGATTACGCATTAGCTATCAGCGATTTATCTCGTCTAGAACTCACAGCCACGGATTTCTAAGCTCGTGAATTTTTTATCGAATAAAAGGAGAACTTGTCTCTTCGAGAAATTTTGTTTCTTCCTTTAATGATTTTAATAGAGGAGAAATCATGTGTTGACATTTTTAATTAAAAAAATGTTTCAACTTTGTATTTCATCTACTCAATTTTGCTATAAATGCAAAAAGATCTTCAGTCTACTTATTACTATTATATTGGGTTGCTGCAAATGAAATGGCCGTTTTGAATCTTTAACATAAACTTTTGTTTTACAAACTTTATTCGTATTCCATTAATTCAAATAACTTCCATCGACATCAATGCACTTCTTCCATCGTGATACAAGTGCCTGAATACCTTTCTAGTAGAAATCTAATAAACGTGAGACAATAAATTCATCAAATGAAGTTTTTACAGCACGTTCTTTGAATATTTTTCCATTCAAAAAGCCATCTAGGTACTTGAGAAAATGGTAATCAGTAGGTGACAGGTCAGACGAATAAGGAGGGTGAGGAAGAACTTCACACTTCAATTCTGCTAATTTTTTTACTCTTCCATTCGCAACATGTGACCGAGCATTATCGTGAAACAATATTACACCACGTCTATTGACTAATGCCGGCTGTTGAACACGCAGTTTTTTCCAATTTCCTGACAGTATTTATCAGAATTTATGGTTTCACTCCGCGATTTCCCGAATAGTTAGACGTGAATCCCTTTCAACTATCTCTTTTAAATCTATACATTTAATAGCTGTTGGCTTATGACCACGAGGCTCATTTTCCAGATTTGTATCTCCGGAACGAAATTTTTCAAACGTAAACGTTTTTTTACGAATGTAAAGAAGGACAGCGCGTGTAGAGAGAGACCACGGCAACTGTCGATGCGACGGCAACTGTCCGCGTCTCTTTCTTTCTGATGCGCTGTCCTTCCTTGCGTTCGAAACTCTCATCGTCGATTAAACCACTAAATACAGTTGAAATTATATCGTGTTTAGTATTTTTATACTAGGTTTATTGTGTTAGTAAAGAGATAATTTGATTTCATCAATCAGTGTTTGTATTATCATAAGTCTCTTACATGCGGCCCGCACAACATTTTTAAATTTGTAGCTGGCCCGTTGTAAAAAAAGGTGGTAATTATTTACATTAGGGGCTTCCTCACCGATTTTGATGACATTGAAATATGTTGTCAAGGTCATCATTCTGAACAACCTTCCTATACATGTTACTACTATTTACTACCTTTACCTTATTACATATTATGTATAATATATTACATATTACATATTATATATAATATAAAATATATATATATATTATATTTAATATATATTATCTATTATATAATATTATTGATTTCAATTTCAAATCTAACCCAGACCTACTCCGATCACTTCTTGAGATGTTGAAACTTTTTTATGAATATCTCGGAAACTAAAGCAGAGCGGCGATAACATGTATAGGAAAAAGTTGTTCAGAATGATGACCTTGGCAACATATTTCAACGTCATCAAAATCGGTGTGAGGAAACCCCTAATGTAAATAATTACCCATTTGTTTTATAAAAATGTTCAAGAAATGCTGGAGTATCAAATTTGACAGAATTTAGTACGATTTTTCTTTATGTCGGATCTATAAATGCTATTGCCAATGAAAATAATTAAATATCGTTTCTCCTATTGATATTTTGACAGACAAAAATTGATCTATATCTGTAGAACTTATTGCAAAACTTGCAAACCGATTAAGAAACAGCAGTGTTGGTCTCATTTTCAAACAATAAAGGTATGCAAAAGAAAACATTTGAAGCTAAACATTTGATTACTATTATTAAAAACGGGAATAAAATTAAAGAAAATTTCAAAGCATAGTCACGCAGAACAGTTTGCTCAGACATTTGGAAGGAATAAGGTCGTGTAGATGTTTCGCGATATAAAATTCCTTGCAGCAAATTGTTCGGGTGAAAACGGAAGCTTCCAATTCTCTAAAACGTTTCAACCAGGAATATGTACTGGGCTTCGTTAAGTGTGCTCTTCAACTATTCCCAATAGATACCCGGCACGGAATTTCGTATACATACTACCGACGTTTCAGCCAAGCAATTCAAAGGGACTATGCTCAGTTTGCGTTTAACAATCTATTACTCCATAACGGCACACAACAAACATTTAAAGAGGATACACGCAGCCTCGACACTTCCGATGTAATAGTTCCCATGTAATCCTCTGCCGATCCTGGCTGTTCCGCAGGATCCACGAATTTGCTAGATCACGTGAGCATTATGTCGGTACCACAAATCTGTTCGTTTCAGTCGTTCAATGCGAGAGTGTAAGTCAAGGAAGTTGTCTACTGGACGCTGAAAATAAAAAAGCTGTAATGGCTTGGACAGAAAGCATTTTAAATGTACACAATTAATTACAAATATGACAGTTGTTATGGCTCTTTGGTTCGTAGAATCTGATTCGAGTATTGGATTTGCACTAGGAAGATAAACTACCCTTATAAAGCTACCCTCATAGGGGTGGCTTTGCCCTACGAACTAGAAATTTTGAGATTTGATTCAGAATGCGAATCTATGTAAACTGTAAACAATGTCATTTAAATAGACTGCGGATTTTTATTAAGGGAAGAAATGACATTCAATTTAGTTTCTATTTCTTGCAATCGATGCAAACTATTTTTATTTTGCATAAAGATCCGCAGTCTACATATAAGTATATCCTCGGAACTTAATAGTTAACGAGTTATTGTTAACTTAAATTTATCGAAAATTAGTTAACAAAAATTGGATTTCTATGGATATTGACGTTTCAGAATTCATAGTTTGTCTCTGTTATGTACACACAATGAATATCGTCACGTTACCTTTAGACCTCAGCATCTGATGATTCGCCAATTTCCTCCGAGTGTCTATTGTGTTATGTCTAGTCATAGATTTAGTCCCCAAGAATAGTTTATTGTTTTCGGAAACCCACGGATGCTTCAAAAGCAGTTACGTTTCTGGCATCCATTTGCTCAAAAAAATGAACCAAATATCCAAGCCCGTCAGAGATAATAAATACAGTAAATTTCTCAGTTATTTCTCGTTATTTCTCAGCGTCTGCCTACCCAGAATTTGTCAAGTGCCTACTCACTCCACTGACGGCCAACGCCGCAGGGCGGCAGTGAATCATCTCGGCTCGGGTTTATCGGTGTGAACCACTACTAATCCTATTACAAAACTTCTTTATTTCTCATTATTTTTTTATGGGACTTTCACCAACTTATATCTGAAATTTTTTTTTATTGAAATGACACCAAACACGATATAATTTCTACTGTATTTAGTGGTTCAATCGACGATGAAAGTTTCGGGAGCAAGGAGGGACAGCTGTTGCTAATTATAGCCAGGTCACGTTCCCGGTTCGCCGCACTTCGCTTTGTTTTGCGCGAGCTCAGGTAAATGGTCGACCATAGCGAATCGTCTGGTGCCCATATATGGTTTCCCATATGGTAACCGTACTCCTTTTATAACCCAAGGTGATCACTGAGTGACGTTCCGACTCATTGTTTGTTGACGGTTTATTGTTCTAACTGTGTCTTGTCTTTCTCGAGCTCAGGTTATAATTCCTCATCTTGGATCGTTTACCCCACATTTGGTTTCCCAAATGTCGACCATACTCCTTTTATGATCCAAGGTGATCACTGAGTGACGGCCCGACCCAAGACTTCTTGGAACTCTTTCACACCTTTATACATATAAATTTGGCGACTACCCTAAGAAAGTGACCGTTCCGCTTGCCATCTCTAGCACGACTACTACCTTTTCCTCGTGGTCCTTGCTATTTAATCTACCCCTACTCTGCATATTCTTTACTCGAACACTAAGTATCACATATATTTATTAAACACATAACATAAACTCAAGTGGTACAATTTAAACGTATTCTACATATCAGTCCTGAACACTAACAATAACAAATATAAACGCGATATCTATAACGCAATATATCAGTCCTTAACAGAAAGCGTATGGGAAAGAAAGAGACGCGGACAGTCGCCATCACCGGCACAGTTCAAAGAATTTTACATACGCTGTTCTTGGTTGCGTTCGAAACTTTCATCGTTGATTGGACCACTAAATACAGTTGAAATTATATCGCGTTTAGTGTCATTTTAATCAGAAAAATGCCAGAAATAAGGTCGTGAAAGTCCCATACAAAATAATTAAAGATAAAGAAGTTTTGTAATTGGATTAGTAGTGGTTCACACCGATACGCTTCGGCCGCGCGGTTCGTGTTTACATGCTGTCCTTTTCAACGTTCGGCGCAGTCTACGCAGCTTATATTGGGACTTTACTGAATACATATAGCGCCCAGGAAAGAAACGAATGATGATGATTAGACTTTATGCATTCTTTATGCATTTATAACTTCTACAAACGTTCGAAAAATGCTAGGCTATAAAGTTCCACAGAATATTGTATGATTTTGATTTATTTTGGATTTATATACAAAGGTTACTACCATTGAATATGAAACCACAGGATCTGAGAAACAGCATAGACCCGAGGGATTTCTTGGATCGTGTTACAAGTTTTGAATTTTGGTTTGTTTCCCATCATAGTACCAGTTATAATCTTTATTGTATACTATACAATGCATGGAAGGCTTTCTAGTAACAAAAGCATATGTACAGTTAGCTTAACATATCGCTCTGGAGTAGCCGCAGTAACAGTAGGTAACTGTATCTTGATGAAATTGAAGATTATCTTCGTCGATCACACGTCGAGATAAGATCAATTACAATTATTCAATGGTATTATCGCTAACACGAGCGGGCTCAAGAGCCGAGATATCGGCCATACGTGTCTACTGAATTGAGGCTAAGGAACGAGTTAAAGGTCCGCTTTCAGGCAATAAATCACCACAGAGTCTTTACGGCTCGCGCGTCTCTAATGCAGAGAATTGCCGGACGTGGTTGACGTGCGATTGAAAATAGACGCTTCCGGCTTCACCTCAACACGTGCATTCGTTAGTGACATGTAAATTGTACCACTGGACCTGACCAAAACGCAAACCAATAATCCCATTCGAAAGCTTCTTACGTTCAACATGAATTATGCAGAGGCCATAACTGTTATAACAAAAAAGAAAAAAAGTGATAGCATAACAAGCATTTCATCGACTGAAATCGTATTGGTTACAAATAAGGATTATAAGTAACCGACAAATTTTTTCTCTTGTTAGTAAATGTTATCGTTGTGTGTGTATGTGTGTGTGAGAGAGACAGAGAGAAATTCATTTCTATCACTTTTAACAGTTATCAATGTGAGAAATTTATTTCGATCGTTCATAACAATTATCAATGAGAGAAGCTCATTTCTATCGCTCACAACAGGTATTGATGAAGAAAATTTGTAGTAGTTATTATTAACTTCTACAACTTTCAAATGGTAGACAATCAATTATTTCATAAATTTTTTATTCTTATTTTATTCTTATTTTTACACAATTATTGTTGTGAGCGATAGAAATAAATTTCTCTCATCGATAACTGTTATGAGTGATCGAAATGAACTTCTCTCACCGATAACTTATGAGCGACCGGAATGAACTTCTCTAATCGAAAATTGCTTTGATCAATCGAAACAGTTTTTCTTCATCGATAACAGTTATCGAGGAGGATCTAATTTTTTGAACAATAATAACTGTTATTTCTAACCAAAAAGTGTAAAAATCGATATTTTCTAATCATTTTGTTCTTCGAATTTTTCTCTGTATATTTTGTGTACATTATTAAGAGATAATGTTGAATTTCAATAATAAACAACTTTGTATTAATGATGTTTATCGTAGAAAATTTTAGAATAACTGTTTTATTTTTGATCCCTGGAATTATATCGTCACCTTGTCCCTGAATAATATCACCTATATTCAACGATTACATCACGGCCAGCGCGGGCAACGGATTTTTAATTAGAGGATCACCTAGATCAACGCGAAATACTCCTTGCAGCAACAGATTCGTATCGGTGTAACATACACGGTGGATTAGTGTTTGCATACATCCACGATGGCTCCCGTGAAGGCGAAAAATTTCCACCGAGCCTGCGAATTGTTAGCAGAGATTTTACTTTCTACTTTAACCCTTAGTACAGGTACTCGCGTGGTGCCTCAGAGTCACCGCTAGAAATTGCTGCGCACCATTATTCAAAATACCTACTGTTTACATTATTCAATATATTGGGATTTAATCAATTGCTAAATGTTTAATTTTCGTGTTAAAATAGCTCCGAGTGCAAAGGGTTAAGCTACATATGACACGATCTGATAATTATGGAGAATTTTACAGACATTTTTTAACAATCCACGTTCGCGTAGTCAGTCTAATAAAATAAAAAATGTGTGAAACAGCACATTATATCATTATTGTTTTACAGTTTTGTTCCTTATAAATGCATGCGAGTTTCACAGTCTGATCTGATCAGTCCGATATTGCAAACACGGAAATGGAGGAGTGATAATATGGATCAACATTCAAAAGGATTTAGCCCTCGTATTGGTAAATATGAAGGGAGCAATATTGTAAATTGTTTTGGTGTTACGCGACTTGAGGAAACTAGGCACTCGAGAGTCCTGTTGCGATTGATCAGACATGTTACACAATTTTTAATATTGTTCCATTATATTCCATTGTTCCAGTATGTGTACTAAAGTATTGACTTAAACGATTTCAACAACAACAACAACATGTCATCAAGTTTTAATACAATCTGCAATGCATCTGTTATTCTACTGCGTCACTTGCGCATATGTTAGCTGCTGTTGATCAAGATCATTTATCTAGATCAGTGATGAAGAGAATTATCAATAGACTGCGGATCTTTATGCATTCATGGTTTATAATCATTCTCAATAACTGCTGGAGTATCAAATTCGTCGGAATTTAGTACGATTTTCATTTTTTTTTGGCCTACAAATGTTATTACTAGACTGCGAATGTTTATGCATTTCGCAAATTTTCTAATGGAATTTTAGAAAGGCGGAACCAAACAAGATATTATTTTCAAAATCACACTAATTTGTTGAAAATTTTAAGAAGCCATAAACGCATAAACATCCGCGGTCTAGTTATTACCAATGAAAGTAGGATTTTATTTGGTACCACTTTCTTAAAATTTGCCTACAAAATTTGAGTATTGCATAAACATCCGCAGTCTAATTGTCACTATCTATCTAAAGATTAAAATTAATTTATGTTAGTTTCTCATACTTTACAAGTAAAATTTTGCTCGGAAACAGAGTGCAATTTGCAATTACTAAAGATATGTATGTAATCCTGTGCAAGAATGGGCAGGTTGTTGAACGAAAAATTTTAATAGACATATATTTACCTACTAATCATTAGACTGCGGATGTTTAAGCAATTTTCAATTTTTGTAGGCAAATTTTAAGAACATGGAATCATGTAAAATCTTGTTGTCGGTGGTAGTAATCTTTGTAGATACGGAAAAAATAGAAATCGTACTGAATTCTGTGGAATTTTATTTTCTAGCATTTTTTGAAAATTTTTGGATAACGTTTAAATGACACGTGGAAGAAGATTTCATGCAATATACTATTAGTGGAAGAAAACTCATTCTATAAACTTCCGAAAGCTACAAACCACCCGATTTTTTTTAAACTCATGACTCTTACGTACCTTGACGTGCTGATTACGAATATGATAGTGAAAATTGGCGTAAATTTTATTGTAATGGACGAAACCATTAAAAACCATAAAAATCATGGTTTTTTCCATTTATTTCCGTAAATAATGGTAATTTTGGAAAATACTTCGAATAAAAGTTGTAGGTCTCATCGAAATCCACATTTTATGACGTATTGATTTTTGTCATAAAGTCAGTAGTTTTTGAGAAAAACGATATTAAATGTTCAAAAGCTTTCTCGAGCCGCCAAACCCCCCCCCCCCCAAACCATCACTCCAATCAAAAAAGAACCTATTCTCAAAACTTCAGCCCACCCGGAGCATAGAGCCCCTCGGTAGTACCCCCCAAACTTTTGTTTACGTTAAATAAATATATGTAACTTTTAAATTAAAAACTTTTCGCATATTTAATAAAACATAAATTAAAAAAGAGATTGACAGAGTTAATTTGATCTCCGCCGAGGTTGAGAGCTGACAAGAAGCTCCCTGGCAGGAATGCGGTGACGTAGGCAAGAATGCGCGCCCGATTGGTTGGCTTGGAAGGGGCGTGCCTAGCCTTACACGCAATTTCGACGAGAGCGTTCTATTGGCCGAAGCACTCAACGGCGCGGCGCAGCGTAGGCACAAAATTCAGAATACTGCTGATATTGTCACGACGTAAAAGAGAGAGAGCGAGAGAGAGAGAGAGAGAGAGAGAGAGAGAGAGAGAGAGAGAGAGAGAGGGAGAGAGAGGGAGAGATAGAGAGTAGGGGAGAGAGAGCGGGTGATCTCGCTCTCTCTCACTCTCGCTCTATCTCTCGCTCTATCTCTCTCTCCCTCTCTCTCTCTCTTCCGCTCTCTCTCTCTCTCTCTCTCTCTCTCTCTCTCTCTCTCTCTTCCGCTCTCTCTCTCCCTCGTATTCACGGCATTTAATATTGGCTGTAATTCGTGAAACACCGTAGCCCCCTGTAAATACGGGAATCCTACTACTATGCGTCGTGTGACTTAAGCAGCCGAAAAGGCGTGATCACGCAGCGACGACGGGAGCGTCAGAGGTGGGGATGGGCGGAGCTAGCTGGGGAGTCCTCTTGCCTCTGTGCCGCCCGGGGAGCTTCTTGTTAGCTCTCAACGATACTTGGGATCATAACAGCCAAAATAATAGGTTTACGTAAAAAATATTTATAACCTTTTTTGTAGAGCTTTTTGTGAGATTCAGTTTTTGTTGGACACTTTGTTTTCTAAAATCAATATTTTAGAAAACATTTAGTAAGAACTGTCAAAACTTTGAAGGGGGCTGGGGGGCAAACGGGGTTTTGTCGCCAAAAATCCTTTTAGGAGGATTAGGATTAAAGCAACCACGGTGCCAGCAATTAGGTAAATGCTGTAATTTCTGATATCGACTTCTAGTTGAACACAGTAATAAAACGCAAGTGAAATCGTTGTAAAATCATCTATGTCAAGATAGTCATATCAGAGTACCTAGAAACATGCAAAATTATTATTAAAACGGTGACTAAAACCAGTTTGTAATTGAAGAGCTGTTTTTCACTTTACGTTCTATGTATATTTGAAGTAGAGCATAACATGTTCTTCCACCCGGAAATCTTCATTTCTTCAAAAATGTCACTTAACATGATCGTCCACTAAGCTCTTCAATTAGCATACTTACATAATCATGATGTGTGAATATTGCTTTCTCTCTCTCTCTCTCTCTTACACAATATTCATTACGAATTTTGTATTCAGTATAATGCACTAGTAAACTTCAATTCGTAATTTATTTAATACAAACCTATTACATATGAATAGCCAAGTACCAGTTAGTTAAAAACTGTATATGTTTGAAATATTCACAATTTTTTGCATTGATTTTTATTTTGGAAACGTTCATTGACGTGATGTATGAATCACTTAATCCACATGTCCGACCCGCTGTGTACATCGTGCGCTGGCCAGGAGCCCGTTTTTTGTGGTCACAACTATTGTAACGTTATTTCAATGTTTAATGTTATGTTACTATAGGTCGTTGGATTCGTATCGATACCAGTCAGAATATTATGAAGTCAAAAATATATGTCAACATTTAAAAAATTGAGGTGACCTTCATTTTATACAAAAAACATTTTCTTTAAATTCTTTATACTGACATTTCTAGAAAAGTGAATACTGTACAACTTTTGTTCGAAACATCTTTTTGTAAAATCATTAAAAATATTTTAACAATTGTATCAACAATGCTGTTATTATGCAAAATTAAGAATACGTTCATATTGAATTCAAATGCATTTAGTATACCTAATATATAGTTGAAATATCACAAGAAATAATATTATACAGAACTAAAAGTGAAGAACGTGTGTGTATAGTGTTGTCGAATATCTCGTGCGTCTACTTCTTAAAATCTGTATATAAATGGAACGTGCAGGCATTAGCAGCCAAAACCCATATATTCCCCTTCTTTAATTACTAAATTTTCATATAAAAGCATTGTTTTAAAACCCTTAAAAAAGTGTAAATTTTGTTAAAAGTTTGCAATATTTCTCTTTGTGGATTGGAAAATGCTAAAAACTGAATAATATACTTGGAGTGCACCACGTGACACAGATAAAACCACTTTTACGAACCAGGGCCGCGCGCAGCACGAGTAGCCGGCGAAGGGCTGTTACCCTAGGAATATGGTCCCAATTTTTTAGATCAGCTGCGCGGACGAACCCAATGCAAAATTGGAGGCTGCTGGGAGGTTGGATGAGAACACAAACGAACCTTTTTTTTATCGTGTGGAAATGCATTACGCATACCCCGGCCTCCCTGGGGGAGAGCCGGGGTTACGTGGGGCTCCATCGAGAAGGGGGTCGCCAAGCTGACAAAGCTTCGCGATCCCCTTCCCCAGAGTACCCACTAAAACCACACGCCCACCTAAGCTATTGAGGAGGTGCCCGGATCTCGCGAAAACTCAACGGGTCACCTCCTAGCTGTGCATGCATCCCGAGGGGAAGGGCTAGCTCCACCCATACCTGTTCTCACTGGACCCCGGGCGGAGGGACCAGAGCAGGAAGGCGCCGACACCGGCAAGAGAGGGTCGTCGGAAACGCATCCGGACGTGCCGACCCTCCTCTCCTCACCCCCATGCGCCACCCCCAGAACTCGCATCCGGGGGTGGCTGGCACCCCGCCACAAAGACATAACGTCTCGGGGTGCCGGGCCACCCCGGGGAGGGAGTTTAACTCCCCCGGGGGCAGGGTTAGCTCACTCCCCCGGCCCCCAAGGGGGGATGGAGCGGATTACTCCCCTTCCACCGTCTTCCACGACCTCTCGCCCCCGATCAAGTGGTCGAACAAGATCGGGAGCGAGAGGTCCCACCCTTCCACCGCGGCTCTAAGGACACGGCGCGGCTTGGCCCAAGCCGGACACTCCTCGAGTGTATGCTGCGCCGTGTCCACCTCCTCGCCGCAGTGATGGCACTGCGTCGTCGGCTCCCGCCCCATCCTATGCAGGTACTCACCGAAACAACCGTGTCCGGTGAGCATCTGCGTGAGGTGGAAGGTCAACCCAACCCGCCTCCCGCACCATGCATCAAACATGGGCAGGAGGGCCCGGACTGTCGGACGCATCGAGGATGTAAGCGATTGCTTCCACCGCTCGAACACGTCCGCCCGGGCCTGACGTTTCAGACCCGCGAACTCCTCATCCTCCTCGGCCGTCAGCTCCTCCTCGAAGGGGCGGCGGGACGCGCAGGCGATCTGGTATCTGATCGCCCACCCCGCCGCCGTCAAGTGGAAGAGAGGAACCACGGCCAGGAGGCCCGCCACCTCGGTGGAGATGGTGCGGTACCCCCGTGTGGTCCACAGGGACATCCGGCGCAGCACTTTTTCTAAGAGCGCGGTGGAACGCCGGCTGGCCTCGAGCGAGCGGTGCCATACAGGGGCCCCATAAAGGGCAATAGACTGCACCACCCCCAAATAGAGGCGGCGGACACTCAACTGCGGCCCCCGATATTGTGCAGCAGCCGCGAAAGCGCGGCCGCTGTCCTCTCCAGTCGGGGGGCCAGGATTCCGAAGCGGTCATCAAAACGCCAGCGGCCGTTGATGGTCAGACCCAGATACTTCATCGTGGGCCCGACCTCGACGGGGGTGTCAACGACCCCGATCCGGAATCCTTGGGGCGGCCGCCGCAACCGAGACGATTCATACAACCAAGTCGCCTCGGTCTTTGCGGCGGCCATGACCAGCCCCATCCTCCGGATCCGTCCGACAACGCAGTCCAGGGCGGACTCTACGAGGCGTCCTGCCCCCCTCCAATCCGTCCCCTCCGCATAGACTAGGGTGTCATCGGCATAGCAGATGACCCAGGGGGAGGGTAACCTGCAGTCAAAGGCTATAGAATAGAAATGCAAGGGCTTATATAGCCCTGCAATGACGGGTGATACTTGTCAGTACCCTTGGAGTGAACATTCGTATTTTGTCAACATCCAGTTGATCGTGAGTATGTTTGGGCCCTAAACTAAACAGCTATAGGAATTTATCTAGAGTGGCTCTGTGCGTTTATCTAGGACGGTTCCTGCCAGAGATGATCTTGAACATTTGTTCGTCATTCGTAACATCATCATTAAAATACGTTTTCTGATATTCCGAATTGGTATGGAACACGTTCAATTTTACTTTGAATTTTATGATTTTATATTTATAACGCTGTATCTGATCACAGAATCATCTCAAATGAATAATACTTTGGATTTGGGAGTTTTGAAAGGGTTGTCAGTTCATAGATAATAAATTGTTTCAATACATTAAACTTGAAAAATTACCTTTTGGCCACAAAAAGCGGACTCCTGGCCCAGTGTGCGCTGTACATAGAACTGGTAGTAGAAAGTATTTAAGAAATAATAATACGTTATTTAATAATTGTACACGCGAGAGGAAACAAATATGTTTGAAGGTATAGTAGAAACAGTTCAACTGTTGCACTACCGTGTCATTAGATTTCGTCACATTATCGCTGCACTATCTTACTATTGTTACGCTATCGATACATTATCGCTATACTATCGCGACACTATCGACATACTATCGATGTACTATCCACTAATTATTGATCGACCTCCATAGGTAACAAAGGAGGATGTTAAACAGTAGCCAGAGAACCCCACACTAATCATATAGAAAATCTATCCCGGTAAAATCAGTTGGATTTTTCATATGTTGTAGCTTATGATCTATTGAACAAAAGACGTAATGGGCACAAAGCTCAATAATGAACAGTTATCGAGTTATAATCAATCAAACATGACAAATTCGAGCTGCCGAATACTCAAATCTCGGGAAGTGGTGGAATACTCAAAATCTGTTAGATGGTGTCATTATTTTTGAATTTTGAATGACACAGGTAGGCAAAGTACAAGACGCATAGAGCGAAAAATTGAAATTAGTTCATTTCAAGTAGTTATCGCCTCGTAAAAGTGTACGCAAATTTAAAATTCAAACTGTATTTTGCAGTCAAAAATCAATATTTATACGGTATGTGAAAACAAACTGATCAAAGTATTTACATATTATTCTTGCAAAGGATAAAGATAACTTGCATTTACTGTAACTTGCATGAAAGATGAGTCAGAATACGAGGAAAATACAGTGGGGACCAGCGTTACAATATTTAGCGGGTATCGGGCAGCGTTAGTGGGAAGAGTGGGGGAAGTACAGGCCGGCTACGCTGCGAAACTGGGCGAAAAGCAGAAGGGTAAGAGGCTCGTTTGCCCGATACCCGCAAAATATGGTAACCTGATGGGGACTGATTCAGGACACTAAAATAAGAAAAAAGTTGATTTATTTATGTTCGTCCAGGCATGTTGTTCGGTGTTACTTTTTTTAAATTTAAGATGAAAGTCGGACTACATGATTTTTCTTTATGAAATCATATATTTTAATTTTAAACTCTACATATACATGCTCATTCATCATCAGTAATTCTACCAAAAGAATTTCATTGTTATCATCATCACATATCATCAAGGAACAATTTTCAATCACAAAATTATGCTCCAAAGTGTACAGATTTAACACAATATGAAGAAATAAGCATACACTCCGCGACAAAAAGATAGCATACTAGCCAATTTTGTTAATTTTCGCAACTATAGTTGAACAACTACAGTTCTCGTATTATATATCATTCCTTAGGTAGTACTAATAGGTTGTATCTGTGCTGGGTAAATGCTTGTTTTCTGCCTATACAGGGTGGCGGTAAAAAATTGACTGGTCCTGAAATATTAACAATTTACTTACATAAAGAAAACTGTTCCATTGTTAAAATTGCGAAACTGTTGAATCGCAGTTCCAAAGTTATTTACAATTTTTTAAGAAATGTAGACGAATATGGAAAAAAAGAGCACAGGTCGTTCAGGAGTGACAACTTATTCTCAACGACGTGCAATTTTAAGAACTGCATCGAATTCTGCTGCTACTGCAAGAGTAAGTACAAAGTCGAGTAAATACTAAGATGCGTAATGTATAACGTATTATAAGAGAATGTAAATACATAATGTTGCCCGTCAGAGGACGCTGCAGTCGCGCCGGCGCTAGCCTCTCTGACGGGCATCATGTAGCTGAATATTGCAAAACCATTGCTTGGAAACGTAAAAGAACGACTTTTGAAGCAAACAGCGTGATAGATTGATCTTTCATCTAGCGGTTTTAACTACTGAAAACCCCCGTCTTTGCATTATCGAGAAATAAGAAGTGGAATCCCGGACACTTGCATCATCGCGTACGTATACGTGTTCTAGCGGTGTGTGAGTGTACCCTAGCGGTATGTGAGTGTTCACGCGCGAGCGTCGTCTGTTGGAAAGGACCCCCTTAATTGATAATTGATGCATGAATAGTTCACTTAAGTCACTAACAATTTTATTCGGTAAACCTTTCGTTTAGGGGAGCCAGCTCCGATGACCTTCACCTTGACATATGTTGTGGAGGACGACATTCTGAACAACTTTTGTCATTACAACTACCCGGTGCTCGGTCTTAGTTTTCGAGATATTCGCGAAAAACTATTGCTAATACTGTATTGAATTTTCCGTATTCTTCCACGCTCCGTGGCAACGTAAACCAACACACAATACCACACACACCCACCCAGTGTTTCACACGCACCCAGTGTTTCTGAGAAGAAGGTTCTCACATTAAACAATATAAAATCAACTAAAACCAATACCAATTTGTTTTACAATCAAATGCGATAATATAATACATGTATGTTGTATTGGTCTCATTGTCAGTTGATTTTATATTGTATAATGTGAGAACCTTCTTTTTAGAAACACTGGGTTCGTGTGAAACACACTTGTGGTATGGTCGCTTCTTATCTCCACGACGTGTTTACAAACAAAAAATAAACAGATGCGGCCCCGGAACAGGTTTACGTTGCCACGGAGCATGCACGAAAATGGAAAATGCAATACAGTATTAGCAATAGTTTTTTGCAATTATCTCGGAAACTAAAGCCGAGCACCGGGTATATGTAATGACAAAAATTGTTCAGAATGTTCTTGTTAATAACATATGTCATCGGAGCTGCCTCCACTAAACGAAAGGTTTACCGAAATCATATCGTGTTTGCATTTTGCATTAGAAAAATGCTACGAATATGTTGGTGAAAATTCCATAAAAATATAATGAAAAATAAAGGAGATTAAATATTGGTGTTACATTGTGATGACGCACGGGCGTTTGAACTGTGCCGGCGACTGCGGCTCTCCGCATCACGTTAGTAGTGGTTCACACCGATATACCGAGCCGAGATCAGATTACTAACATAAGTTGGGTGGGATATTCTTCGTCGCATCTATCGTATGGAAATTGTTGCATCTATAGAGGATTTACTGTATCTGTATAATGTGCTATCTTTTTGATCGCGGACTGTAGTAGTAGAAATCCAAGTTTCAATAAAGTTCAGCGATTTACACCAATTCCTTGCTTTGACAGAGTGAATCATTATATGTAATTATTCATTATTGTATTTATATAGCAATTAAACAAACTTGTGTGCTTTGTTCTATAGTGCATCTTGTTAAGGTTTAAATAAGTGGAAACACAATGTAGTGAAATAGGAAACTATGTAATTTATTATAAAAGTCTACTTCTGCAAACTACACCAGGTACATATGTCCTGCCTATTCCGAGTCTTTCGTCGAACTGAATTCGCGTCTAGCGACTCGATCGTCGCTTCGGCTGCCGATCGTCATTTCGACCACCGATCATCTTTTTTGACCGCCGATCGTCACTTCGAGGTGACGCACACCACCACACACAACTCACAACATTGTAACAACGTTCTTGGATCCTGAGTTTTCATTTCAGGACTGTTTTATTTCAACACATCTTTTATAATGGCTCATTCTTTTGGTGGAAATATATTTTACAGTCTTAATCTTGTTATAAAATATATGTTTTTATATGTGTGTACACCCCGCTAGTGGTACACATGGCCTGAATGGAACATTTAGCGTGGAGTGGTACACGTGACACGGAACGTGTTAACATATTTGTACACATTCTCATTTTAAGACTATAAATTAACATATTGGGTTGGGGGCAAAGTTTCTTCGTATTTTAGTGCAGAAATAAATCAAGTTTTTTCCATATTTTAAATGAAGTTTATTAAATCAGGTATGTGCCGTTTTTATCGAACATTTTTTGCCATTTTTGAGGTAAAACCATAATCCCGTGACTGTAGAACTTATGTGTGATTTCTAGGTGAAAAACTGCGACACGTGATCTTCACAGGCTTCTTTTGAAGTCGACTTCACACCATTGAGAGAGTTCTGTAGAGACCGTAACAAAGGGTAGTCTGATGGTACATTAAAATTTTTCAATGTTAACTCATGAGGCACCCAAACATCGATTTGTTTTTTGTATCCAGCCTTCTTTAAATGGTTGAAAAGCCAAGAACAGGAGTAGTTAACTTTGCGGTATGTGGGGTGCTGTATTGCGAACAGCTGGTCGCGCACCCTCCGCTAGCCACGGACAATCTTGAGGCGACGCGACGGGTCCAAGAGGCCTTGGGCGGTAGGGGTTTAGTGGATATATATAACCCCTATACATTAATCGCTCCTTCGTTGTCCTGAATCGTGGGCACGATCGTTGTCCCGTGCCTACCCACTCCACTGCCTGTCAACGAGAGGATTAGGCCTGCGTGGATCTGGTCGCCAGATGTGTCCCAGGACTGTCCGGACCCGCGCAGAACGTATAACAATAGGAAAGGAATATGGCAAGGAAATAAGGAGTTTTCTAAAGCCAGACAGTTGACTGCTTTTGACTGCGAATGCTTTTTTTTGTCATTTAACTAGCCGTTTCACTAAAGACGCAGTCATAAATCAAAAATAGTGTCCGGGCACGGTCGATGTCCGCTCAAACCCCCGGCCTTTGGACAACGAAGGAGCTTGTCCTTTTCCCTCAAATTCCACCTAGGAGTTGCCAAGTCCCACACTACCCCCTCCAGACGTAATCTGAAGGGTGTGTGCGTAAGTGACATTCCCCCACCGCCCTCAAACAAAAAAAGCCTTCTTTAAATGGTTTAGAACTGTTTTGTGATCGATGTTTCGTTCCTTACCGATCTCACGACTGCTAAAGGTCGTCGCACACTAGAACGCCCCGCGGCGCCGCGCCGCACAGTGGGCCGGATTGGGAATTCACGCGACATTTGAGAATAACTTTTGACTCACAAGAGATATCGCAATGAAATTTGACATGCATATTTATTAATATAATTCCTTATCAATGATATATAATATGATACGTTTTTTGTTTGTTTAATCACTTTTTTATTAATGTTGTAAACAATTTTATTATAGATTATATAATAAATCAAACATAAAATTTATTTTATTATGTAAATAAAATGCAATGTTGTAAATAAAAAAAATAAGTTAGTTATTGTGCTATGAGCATATAAAGTGCTAAAAGTAGAAATATGTAATGTAAAACTTACGTGTCATGTAACTATATTTCTTGTACTTAAATAGATAATAATTTCATAGCTTCTGGATCCAATTTTTTCCGTGTTTTATCTGTCAATAGAATTTTTAAACTAGACATGTATGGGTCTGATATTAAAAGAAGTCTGTAAAATGTATCGTGATTGGTAGTGGTCCTTGACATTTTTTTACTACTTTTCGTCCTGTATTTGTTAAAATCTTTATGTTTATTCCCGGCACATTTTTCAAATAATTGAAAGAGTGCGAAGAGTTGCTAAACAATTGCGGCACGATTGAGATGCAGTACGATTGAGACCGTACCATAATACTATTTTCGATGAACTTGTTGAAGCCGTCATTCTGCGACGAAACATACATATAGCTTAACAAAATGAGAAAATAATGATGTGCTAACGTATTAACATCTATGATAAACACTAAGAACGCTAAATATATATGTATTATATGTATATTAAACACGCTAATATAAGTAACTATAATTTATTAAACTCAATAAATAAGACTTAAATATGTGAATAAACTATGACTAAGATTAAATTAAGAAAAACGTCTTTGCAATCGTTATGCACTGTCGAAAAGAATTCGTCAAACTCAACGCAGTCAAAACATCGGAGATGAAAGCCTGACTTATTTACTGCAAAATATAACCATATCAAGTGCCGAAAGTCTATTCAACACAATTCTGTCAGACTTTGAGACTGCGTACATGACGAATTCAGCGCGACGCTGATGTCTTCAGGCAATAATATCTTGAAGACCGGTTCGTACTTGGGAATGGTTTTTGTCACATTACATAGAGGAAGGTTCACTGAAAAGATCCTTACTTATTAGAAAGTGAGACCTCCCGGGACCTGAAAGATAGCGCATGTAAAAGATACAAATTTTTAACGATTATTTTCATTTTGCTCAGTATTTTTTTTAGACACGTTATGTATCCTAATTGTCAATGTATGATTTCTCATCAATGAAGAATGCATTTTGATGTAGAAAAAAATTCAGGGCAAGAAGTTGATCACAGTTATCAATTCTACAGAGGAAGGTTAAATACAGACATACAAATATAATATATAATATATATATATATATATATAATTTACTTATTTTTAACTTATTACTTATCTTTATAATATAATACAATGTGTTTATATATATATATATATATATATATATATATATAGTGCAATCTCTGTCCTGTTCAAAACCCAGCTGTATAGAATTTGGAAATAGCAAGCAACGCCATCTCGTGTTCAACAGGCAGTGCTTGTTTCTCAGTGTTACCAAACTCTTTTTTTGCACAGAGGTTGCTCACACTGATTTTCTAGTTACAATCTGAAGGTCAGCCAAATTATGTAGGGAAAATCGATATTCCTAAACTGTCTAACTTCATGCGTGTATTACAACTAGAATTGCTATTGTATTTGATTAATTTTTTCATTTTCGTGGTCGGTGGACATTTAGAAATCAATATCAATTGAGAAAATATCAAAATTAGAAGCCTGACCTGCTCAGTTGTTTGTATGATTTCATCGACTGTTTCAGCGACTGGTCGACCAGAACAAGGTGTTGTATCTTTGACATCAAAATTTCTAGATTCAAAACGCATGAACCAACTTTGTGCTGCACGTACTGATACTGTATCACGTCCATAAACATCACAAATTTTTTTAACAGCTTCAGTCACGTTCTTTCCTTTTTTGTAATACAATTTCGAAATGTATCGAATTTCTTCTTCATTTGCACTCATTTTCAAGACGTGATAACTTTTGACTAAATAAACAAATATCACAATTTCTTGTTTGTATTAGGTTGTTGCAAATGAAATAGCCGTTTTGAATCTTCAACATAAACTTTTATCTTACAAGCTTTATTCCTATTCCATATTTATTCCTATTATAATTGAAATAATTTTCATCGACATCAATGCACATTTTCCGTCGTGATACAAGTGCCTCAATGCCTTACTAGTAGCAATCGAATAAATGTGAGACAATAAATTCATCGAATGCAGTTTTTACAGCAGGTTCTTCTATGAATATTTTTTCATTCAAAAAACCATCTAGGTGATTGAAAAAATGGTAATCAGTAGGTGACAGGTCAGACGAATAAGGAGAGTGAGGGAGAACTTCACACATCAACTCTGCTAATTTTTTTATTCTTTCTTTCGCAACATGTGGCTGAGCATTATCGTGAAACAATATTACACCACGACTATTGACTAATGCCGGCTGTTGAACACGCAGTTTTTCGTACATTATATCAATTTCCTGACAGTATTTATCAGAATTTATGGTTTCACTCACTATCTCTTTTAAATCTAAATATTTAATAGCTGCTGGCTTATAACCACGAGGCTCATTTTCCAGATTTGTATCTCTGGAACGAAATTTTTCAAACCAACGCCTTATGGTCCAATCACTTACTACACCTTCACCGAAAGCGGCATTTATGTTTTTCGCTGCTTCGGACGCAGTATGTCCAAGTTTGAACTCGTACAAGTAAATTATACGAATTTCACTTTTTTCCATGGTGAACGAAAGTCGATTTTGAATCATGTATACGATACAATATCAATAATCTCATACACGCAAATTCATGTACGAGATATGTACTTTTCAAATTGTACAACTTCAACCCCATCTATCGTGGAAAAACTAAGCTACAAAGGTGGAAAGTTTCAAATGTGAAAAACGGTCATTTCAATCGCAACGACCTAATAATTATACTATGATATGTCACCTTTCAGACGTACTCAAGTAATGCCAGATCCGATTAAGATTAACAGATTTATGACATGGTGAGACCATCTATCGGGAGGATACGAAGAAACTTTATCCCCAACCCAATATGTATTAGCGAGCAAAGAATGGACATTCAGCGAAATATTGCAATATTTTTAAAGAAACATTAACAAATTGTTGAAAGAAATGCAGTAAATGGGTACCTGGTTAGCTACACAAGGGTTAAATCGCAATTATAGGGAAATAGGGCTGCGAACTTCTTCCGCGCGTCACCCTATAAAACATTGACCAAAGATCGCAAATTTGCATCTCAATTTTCACGGTAAACTCGCACTGATTTTTGAATTGAATTGCCGATTGCTCGCGGCTTAAACGTCTTTACAACGAGATTAGCCTTATCTTATCATCCTGGCCGCTGGAACGGTCGCACCTTGGCTGCTGGTGCTGAATCTCATAAACTTCGAGGGCATCGATGAACCGAGTTGCCAACGCTTATCGAAAAATCGCTTCTTGTTTTCCAGCTCGACTACTTCAAGCACAGAGAAATCGTGGCATCGATTACGTTGCATTTCAATGTACACGAACGTCAAACGAAATGAAAAAAGTATTGTATATATACATAGAGTTGTAGTACGAATGGTGTATGTTTGTGTGTATATGTGTGTATATTTTAACAGCCAATATACAGTGTGAGTCAGAAGAAACAGAACACCTGAATATCTTTGATTTAAATTAAATTTTATTGGAATTTGAATGGTATCAAAGCACGCACGTCGTCATCATAATATTATTCGTTTTTGTGCCTTTTTTCAATAGTTCAAGGTCGCCAACGTTTTATGCTCGTGGCGTTACTAATACATTATTATTTATTTAATGCTTTAAACCAAGTATGGTTTATGTAACATAAACAATACATGAACATATTGACATATTACATATTAATTCTCTTAATAATAGATAATAGTACATGATAGTAACTTAACTTACAACTAGTTCATATGGCTTCTACTTGGTAAACTTAATGAGATTAGATTTTAATTGCACATCGCTCTTAATAAAATCGAAGATAATCGACAGGTCTTTAATATCTGGGCCACGTAAGAAGCATTTTATACAAGTCGGGAAGCTGTACTTGCAACGGAGAAGAGCCGATAGGAGTGTATCGCGTTCATCTTCATATTTTGGACAAATGACGTGATCTAGATCTTGGGATTCAGCACCACACTCACAAGTACTGTCTCCAATAAATTTCACTCTGGCTAATGAAGCGTTCAAATTATAATGGTTAGAACGGCATCTATTGACAAAAGTGACGAAGTTCCTAGGTTGACTATACCCGTGAAACCATGATTTCCCATCATCTTTATAAAAAAGTTGAACGTACTCTTTACCCTTAAATAAACCTTGCTCTTTGATGAAGTTGTTAGTGGATTTCCATGATTGGGTTTTAAAGTCGCTGACAAAGTCGGTGAATGGGGTTTTGATATATCCACCCTGTAAGCAACAATCCGGTTGGACGGCTGCTGCGTCCGCTTCATTGCCAACAAGACCTCTGTGGGATGGTACCCATATGAACTTAATAAAATTTTGATTATTGTTGTCAGATACAAAGGTAAAGTACTTATCCTTAATTTCGAAGAGGTGATAATTAGTAGCAAAACGAAGTGATGGTTTTATCAACGATTTAATCACGCTCAAAGAATCAGTAAGAATAAGGAAGTTCATACCATTATATGAACTGATGATAACGAGTGCATGATTAATTGCATAGCACTCCGCAGTGAAAACTGATGTTCTTATATCTAGCCTAATTTGTTGTGCTATATCTAATTGCGGGCAGTATATCGCAGTACCTACTGACGGAGAGTTTGTCACCTTACTATCATCTGTATAGATTATAATAGTATTGGGGGGGGGGGGTTAGATTCGATATAGTCCGATAGTACCGCATTGGGATTATCACAACCGCGCATCAGAGAGCCAAATCAACATCGCAAGGTAGGGTGTTTTGGCGGCTGTAAAGATGTGTGGTAGGAAAGGAAAAGGAAGGGAGCGTTTCGTCCTAGACCCGCTAGAGGACTCATCGGTAAGGCTATCTAGCAGGCCCTGCCTTAGACGCTGGGATATCGGAACAGTGTCGCCAGATTGAGGTTGAATCCAACCTCCCGTACTCCCCTACTTTCCCCTTCCACTATTCCTTTCCAGCACCGTGCGCGCGCGCACTCCACGGTGCCTTCCCCTGAAACGCCTCAAAGCCGTAGTAAACTGGTCGCGCGCGGAGCGCACGTGTCTCCCATTCGCCCCACTCAATCCCCGTCGCGCACGCGCAACGTGTCTCCCATTCGCTCCACTCATTCCCCGTCATCAGAGAGAGGGTACATCATTTCTTTACCCTCACCGCAATCTGGCTTCACTGTATCGGAAGACGGTTGAGGACGGTATATATAGGGATTGATGACGGATCAGATAGTAGCGGGAAAGGTCTTTGACTATCTGCCCATCTTGTGGCGGGTGTAGGAAGTTAGCCGCCACAGTGTTAAAAGCTATGCTGTAATCAAGTGTAAATATGGGATGCCTTTCGTTAATTACAAGACCAGGTTGTAAATTCAATATACTCTGGATATTTCCGCCTAGGAGAGAGAGCTTTCTTCTCCTACGGGAGAATGAAGTAGCCAGGTCTACATTGTTGTTAAACAAAATTTGGTAGGGGAATAAGTCTTCGAAAGAATAGCACTTGAGAAGATACTTTTTAGCCAAGAAATTGGATCTGTCACGACGTTACTAATACATTTGATTGGCGTAGACTAATGACGTCTATGGCGTTTCGGAGGATAAACATACGCCATCAAAAGCCAGTTCGTTATTAATTGTCATTGTGCGAAAACCACAGTTTTTCATAGCTTTAAATATGTTGAATTTTGTACCAGAAAAAGACGTTTTGTAGAGAAGTTTAATAACCTTATTTCATGTCAAGAAAACGGCTGCTGAAAGGTATTGATTGTTGGTTGAAGCTTATGGGGACAATTACGCCTTAAACTGTAGAAAACGTAAAAAACTAAAACAAAACGTTTAAATGTGTAAAAGTTCTCTCAGTATGGATCATTGTGGTCTCTCCAAAGATTTTGTTTCAACTAAATGCAGACAGAACGATGGACCTTAGTCGAAACCTTATCTGCAGCATAGCATAAACATCTCGCTTCTCGATAATCTAAACAGCTCGCTAGAAGAGTCTCTCTCAATTGTTAACTATGATTCAATGACAGATATATAATATATACTTACCCAAAAACAGTGATACTCACTAAGAAAAACTAAGGAACTCTTAGTAAAGTTATATTATTACCGTTCATTATATTTTTAACAATAAATTTTTTTTATTTAATTAATTGTTAAAAATTACATACTTGTTTTAGGTAGGTATGAACTGTTAATGCAATTGCAAAAATATTCATATTTTGATGGTATTTAAGTACTATATGTGAGTTGCTATGCGTCAGGTGACACGTCCCGAAAACTTTAAACAATCATAATTTGTAAGGTCGGATCGGGTCAGACGAGATTTTTGTGGGGATATGTAGAGGAAGGTCTAATGAAAATGATCTGATTTATCCGATGAGGTCCAGTGAGGTCCTCTAAAAGATACACCTTGCAAATTCTAAGAAAGTATATAGTGTTTTTTGTCCGCGGTTGATCAATAGTTGATCGTTCGGACCTTTGATGAGTTTGCACTGCAAGGTGCCCGCTAAGGATTTCAACTCGAAGGACCACCTTCCACTTGGAAGGACTAAAGCAAGTCAGAATACTATCTACAACTATATTTACAATATACAAAGCTTGAGAGCGCAACTGTGGTCTATAACGCGAGTTCTAGTCTAGGTAGACAGTCTAGTGCAGTCGGATGCAGTCTACGATGTTCCGCGATGATGATCTAACTAGAGGTGTACGTTGCAATCTACCCTGGAGGACCGAGAGCACGCATATTTATCACCTCGGTCCTCCCCACCTAGACGGGGTTCACCCCTACCTTTTCGGCGACTTGGGGGTGGACGGAGCTAAGTCTAGGTCCCTGAAGCGGTCCCAAGGATTCGCCAAAACCGAACATTTGGCGACCAAACCTTGGGTTTTACGGTATCTGGAAAACACATGCGCCGCAGCTTCAGGCAGCCAGCCGCGCTGACCTGGAGGGACAATTATTTTAACCGTTTTACGGTAAGGGGCTGCATCGAGGGTGCCCGGGTACGGACGGTGATTTCAAAAAAGGTAATGCCGTTGACAGGCCCAACGCCGTAGCCAAGCTACAAAAGTCACGTACCGGGCCCCTTGCACAATAGCGCTGTCCCTACCATAAAACATCGACCAGCGCAGGCCGCTACATATAGATTTTATTCATTTCATTAAATATTAATTTTTAATAGATTGCGAGCAACCATCCTCAACTAACAGCGTTAATTGTTACCGCAAAGGACTGTTTTTCATTTACACAAAAGACTCAGAAGAAATATTAAATAGGGTAATCAGGACTCCTCGATGAAAAGAAGAAATTTTCCGCTGAAAAATACTGCATCTCAAATGTCTATCTTTGTGAATTTATATTGACTATAGTCTTTGTGGACGAACATTAATATTTCAGCTTCGATGTTAATGGACATTTAGGAAGCAATACAAAGTTATTAGAAATCAATATGAGAAGGTATGTTCTCTCGTGAAGTATCACTAAATTTGACTCTGACGGGCATCATGCAGCTGAATATTGCAAAACCATTGCTCGGAAACGTAAAAGAACGACTTTTGAGGCGAACAGCGTGATAGATTGATCTTTCATCTAGCGGTTTTAACTACTAAAAACCCCCATCTATGCATTATCGAGAAATCAGAACGCGAATCCCGGACCCTTGCATCCTCGCGTACGTATACGTGGTCTAGCGGTGTGTGAGTGTACCCTAGCGGTGTGTGAGTGTGGAACTGTCGAGCGTCATCTGCTGGAAAAGACCCCCTTAAAGATTAAAGATGTGTTATATTTGCCTGCAACTCGACTGTACGTTTACATTTACTAATTGCAAAAGAGCAATTTTCTTGAAACTCTAAAGCAGAAAGTCGTTCCCCAATATTATAGTCTCAACTTTATTGATTCAGCAAATGGAACCAGTTCACAGCTGATCTGATAAACGTAGCTGATAAAGATATACATACATATATTATCGTGACGCATAACTCATTCGTCAATACTGCTAATACTGAATATGTAAACGTTGAATCGCGATATACATACAATGGGTGTACAAGGTATTCGTACACCTTTTAAAAACTAATAACTTTTTTATAATTGTACCAAACGACCTTATTTTTTATAATCTATTAGAAGCATTGGTTTACGAAATAATATGCAAAAAAGATATTCCATAAATTATAATTTACAAGGTTACATGCAAAAATAAAAAAGGCAATTTTTAAAACTTTTTTAATTGGGCCCCTAATGAAAATTTAAAATATATATGTATTGTAGATCTATTGTAGATAGTATTGTAACGATTGCTTTCACAGGCTATACTAAACGATCCGTCTTTCTTAAATATACAGGGTGTCCCACGTAATTGTCGCCAGGATTGTCCGGACGCTTCCGATAGCCAGATAAAAAAATGTTGGGAACAAAATTAATTAGTTTTTATTATAAGACGTTACACTAATAAATAAACGCTAATGTATCAGTTAGTACGACAGTAATGGTGTTTTAGAGTTATTTAAATTGAAATATCTTCTGAACTACTAACTTCTCGACATACATAGGTTAGTACCTTTTTATAGCGAATGTCAAGCTGCATCGATTGATGTACAATATTAAAAAATACCTCATTCCATTTAACAATAATGAAGGTGACCTTCATATCTCCAAAAAAAATTACATAAAAACAACAATTTTTTTGGTATCGTATGAGCCCCATTTTACCATTCAATTTTACCCTCCAGACATTTGATGTATCTTTAAAAACAACAGATATTTGAGGAGGCAATATTAGGTGACTCACCCTGTATATCACCGGAGCACCATAACTTCTTCAAATCCCTTCCGCATACACAAAATATAATTGAGGAGTAAATTGTTATGTAATTTATATAGTTAGAAGATTTCCCGAATTGCATTGTAAATGGTGTTTTTCAAGTTTTGTAATGAAATATAAAATAAATTGAATATTGTTTTTCCAATTTGAAGCATTTTAAATTATACCGAATGGATTTGGGGGCTGTTTCAATTTTTATGACAAATCTAGTTGTTAATTTTAAAAGTGGCTTAAGTCCATTCTTGGTAAGAAGACACATATTATTCACTCAATAATTGCTATTATTTTAAAAGGAATTGTAAATGTAGCTCTCTTAGATACACTTAAGGAGTGTGATACATTGGTATCCTATACGTATATTTTTAATTACATTGAGACGCAAACTCTTAAATATCTCAATTCAAACTTTAATGGGCTTGGGCCACTTTCCAAATAAACGGTTCATATAGACATTTGCTACATACATACCTATCTGTTTATGTATGTATGTCAACAAAAATGTTGGTTATCGTATAAAATCAAAAATGTTGTGGTCGACACTAGTGTACAGAAAAAATTGTTACAGTAATATATGTTATGTTCGCTGTTACTGCGAAATTGTTTTCGAAGAACTCCTTTTCTGATAGTGTTCATTTTACGAGTTACGATACTATCTGTGTTACATCCATTTTTCGCAGAAGCAATTTCCATTAGGTGTCAAATTACCTAGTTTTCTGTCCACTTTGTTCCCGCCTCGATATCCACTGGAAATAGAAATACAATCTGCTGACGAGTAATAATATCGATTACAAACGTATCTATTAATAACTCGTATCACAAACTTAATCTTATAATGCAAATATTACATTATTTATTACAATAGTACATTTAAAATTAGCATGTAACTTTTTGAGGAAGTGTGGACAATGTATAATATAAAATGTTGAGGTAGTAGAAAATAGTGACCTTATGTAATGTTAATTGAACTGAACCGTATGTATATTTTAATTTATTGGAAAAACTGTTTTAGTATATGTATTTCGAAAATTTCGAAGCTTGGTTACATTTTAATTTTTTTTATATTACTTGAACTGACAAATTTAAAAAGTTGAACGTCAGAGATGAGCAAAGTAGTATTTTATATAATAAATAGTAAATAATCCTATTTATTTTAACGTGTGCGCACAACTTTGACAATAAAAGAACATAATATTTTATTTGAACAATATAAATATATACATATACAGGGTGTCCAATACAACCCGTCCAGGGGTGTTAACTTCTCAGATAAGCATATTCGGTAAAAATGCTTGCAATAAAAGTTGCACATATGTCCATGACCGTGTATTTGACCTGCGGATCCATTTTCAAGGTTATTTGGAGGTCAGTACGTATTTTTTAAATGGGAACCCCTACTTTCGATTAAGGATTCTGAAAGAGCTCGAAATTTCACGTTCAGATATGTACTTATGTCCTAGATTAAAATGACTGCTAGTGGCTATAAAAAATACGTACTGACCTCCAAATAACCTTGAAAATGGATCCGAAGGTCAAATACAAGGTCATGGACATATATCGTCCACTAATCCCTGCAACTTTTATTGCGATCATTTTCACCGAACATACTTATCTGAGGAGTTAACACCCCTGGACGGGTGGTTTTGGACACCCTGTAGTATATTGAAAATATTTGGATTTCGTCTTGAAATATTTTATTTATTTTAATTTATTTTTTGTATTCTAAATATTTTTATTGAAAATAATGGTTCACGTTCAATATATTTATGAATTTAAATTGTTTCATGTACATTAGTGTACATTAGTGTATATTAGTGTACATTTACTAATGCGATTTCTCAGAGTTAAAATGAAGGAAGAAAACACGATCATCTTGTTCGGAAATACCTTGTACCATCTTTTATCCAAAACTTGTTTCTTTAAAAAATCTTCTGATTTAGATTCTTGAAATTGAAATATTTTGTTTTATAGTGCAGAATGTAGATTGTCAAAATAAAACTACAGTAATTCTTGAATCGGTGTCCTGGGTCGCTCGTGCAATCGCAGTGTGCCTACCCACTCCACTGCCGGCCAACGCCGCGCCTCACAGTGGTCGATTTACTCCAAAAGGTGGCCAAAAATCAAATCTTTCTTTGATTTATACGAAACTATGTATCTCGGGGTTTTCGAGGTCGCTGATTACGAATCTAAAATAAAAATCGCAAAAAAGTAAAATGGAGATTGAACCTATGAAAACTGTCAGAATGGGACAAAACATGGTATTTTGGGGTTCCTGAAGTCGTTAATTATGAATCTGAAATTAAAAGAACAGAAAACAAAATGGCGGAACCAATATGGCGGATGTACGTAGTATGAAAGTATTAAATACAGCTGAAACTTAATATCTCATGATTTTTTATCTTGTAAAATGTGAGTCTAATATCAAATTATATAAAAAAACATAAATAGCCGACTAAATATTAAATTATAGAAGAAAAAATTATTGTTTTAAATGTGTTTTGAAGAATAGAAGGTTATAAATTAGAAAGCATTGTAATTATGAATGTATCAAATTGTTTATTCAACATCTGAATAGTTAGAATCGTCATTTGTTGTATCTACATTATCTGTCACTACCAAATTCATATTAATAGTTAATATAAAATGAATAATGTTAATATTGAAAAATGAAGGTCACTTCAATTTTTTAAACATAAATATATATTTTTTACTTGATAATATTGTAACTAGTATCGAGACGAATTCAACGACCTATAATAATATTACTTTAAACCTTGAAATAAGGTTTAGATCACAAAAAGCGGGTTTTCAGCCCATGCAGTACATTACAAAAATTGCCATAAAAACCGCAGCGGTGCCTCGGGGTGCCCGATCTTTGTTGACCCTACTAGATGATAATACAAACTAAAGGTGTGTACAAGTCACATGATGAAAATCTATGAAAATGATAACTATTTTCCTAGGTTCCCAAAATTTTCGTATGAAATTTTGTTATATTTTATATATTACATTATATCCATTGTTATTTGCATTTTATATAATGTATAAACATGATTTACTTACCTCCAGGGACGCCCTCCATATTGTAGAATAACAACCAGTAGGATATAACACAAATATATTCACTTTTGGACACTTTTCTCACTCAACAATTTACCGTGCGTAGCTGCTACCTGAACGTCACTTTCAGACTGAATTTCTCGCTCAGGTGGAAAGGTCAGGCACTTTTCCCATTAACCATCCAATAGCCCAAGTACATTGTCCAACAAATTTCAACTTTTTTTATGATTTCAATATACCGTTGGCTCCTTCTTATTTTATTTATTTATTATAGTTATTTTCATTTTTATATACAATAAATAATATAAATAATAATAATACTAAAAACAAAACAAAGAAAATCTGAAAAAATTGTTTTAAAATTTTCGGGCAGCTAGGGGCAGCTAATTCTAGTGTAATCCTTTGCAGGATACATATATGCATATTTTTCAATTAAAATCATGGAGGAGTTTTGAGAAGTATTTCTTTAAACCTTCATTAAAGTTACAGAAAGCGTTGCAATGTCTGCTACACGAACATGAGAATCAAAACGGTGTAAAAATTAGAAGTACTTACCCTCAAAATCACGTTCCATTTCAAATAATACAAAATTTTCACTTTCATCACACTCGTACATTAGCTCGCTTACATGATGAATTTCAACTGAAATTTTTGGCTCGCACGCAACATGACAGGGCATCGTGAACGATTGTTTATCTTTTCCAATCTCACTGCTTATTTTAGTAATGTATACTAAAGAGCCCTCCAGAGACGACATTGTATACATAATAACACGGAAGTTTATTTTTTTATTTTTGTCCCTTGACAACGGCACTGTGCACCGCAGCGCAGGGCGGCGGTGATTGATCTCGGCTTGGGTATATCGGTGTGAACACCACAACATTGATTCGAATGAATCGAATGTTCAAACTTCTTAATTTTCATTATTTTTTTATGGGACTTTCACTAACTTATTTCTGGCATTTCTCTGATAAAAATGACACCAAAGACGACATAATTTGCAAGGAAGGACATCGACAACGCGGCGACTGCGATTGTCCGTGTCTCTTTCTTTCCCATACGATGTTCCCCGTTGCGTTCGAAACTTTCATCGTCGATTAAACCACTAAATACAGTTGAAATGATATCGTGTTTGGTGTCATTTTAATCAGAAAAATGCCAGAAATAAGGTAGTGGAAGTTCCATAAAAAAATAATGAAAAATAAACAATTCTATCATTGCATCATTACATTGTGAGAACTCACGGGCCTTTAAACTGTGCCGGCGACGGCGACACGCTTCGGACACGCGATCCGAATTTCATTCTGTCCTTCTGGCTTTTCGATTGAAGTCTCGGCGCGGTAGACGCAGTCACACATAGAAAAATAGTGTCTACTATACCATCGCCGTCCGTGCAGAACACGACTGTTGGACAACGATTGAAGAATTACTGTATTTTGGTTTATGGTGTTGAATGTAGATTGTCCAAATGAAATTATTTTATGGTGTAGAATGTAGCTTGTCAAAATAAAATAATTTTATTTTTGAAACTGTGCATCTTGTTTAGAATACTATTTTTAAAGCCACATAGACATTAGAATATTAAATAGTATTTGAAATATGTATTTCCCCAAATATTGTCCATCTCTGTTAGGCGCCAATTATAGGGTAAAATGCCCAAATATGGTATAGTCGCCTATTAGGGCATTACCTTATACCTATCTTGTTTCAGTTTATTTATATTAATGTTTGCCAACCGTTGGTTTGGGCTAAAATTAATTTTCTCTTTATCAGTAGCTAGTACTATCTGTTCACGTGGAGTTCCCAATATGGCACTACCAAGGGTTCCCTAATATGGGTATAGCTATTGAAGTTTTTGGTGTGGATGCCGAATATGGCACTAGGTGTCATATTAGGGACTCAAGGTGTACCATATTAAGAATTCCTTTTGCCGGAACCTGAAAATATATGACACACATAAAAAAAAGATATTTTTCCCAAGCTGTATTAATTTTTGTACAAACTTGACCCCAGAATCTTATAGGAAGGAAGTGCATCTCTACAGCTGGTAATTTTTTGGACGAAAAAGAGCAATCTAATATAATCAAAATATGACATCAACAAAAAGTGGTTCATATTTGGGCACTTTATCCTATGTATCTACATATATTAAATGGGAACATCGTACACTTCTCAAGTAAGGGAAATGCAGTCATATGCGTCGCGACTGGGAAAGTGAATGTTTGCGTGGAGAATATACATCAAAATTCTCACTGTTCATATACATATGAATTCGTTGTGGAATTTAATCTCTTCTCAGAGAACCGTTGAAGCAAAAACGAAGCTGCCCGTATCAAATTCTGCCGTTGGGGGAGAAGGCACAATACAAACGCGAACAGAATACAATATGAAGCATTTAATATCTTTAATACTGAGGCAGCTTGAATTGCATCAAATGCACTCGTGTGTTAAAACTATTTGCATTAGTCTATAATGTTATTAATTTGGCGAACGTATCTCTATACAATTTTATTATATTTTCTTTATAACCGTTAAAACTATCTTCAAGAAATTTATACTCTCAACTTGTTTTTTTTTCAATTTTAATTTAACACATTACCGACCGGGGGGTGATTATTGCATAATTTTGAAAAATCTATGATACATGGCTAAACAATTTTTAATGGAACCTTCAATAGCAACAACAATTTTCATTGTGACCTAACAAGTCACCCTCAATAACGTCATCTAACAGTTTCATTTAAGATTGCAATGTAAAAGAAAATTTATATTTTTCCTTCGGTTCAGCACAATTATTGAAAATCCTATTAATAGGCTTCCGGTAGGTAAAGTGTTGAGTGCAGAGGTGGGCATTATTTGGCGAAACAAATATTGCAAATACTATATATTATTTTAGATTTTATTTTGCTTAAAGAAAATAGTATTTTAAATAAGATATACAATTTCTCGAAAATAAAATATTTCTATTATAACAATCTGAACCTCAAAATAAATTATTTGTATTTTAACAATCGGAAACACGAAACAAAATATCTTACTTTTGGCATTGTTATAATACTCTGAGAAATGGCATAAACATATAGTCTATATTTTTACACCCATAAATGTATTGAATTCGAACCATTGTTTTCAGCAATAATATTTAAAATTTAAATTGAAAGTAAAGACAAAATACAAATACTTTCAATATTTTTAAACTAAAATACTATTTTTAAAAAAATTACTGCCTCAAATAAATTATATTATTTTCAACAATTATACTGCTTCAAATAAAATATTTTATTTTCAAAAATTACTGCGTCAAATAAAATATTTTATTTTCAAAGTTGTACACATACTTTAAAATAAATAGTATTTATTTACTATTTACTATTTAAAATACTATTTTCCCCAGCTCTGGTTCAGTGAGGGTAACATCAGTTATAGGAAAATGTGTCGTGTCAAGATTGTTTACAGAAAGCTCAGACTTACAAAGGGAGCTAAAAAGAAGCAAGCTTCATATTTTTGAATATATTGCAAAAGTTTATACAGAGTGTTGCATTATTGATGGTACAACCGTGGAGGGAGTGATTCTACACGAGAATTTAAGTTGAAAATATGGAATAAATTTGTTTTTCGTTTAAGACTTCGTTCCGGACAAAATCAATTTTGAAGATCCGTCAAGTTTGCGTAAATACCTAGCACTTATAAACAGTAGAATCAGTAGGCCATGATCAGACACGTCAGACGATTCATATTCAATAGCTAACGTAATTACCCAATTTGTAAGCTCGATTTTCTCGAATACAAGGTGTCAAATGAAAAAAAATTACTCCATGTTTTCGAATTATTTGCTAATGTCTAATCACTCCCTGCACGGTTGTGTCATCAATACCGGGACACGCTGTATAAATATTCTGACCGAGCATAAGTATGTATATGCATAACTATACATATAGTGACTCGAATTAATATTCGCACGCCCTAAAAAAGACGATAACTTTTTTAATATTGTACTATACAATTTGAACATTTTAGGGAAGCTAGAGCAATTAGCTTACTACAGAATGTGAAAAGAAATTTTTTTAAAAATTGCAATTGATCCGAATTGTAGAAAAAATACTAAAATTTGCATTTTACAACTTTTTTATGTGGGCCTATATTGAAAATTTTAAAAATACGTTTTGTAGATCTGTGTGAATTATATGCACTGTGCAAGTTTCATCAAAATCTGTTGATGCGGGGAAAAAACTACAGGCATTGAAAGATGTAAGAATCCTTAGATTGGTTGCAGTTAGAGGCCGAAAATCGTGATGATCTACAATTTTTACCATCTTTAAACGTTTGTTGCTCATCGCAACGTCGACCGATATTTAAAGCAAAATAACTTTTTTATAATTGTACCAAACGACCTGATTTTTTATAGTCAATTAGAAGTATTGGTTTATGAAATGATGTGCAAAAAAATTTTCCAAAAATTATAATTCACAAGGTCACATGTGAAAGTAAAAAAGGCATTTTTTTAAACTTTTTTATTTGAGCCCTTAATGAAAATGTAAAATATATCTTTTGTAGACATGCTGAAAATTTTATCGAAATCCATTAACATACACAAGAGCAACAAGCGGTTAAAAATGTTGAAAATGTAGGTTTATACGATTTTCGATCAGTTTCTGGTTAAAATCCGCAGACAATCCACAATTAGTAGTTTTTCAGATAATTTAAATCACCGATGTCTTTGATTGTAAATTTCTCTGTATTTATTGACAATATTGAAAATAATTAACAAAACTCTGTATTTATTCTTCATATTATAAGTATTTCATATTTTCAATATATAGTACTTATATTAGATTACTTCAAGAAACGACGCTACAGAGAAGGCAGGGAATGAAATAACGACAGGAATTAAATGATCTGATATGGATATAATTATAAAATATCACGTCCTCCTCGTCACTAGATATCTTTGTTTGCTTTTCGTAACTGACGTGAAATTTGCTCTATGTGCCTGTCTAAAGTAATGACGACTGCATGTAGAGACGATTACGCGACGATGAGGCTTCGTGGACAGACGTCAATTCTTTTACATTGGTCGCAGCACTGAAGCGGTACAGCAATCGGTATTTTGTCGCGTACGCGTTTCTGACGCGACGCATCGTGGACAGAGGGCCTTAGAATCCATATCTTAGAATCTATAGCTCGAGTTTAATTGCATCCTTAATTGGAAGCATACGGTTAATAACAAAGATATGTAGAAGTGTCCTATTTGTAACATTTGTAACTGATTGTGAGACGTAACAATTTCCATCGAATTAAGACACTCGAGATGTTGGAATGCGTCAGAAATTCGGTGGAAAAGAATAAACGAGTATGCATTAATGCAAAGAGTGCCATTCTCCGTAGTTGCTCCGAAATCAGAATTGTATGAAAACGCAACTCCACTTCAATTTGCCTGAAAACTGCAACGATAAAACAATGCTTCTAATTAAGAAACGAGGTCAGATAAAATGTACAATGTCTGATCACAAAGTTCATGTGTGTATAAGTAATCTATTGTTGATCTTATAATTTTATTGGTTTAGATCTTATAATTATACGGATTATCTAAAGTGAACCCTTTTAAATCGCGCTCCTTCTGTAATTCAAAATCTAATCCAACTCGATTCTTCTGTCGATGCGTTGAAATCAGAGTTTGGCAGAATTACAATTGAATTACTCCAGGAATTATATAACTGAATTACAATGTAATTCAATTACTTTGTAATTCGTAATTGCAATTACAGTACAATTGAAAATCCTTCGTAATTAAATTACAGTACAATATAAAATACTTCGTAATTAGATTAAAATTAAAAATTAAAGAATGATAAAATAATAGGTAAAAAGAGGTTAAAAAATCCATGTGAACGTTTCAAACACAGAAGAAATTTATTATTTATAAATTTACAATATTTTAACAGAAATAACTTCTGCGTTACACATTTTTTTAAATTCCAACCATAAAGCAAACAAGTATATAAAAGAAAAACATAAAAATATATTGTACTTCGCGCTCGCGCGTCGAAGTTCTGGTCTATAATTTGGACAGCTGTATTTTAATTACATTATATTTCAATTATTTGCTGTTCAAAATATCAAAAGCTGAAAAACAATTTATCTGTATAATGTGCTATCTTTTAGTCGCGGAGTGTACGAGAGGCAAAACACCTAGTGAGGCGTGGATGACAAGCAAGATAAATTGCAACGTCCCCCAATCTGGTTCATGCGGCTAAGATACCAAAGTTCGGCTTAACTCTTCCAGCCACGAGGTGTTTTCTCTCGGACATTTCTTAGCTAAATAGATTATCAGAACCCACCAGTGAAACTTGTCCGTAGCACGGTAGTGGAAGCTGGGGCGTTAAAAGCGCACTTTGTTTAACAAAATATACAATACTAAGGCAAGCTCTGCAGTAAATGTTGAAAAATATTACTGTGCCACATTTCTTTCGAAATGGAGATTTTCAATCAGTGACGGTAGTCAAATAGTTTAACAGAAATACGAAGGAACCTACGTTACCCTACTTATCATGTTACTGAATGAACCTATGAATAAATATTTTAATTTTATGTTGAAATTTTTATTTAAAAATGCTACGAACTTTCGTTTCGACCCAATGCATTCCAATAGCAACTAACAATAACTGCGAGGGTGGTTCGGAAAGTTCTCGGACTGGAAAAGAAAACTCAAGATTTTCGGGTAAATTTTTGCAAATCGATACATTTCGTCTAACAATACTGTTCTAATTTTTTTGTTTGCGAAATGAGCGTTTGCCTCAGATTTGATCTTCTCAGTTCAAGGGAATCCTAGTCCCCCTAGCCATTTTTTAAGATTTGTAGAAAATGATGGTGCAGATTACGTTAAAGCAGAGTCTAACTCATTTTTGATATCAGTCGGGGTAACGTTCTTCAAAACGAAGTACTTGATCACAGCACAAACTTCAAATTTACAGTAACTTTGCAGAGCGTCATCTGAAGGTTTTGTTTTAAAATAATCAGATAACAATATGGTCAGAGTAGCGACGTCCCTCTTTCTGGCCGAGAGCTTTCCGAACGACTCTCGTACAAGTAAGGTAAATTGCTTTTTGGACAAGCCAAAAGTGATCCCTAAGTCTGGACAATTGGATTTTTATAGTAAAACCAATAATTAAGAGACTAAATGATTATTTTATATATTCGGGGGCCTTAGCTACAAGCAGATGTGAATATTATTTGATTAAGACATCAATTGAAATTTGAAAATAAATTCAAAGTTTATCTGAAAGCAGTATACAAAATAGTCAAAATAGTATATTTATAGTTTGAAGTTTTATTAGAAAAAAGATATAATTAAGTCCTTAGGCAAAAAATAATTATCACTCATAATAATATTGATATTTTAAAATAAATTGGAAAACAGACTTAACTTAAATAATAATTGTTAATTCAATTATTAGATGTCCAAGTTTAGAACTGTTTTGAAATATTGGGTTGGCAACTAAGTGTGTGTGTGTGTGTGTGTGTGTGTGTGTGATTGCGGATTTTAAATAAGAAAGAAAATTCAAAATTTTGACTTGAAAATATAACTATTTTTGGTATTGTCCGTTTTTGTCGATGACCTTTTGTCATCTCTCAGGCAGTGTCATAATTCCATGTTTATAAAATTTCTGATTTTACTAAGTATTTATTTAGCTTGCTTTCTTGTCTTGTCTGTCTGTCTGTTCGGTACAAATTTTGCAATTGATTTTGAACTAACTTCCCGATGAGCTAGACCCTTGAAATTTTAAACATAGCTCAGAACTGGATGACAATGCAATATTTAAAAAGAAAATTTTAAAAAAGCCTATGCGTTTAGGAGATATAAACTATTAAAAATTTAACCGTTAGCGATGCCCACTCCGCGCGACAGTGCTCCCTATTCCAGTACGCGGTCCCACCAGAGTTTCGTTTTAAATCTTACAAGTATTTTCATGGCTATTAAAGATTTACTGGGCTTCATTCAGTCGGCCATTCTAAACGCGAGTTGACACAGTCGGCCAATAGACAGTTGGCGAGCCGGGCCGACTAGACTGTGCCAACTCGCGTCTAGGTCGCACTCTGATTAGTCCGTGTTTTTCGTTAATAACCCGTAAACAAAGCCGCGGAGGCCATTTTTGCCTTAGGAAAATGTCGCTTCAAATAACCTCAAGAACCTCTCATTTCCGGGAAGAGAGCGAAGGAGTTTTGTATACATAAGTACTCTTGTATACTAGGACGCGATGGCAGTGGCTCTCTCTGTCCAACTATAAGCTAATATAATTTGCGACTAAAATCCACTCGTTTTTACACCTAAATGGCAAATTATTTAACTAAATGTCCGTATAATTAGTCTTCTATCAGCATGTAAAACGAGAGAAACAAAATTAAAAAAGAACAAGAAATGAATGAAAATTTACACGAAAGAAAAAAACGATTACACAACAAATTAAAGATATTAAGTTAAAAATCAATGATAACTCTAAAAAAAATAAGGTCCACAGCGTCTAACGAAAATAAAGATGAAATTAAAGAAGAGAAAGCGAAACTATATGCACTCAATTAGAAAATATGCAGAAAGAAGTATTGTCTCTTGAAATGCTTGCTTTACAACAAAAAATGAAAATTAAAAAGAATAGAATTTAATATAATAATATTTTGATATGTAAATCGTTAAAGATTTATTAAAGTTCTATGTTATAGATATAATAATATGTAAATTCAATTTTATTACTAGCTTAAATTGGATTTAATATGTCCAACTGTAGGTTCGAATTATTCTTGTTAATGCAATTCAAATATTCATCTAAACGTAAAATCTGAATTTTACGTTAAAACTCTTAAAAAACTATTGTTGTTTATCTAAACTGATAAAATTAAAGGTAGCAAAAATTACTGTCCATGCTTGGGGCATTTCGCGTTAGCACCGACAATTGAAATAAGCTACTCTGCACGTGGCAACGAGTAAGAAGTGTATAATTACATTTCAGCCTGTATGCGCGAAGAAAAATATTGGATGTGTATACAACTGTTTAGCAACAAATTTAACGCTTCGAGGCTATCTTTGAGGAAGCTGTTTTCTGTGGATTTTGGTAAATTAGAGTCGGGTAATAAATGCGTCCTTGGAGAGTTTCGTCGAGAATTTTAATGGCGTACGTGTTCGTCATTGAGTATCCGAAGTTCTCACGAGTCGAGGTGGCCTGCAATCGATCGTGTCACACGGTTTGGGCCTCAAGGAAATCCTGCTGTATTGTCAAACGTGGAGAAAGTCAACAGCGACAAATTGCCCCACGCTTTTGGAAAAGTGCGCCAAGGGCGTGGGGAGTGGCCGACTCGATTTATAGACAATCTAATTGGTCAACACTGTCGCCCTTAGAGATTTCGGGGCCCGGGGCAAGCTCTACCCTCGCCAAAAGACTATGTAATACTATGTGTAATACAGGTTTTGTCTAACATATTTTGCGATGCGGTAGATAAACAATGTAAAAGATATTCGAGATAAACGATTTTGTGAGCATTTAATTAATTATTTTTTAAGGGCTATCGTGCACGTTCTTCCGCTATCCGATTGAGCTCAAACTTCGCACAGATTTTTTTTTAATTATTTAGAAGAATCCTGGGGTGCTGTAAAAGAAATTCAAAAGTCCAAAATAAGAGTCGCCCTAGTGTGCAATCGCCATAGAAGTTTTCGCTTCACTGTTCACGGCTGTTTTTTTTTGACAAAGATTCTGTAGACGTTCCCGAATACAGTGATATCCACTATTAATATATTATGATTGTTTGAACATGTTTAATATTAAAAAAAAAAGTTGAAATTTGTTGGACCGTGTTATTTACCCCATGCATTACTATTTATTTTGTGGTTATAGTGATTAGAAATTCTTCATCGCGTCCAGAATTTCATAGAAAGAAAAAAGAAAATTTATATTTATTGTATGCCTATGTTTTCACCCCAAAGAATATACAGGGTGATTCTCATAAAGTGACCGAATGAGTTTGCTCTGAAATGGATAGACATACGAAAAATGTTCTGTTCGGAGTAGGTGTACATCTTCTAATTACGTTAGCGTTCTACGTGGAGGGGCCTAGGTGATCTCAAGGTCAATTTAATTTCTTTAAATAGAACCCTACATGTGTTTTGCTTCCTAGAAGTTAGCCCCCCACTTGTTGAATTAAATAATTTCAACAGTTACTGAGTTGTACTAACTTTGTGCTACATTGTGCTCGAATATTAGAACTATAATATTATATGAAAATAAGGCAAAAAATTGAAAGAAAAGATTTCTTTTTGAGAAGCCCTCCACTTGTGCTAAGATTGTGCTAAGTATTACTTTAAAAAAATATTAAATAAAGAAGTTAGGCTAATAATAATAGTCTTGGACATGCAATTAACGTTTAAGTTAGTAATAGTTATCCAAAGAGCATATAATCATACAGAGTGTTCACGCAATTACTAGCCAGCATTTTCCTTGTAAATAGTAAATATTTGAAAAAAATTAAAGAGGAAAAAGTAGTACTGTTTTTTATACGAAATACAACAGCTTATGTAATTCTTTTGTGTTTATACTACTTTGTTAGATATGAAGGTGATCTTGAATTTTTTAAATGGAATGCTGTATATTTTTTTAGAACACATGAAAGCGTGTGTCCAGACGAATTCATCCGTAAACTGCACAAGGACCTTCAAGGTCATGCAAGGTCAGAAATGGAAGAAACATTTTGAATGTTTCATGGCAATGTGTTTACAAGAATTATTTATTCATACGAATCAGATGATGTTGTCATTCACTATCAGAGTGTTTACTTCTAGTTTCTTCTACGATGAGACAATTTCAGTATTACTTCCGAAATCGATTAGTAATATCGCATAGTAATGTATTATAAGACGAGAAAGCGGATATGGTAAGCATTATTACCGGTGCAATGGAAATAAAAGACAAAGTAAATTGAAATACCTAGAAGAATACCCGGACAGACTGCAACAAATGAAAATCAGTTTTGTTCTGCTTGCTTGAAAAAGTGTTCGAAGGAAACAGGGTTTTTGCAGAATAAGTGTCATAATCGGAAATGTCTTCTTTCTGAAGGTAAAAAATTAGAATTCCTCTTTTATTGTGAAGAAACCCGACAACTTCGGTACAAAAAGTAGCATTCGCGTGTGGTAGCCTCACCAATGAAGAATACTTGTAAACACGTTGGTATGAAATATTCAAAATGTTTCTTCCATTTCTGACCTTGCATGACCTTGAAGGTCACTGTGTAGTATATGGATGAATTCGTCTAGACACAACTTTTCATGTGTTCTACAAAAATATACAGCATTCCATTTAAAAAATTGAAGGTCACCTTCATATCTAACAAAATAGTATAAATACAAAAAAATTATGTACCCCATTGTGTTGCGTATAAAAAATAGTACTACTCCTTCCTCTGTCATTTTTTTCTAATACATATTTACTATTTACAAGAAAAACGCTGGCTAGTAATAGCGTGAACACCCTGTACATCTGAGTTGTGCTAGCCTAGCACAAGTCAGCACAACTGTCGGTTTCACCAGCACAGCGATATCAAGGGCACTTTACTCTTGTCCGAGGCCCTTCACGATTTGATTGAACACAAGAGTAAAGTGCCCTTAACTCTTTGCACTTTGAGCAATTTTAACTTGAAAATTAAACATTTCTTTCTAGCTACAATAGTTCCATTCCCTATGATTTTTGAAGTTTTATGGATATTTAGTTTGTTTAGTACTTGATTAGATACCGACGTATTTAATAATGTAAACAATATTTTGAATAATGGTACAGCAATTTTTAGTGGCGCCTCTCAGAGTCGCCATTTTAGTGTTAAGGGCTAACACTAAACCTACCGCAACCGGTCAAAATTACAAAAATGGTTTCATGAGAAATGATGGTGCAGATATCTCTATTGGAACGTGTATTACAATAGGAGCCGCACAAAGTCTGAATAAAATCAATTTTGCTATTTTTACGAGGGAACATGTAGCAGTTACGTTTATGACTCGGTAGGTTTACTGTTAATATCGTTGTACTGGAGAAACTGGCAGTTGTGCTAGGTTAGCACAACTCAGATATTATGACTACACCATACAGGGTGTTTATTTGAAAACTTTCAACCCGAATATCTCGAAAAGTAAGAAAGATATTAGAAAAGTGTAAAACACGTATCCAAGGATTTCGAGGGGGAAAGAGGGGAGCAGTATCAGTTTTTTATTTGGATGGCGTTTTCAAGGTCATTTGGAGGTCAACTTTGTTTTTTTAAATGGAAACCTATATTTTTTATTATGGCATCTTATCGTACCTAAAAGGACCAGCAATTTTCGTAGGATACTTTTTTTATCGGCGCAGTAGTTTCGGAGATATTTAAAGAGAAGTAGAGCGAGTCATACTTACCATATACTGCGAGAGTTTCTGTACTTCCATCACTAAGATGGATCGGTAGAAGAGGTGCTATTGAGTGGCCACCAAGATCACCAGATCTAACTCCAGTCAACTTCTTTTTGTGGGGACACTTGTTGTTAGGGACACAAGTCTGTTGTTTATAAAACACAACCAGAAAGCGTCAACTATTGGCGTCGCAAAATTGTATAGGAATGTAGAGCTATTCCAACAGATACCTTTCAAAATGTTCGTTCAGAATTTGAGAATCGTCTGTATTATTGTTTAGAAAACAACGGAGAACATTTTGAAAATTTATTATAGTTATAAAGAAATTACAAACTTTCTCGCAGAGTATAAGTATGACTAGCTCTACTTTTCTTTAAATATCTCCGAAACTAGTGCGCGGATAAAAAAAGTATCCTACGAAAATTGCTGGTCTCTTTACGTACAATAAGATCCCATAATAAAAAATATAGGTTTCCATTTGAAAAAAACAAAGTTGACCTTCAAATGACCTTGAAACCGCCACCCAAATAAAAAACTAATACTGTTTCCCTCTTTCTGTATACGCTATTTGGATAACTGCTACTAACTTAAACGTTAATTGCACGTCCAGAACTATTATTTAGCATAACTTCTTTATTCATTATTTTTTAAAAATAATATTCTAGCACAATCTTAGCACAATAGAGAAAATTGAAAAAATGGGGAAGGTGGAGGGCTTTTAAAAAAGAGTTTTTTCTTTCAATTTTTAAATTTAGATTCATACATTTATCGGACAGATTTATGGGCCCAATGATACGACATAACATTTTACTTCAACCATCTTTTGGATGTGTTTCGTCGTTTGCAATTTATAGGCCCTTACATAAAAGGATAGAAGGGATTTCTCTCTTATTGTCAGAGAATTGTTAGGTGGGTCCAGTGTTGGGAAAATTTTATTTTAAATAATAAATAAACATTATTTTTAATTGCAAATAATAACTAAACTTTTTATTTAAATAAATTGTTACTTCTTATTTGCAAATAAAAGATTAATTTATTATTTGGATTGAGGTGGAAATCAAATAAATAGTTTTTGGTATTCTCTTATTTTTCTTGTATTTTGTATATACAATGAACACGTGCGCGTTTTTTGTCTGCTATAGCAACCTTTTCAGGTATATCGCCAGTGGTCGGGCCCGTCCGGAGCCCTGCCTATAAAAAAATACAATTTAATTTATTATATGTCAATACAAATAATAATTGAAATTCTATATGTAAATAACAATTAACTTTATTATTTTAAATAATTCATTTAGACTTGCTCTCAAATAATAAATAACTTGTTATTTAAATTGTTATTTAAATAATTATTTATTTAAATAAATTTATTTATTGCCCAACACTGGATGGGTTAATAAACAAAAAGTGCAGTATCGTCAAAATCGGCGTGTATGTGTCACCGGGATTTCCTAGTCATTACGAACGTGTCCAAGTAGTTAATGTTGCTGAACTCATGCCTATCATTATCTGAAATGCGAATATGCATTGTATCTTCTTTGTCTGCGCATGTCGTAATACTTCTAGACACAAGGTCAATCGTATGCGACCCAATTTAAATGTATCGTGTGAGTAATTCACGGCTCTTTTGTCGAGAAATTCTCATGCATTTATAATTTCATCACTTTCACTCGTTTACCCGCGCTCAGCAATAACGGCGCGGCGACTCGTTCGAAGTCCAACAACGCCATTGTTCGAGGGGAATGGCTCACCATAGCACACTGTGCCGATTTCGTCGCGCGTGCGCGGGCAATTGCGAGGCGGCGGCGAGCGGCGCCGCACGTCGACAATTATTCATACAGTGAGAAGGTAGCATTGTCTGGTTATTGTTGTCTAGGAGCCGGGCACGTAACGGGGTCTTCGATCCCCTGGAAAATATTCCGGCAACATGGCCGACAATGGTTACGATTCAACCGATTAATCCCGCGACGCACGGTGCGGACCAACATTCTGCACTTCTCTAAATTTGGTTACTAATGTAGGGGAGTTGATTCTTGCAATTCGGGGCTAGTAGAGACAGCGAAACTGTAGTCCTAATTGAGTTATTTAATGTGAAACAGTAAAAATACAATTACGGAGTAGTGGAGTGCATACCGATGAATTTTGTGTCAAAATCAAAGAACTTTCGATAGAATTGAGTAGACTGCGGATCTTTATGCATTTATGAAGAATTTGGTTGGGTGAAATATAAACCAGTAAAAGATTTTCAAAATTCAAGAATGTTCTAATGTTGCTTTTAATGTAACAAAGTCGTTAAGGGATGAAATTAATTTTTACGTTATTCCTGCATCCCACAATCAATGTAAAACATTTTTATTTTGCATAAAGACCCGCAGTCTAGAAATGAGATAGAGCGATGATTTTTTTTTTAAATTAAAGCTCAAATATTGCAGAATATGGGAAAAATAGAGAGATTACGGTACGCACGTTTTTTGACCTTGAAAATCTGTGCTAAACGCGCAGAATTTCAAAAAAATTGTGATCTACCCAATACCATGTACGGACAGATTTTTTTCGTGACATGCTATACAGTCGGTGTACAAAATATTCGTACACATTTTAAAAACGAATAAGTTTTTCAAAAGTGTACCCAATAGCTTGAGCTTTTTTTCAGACGTTAGATGGATTAGTTTACTAGCTAATGTGTAAATAATTTTTTTTGGGTGTACTTCCGAAAGCGACAAGCCTCCGATTTTGCTGAAGTTTTTGCCAAAGCTTACCCTGGATTAGAGAAGAAAGTCCCTAAAAGGATTTTTGGCGACAAAGCCTCATTTTCCCCCAGCCCCCTTCAAAGTTTTCACAGTTCTTACTAAATATTTTCGAAAATATTGATTTTAGAGAAAAAAGTTTCAAACAAAAACTGAAGCTCATGAAAAGCTCTACAAAAAAGGTTATAGACATTTTTTACGTAAACCTATTATTTTGGCTGTTATGACACAAAATAACTCGGCGGGGGTCAAATTAACTGTCAAACATTTTTTTAAATTTATGTTTTTCTCAAAAACTACTGTCATTATGACAAAAATCAATATGAAATAAAATGTGTATATCGATGAGACCTACAACTTTTATTGGAAGTATTTTTCAAAATCACCATTATTTACGGAAATAAAGGGAAAAACTATGGTTTTTATGGTTTCTTAATGGCTTCCGCTATCGCAATAAAATTTGCGCCAATTTTCACTATCATATCCGTAATTAGCGCGTCAAAGTACGTAAGAGTCCAGAGTACAAAAAAAATCGGAGGGTTGTCGCTTTCGGAAGTTTATCCTTTTTTTTTTTTTAATTGCTATTAGTGGCAATTGCGGAGGAAAAAGAGAAGGTCGTGATTTTTAAATGTTTTATCTGTGTCTGTAATGAAAATTTAAAACATGTATATTGTAAATCTAAGTTAGTTCTATACAAGTACAAAGTTTCATCGAAATCGATCAAGGTTCTTATGAGATATAATTGATTGAAAATAGCAAAAATTGTAGGAATCGCAAACCATTCAATGATTTTTACATCTTACAATTGCCATAGCATGTTTATGCGTCAACCGATTTCAATAAAACTTTATTTGTATATAACTTACTTAGATTTACAATAAGATACATGTTTTAAATTTTCATTACAGACACAGATAAAACATTTAAACATTTTTTGTACTATTTCACTTGTACTATTTCACGTGTATTTCACTACACGTATTTACAGTGACTCGGATTAATATTCGGACGCTCTAAAAAAGGTGATAACTTTTTTAATATTGTTCTATACGATTTCAACTTTTTTGGGAAGTTAGAGCAATTATATTCGTTACCTACAGGATGTGAAAAAAATTTTTAAATAACTTAAAAATCTGATGTCGAATTAAAAAACGTTTCGAATAAAACTTACTTGTTTTCCTCATAGAATAAGTTGGTGTAATAAAAAATTTATGTTTCCATTCTAAAAGGTACTTTTGACCTCAAAATGACCTTCAACACGTCGAATAAAATATGTAAAAAATGCATCTTTGGTAATTATGCATAAAAGGTCCCACCTCACCGATTTTGATAAAATTTAAATATGTTGTAAAACTCAAAATTCTGAACAACTTTTTCTCAGCTGAATTAGTTAGGATTAGGAGATGGGAAGGCGGAGAGGGCCGGCCCGGCCACGCATACGAAAATGCGGGAGTAGTCTTTCAAAATTGAAAGCTCACCTTATACATGTATCACCGTATATAGAACCCACAACGTGTTTACAAACAAAAAAATAAACAGAAAATAGATTTTTCGGTTATCCGCTCAGGAACACTGTATGGGTGTGTGTGGTGTCGTCGTAATATAATATGTACTCATTCTTCATCATGATATGATTTAAAAAGTTCACGCGGTATATAGATCATTCGACGATCATAGTGATATATCTGTAGAAACAGTTTACGAGCGGTCGCAT
>CM052319.1:15970744-15981558 GCA_028455605.1 Lasioglossum malachurum
AATTTTACAGGCCTGCGAAATAAACAGTCAACCTTTTTTCATTAATTGATATACATTAAATCATAACTATTGAACTACCTAACCGATGAAAATGAGCTTCTCGGTTATTACAGTAAAAACATAAGGTCCATAAAATTTATATTTTGCAACTGTTTTTAACAAATACAAGTTTTCATAGCAGGGCAATATCGACAAATTTTTTCAAATTATCAATTATAAATTTTCCTGCTATAAAAAATTTGTGTTTGTTAAAAACAATTGCAAATTAAAATAGTGAAAAATATTTTTTTCAACTGAAATTATTTTTTTTAGATACTGTCATGTTTCTACTGTAATCACCTAGAAGCTCATTTTCATCGGCTAGGTAGTTCAGTAGTTATGATTTAATGAAAAAAGGTTGACTCTTTACTTCGCAGGCCTGTAAAATTAATAATTCTGAAAATTTTTAAAAATCCTTCGAGATATGTTCATATATCGCTAAAGAGTACACCATATTCAAGGAACAAAATCTGAAATAGCACTCCAAAAGGTGTCCGATTTCGCGTGGAATGACCCCTTTGTAAAAAAATATTAGTGGTAAATATAATTACCTTGATTGATTGCATATCTTTAGGGAAAACACGGTACTAATTTAATATCTCACTTATCTAAAAATCATCCGACTAAATTCATGACAGTTATGCTTCCCAAAGTTCTAATGATACAAGTAAACTTTAATACAAACTTTAATACAAATTTTATTAATAATATTAAAAATACATTAATAACATTATCATATATTATTGTTATTAAGCATAACGAGCGCGCGGTCGTATTAATATTAACGAAATTTAATAACTTTATTAAATTTGTTGAAAATTTTAGTTAATATTAACGAGATTTCCCGCATACAGTCACGATATAATTAAGGATTAAGACTGACACTGAAAAGCTACACATAAACCAATAAACCAATAATATATTAATTATCCACTAATACGTATAAGAGTATTAATAAACTAATTACGCTTTACGTAATTAATTAATTACGTATTACGCCGACAAGGCTGCACCGAAACTGATATGTTTTAATTTTTAAGCAAAGAAAAACGTCATACTCTTCATTCTTAGTTATTTTGCGACTGTATGCGGAAAGTCTTGTTAATATTAACTAAAATTTTAGAAAATTCAATTATGTATATTTACAGTTCTTAGATTTTATTAATATTTAATAATTATATTTGATGAATATATTTTAGTATTATTACGTATAAAATTTGTAGTAACAATAATTATTAAAGACATCCGAGTCCCGGAATATCACGTTTATGGTCACGGAGCAGTTAATGTATCATTTACATTGGAAAAACCGAAAAAAATACCGGTATTTGCGGTACAATACCGGTATGTGTGAGATCCAGTATAACTACTAATACCAGTATCGGTTTTGACGTAGTTTTACTGGCACGGTACAGATTTCGGTACTGATACCGGTACGAGAATTATACCGCGGTTCTAAGTCCCTGATTTTTTCATCATCCAGGTGGTCGTGCGTATGTTTTGGTTTTAACTGAACAGATATGTGGATTTATCTAGGGTGGTTCTGTGCGTTTATCTAGGACGTGGATCTGTTCGTCATCCGTAACACAATAGACGGTACAGTACAGTGGTTGACAGAGTTCGCCGTGTGCTTTTTCATCGTTCACTGCGAATAAACAGCCGAAGTAAGGCGTCATTGTTCAATGACAAATAAACTGAGAGAGTATATGTATAACGGTGCATCATTGTTGAAAAAGGCGAGACAAGGCCGTGACTGATCATTGAGTAATTGGACAGCGGTATTTGCACCCGTACTGATATTCGTATTCATAGCCATGCTCTCTCATGCAATGCTCCTCATGGAATAATAGCTTGAAACGATTTCAAGCCCGAAGCTCCGCTCCCAGCAACAACACGTCATTAAATAGTGGGGCAATTTGAAAATGAGTCCGGTTTGTTTGCCGCTGTGCTGATATAGCATGTTTATAAACTGATCATAGCTCGGAGTTATCAGGGAGAACTTCACTAACGTGATGAGCAGCTAACGAGAACTGAAGTTTATGCGAAATACATCGGATAAAAGCATCCATGAAATTACTGTTCAGAAAATAATCCGTAATACCTTCGCAATAATAAATTGGCTTCCGTAATATTTCATGACAACAACTAGACTGCGGATCTTTTTATGCAAAATAAAAATGTTTTGCAACGATTGTGGCCAGCTGGACTTAAATAGAAAATTCATTTCATCGGTTTTTTACATTGCAAACGTCATAAGAATTTTCTTAGATTTTTCTAATCTTTTACTGTTTTTATAGTTCACCCGGACAATTTCTTGATGAATGCATCAAAATCCGCAGTCCAATAATAACATAATTTTATAAATACACATAGGTACAGTTTCTACATACATGTGATTGTGTTTTCATGAACACAAACATACACATGTAGCATATTAATGCGAGTAGCTAACGAGAACTGAAGTTTACACGAAAAACAGCAGATATTGATAAAGCCATCCATTAAATTAATAATATTTATGGGAGTAATATAATTTTATAAATATACACACATATATATATGTACATATACATATATGTATAGCTGTAGTATCTAAGATCAGCGTTACCATATTTTTATCCCTCTATCCCTTCCGGCTCCTTACCCTTCCGCCTCCTCGCCCAGTTTCGCAGCGTACCTCTTCCCACTAACGCTGGCGACAGTAGCGACACGCTGGCGTACGGTACGCGTCAGCGACTAGTGGGAAGAGGTACACTGCGAAACTGGGCGAGGAGGCGGAAGGGTAAGGGGCCGGAAGGGATAGAGGGATAAAAATATGGTAACGCTGATCTAGATACATGTGTGATTGTGTTTTTATGAACACATATTATGTAGTATGTTAACAGTGTAGCACATAATTAGTATTCATGCCTTAAAAAGTATCTCGAGATCCGTAACTTGCATTTCCGCGAGTGGGAGGGCGCGAAGTGCGCTTTAAATCATAATCTTAATTGCGCGTAGTGTTATTTAACGAGAATCGCATTAGCTTGTCGGTAGGAGTTTTTTGAGCTGGCTTCCTGGGCGACTTTCAAATTATTCTGCACGTAGCGCAGCAGAGAAAAGCTTTCACTTTATTGGGCTTCCGCGAAAGCGAATCGTTCCAGCGTTTCTGCGTATCCCTGTTGGCGGCTTTAATTAGAAAAGTACAAGATCAGATTAATGTCGCAACAAATCAAAGATAGGCAGATCATTGGTAAAAGTAATGAATAAAATGAATCGTTGCGTCTGATTTATTTATTTTACTTCTCCAGACGCTCGATGTACGATTGTTTACGAACATAGCTTCCTCTTCTTTCCGAATACCGGAAATTATAACTAATAGTATAATTGAAATGCAGAATTTTATCAAACTACAAATTCCTAGGCATTAATTCCCAGAAGTTCGAAGTTTTCTTTCTTTTTACAGGGTGTAACAAAATTTAGTGTCATGGTTTTGGCAGATGGTTGTACATCTTCGGATCGGTGGAGATTTGTTAAAAGATATTGCCGCAAAATTGACTTTGACCTTGAAATTCAAGGTCAAATTTGTTATGCTTGTATCGCATTCTACTCACCATGGGGACCAAACTCTGTCAAAGTAACCATAGGTCGCAACTCAACCGTTCTCTTATAAGAGAATGTTAAATGTCTTAACGTTGTCTTCCGTTCCTTGAGTTTCTCATTCTTTGCCATAAAATAGAACCATCAAGATTTATCGTTCTTAATAGTCGTGCTTGATCACCGGCTTCGATATGGCCACCATTATTTCGTAAACAGATCCTTAGTCTTTCTTCCAAATTTTTGCGATCATTTTCGTAAATGTTCGGTATAAACTGCACATGGTGAAAAGCGTCCTCAATTCGTGATTTCAATTGCTGCGTAGTTCTTATTCGCAGTCCTGACCGGCTAACAATATGCTCCACTGCTCCCCAGAAAAAGAAGTCAAGAGGCGTAAAATCCGGGGAATGTGGCGGCTACGAATGACGTGCAGGTCTTCGCCCTACCTGTCGACTTCCAAACATTTCGGATAAAAATTCACGTACCGGCCACAAAATAAATTTGGCGACGCCTGTCTTGTGGTATAATTTGCCTCAATCCATTTATGAAACGCGAACGAAGAAACTGAAGATAATGCGTTCCAGTTAATGAGTTTGGCAGATAGAAAAAGGGCCGATAATATTATCCCCAATGATTCCTGCCTACACATTAATCGAGAAACGGCCTTGATTAAACCTTTCGATCATTGCATGTCCAGAAATTGCAGGACCAGAAAAGACTGTGATTATTGGCAGTGGCCATCTGAAAGTTGTGATGTTTACTGTCCTCTATTTGTGTACATCCGTTCCGTTTACAAAATAATAAGTGGCCAAATCGAAGCCGCTGCTCAAGAACGATTGTTAACAGCCATAAACCATGATGGTTCTCAACACAAGAAACGGAAGACGACGTTAAAACATTTAACATTCTTTTATAAGAGAACGCTTGAGTTTCGACCTATGGTTCCCTTGTCAAGTTTTGTCCCCGTGGCGAGTAGAATGCGGTACAAGCATAACAAAATTTGACCTTGAATTTCAAGGTCAAAATCAATTTTGCGGAAATTTCTTTTGACAAATCTCAACCGATCCGTAGGTGTACAGCCATCCGCCAAAACCATGACACTAAATTTTTTTACACCCTGTATTTCCATTGTTTTTGGGTAAATGTAACACCCGCGTATTGATTGGAACGCGTGAATATTGGAACAACGTTCAGGAGGCGAAGAAACGGTTTCGGAAATAATACGTAGTTTATGGTTGTCCGGGAGATCTCCCAAGCCAAAAGAACGAGGATAATGGAAAATCCATTGATCTCCTCCAGTTGAACGATCGAGTCGTATTCTCGAGCACTGTTCGAACTCCTTTCCTTACCTCATAGCAGTCGCGATCCTACTTGGAAACGGCTTTGTCGAGAGTTTTTCTTCCCGTCGCCAATCTCGTGAAAGAAGAAGATTCTTGAGTAAAACTTGCACTGCAATTTCATTGAACGAGTGGAATCGTTTCAACTGTACACAGTTGTCTATTTTTCAGAAAGATTTGTAACAAATTAGTGATTCACATCTGTCAGCTATAATTGTTTTAATGTGTTTATCACTAACTCTTCTAGCGAGGAAGGTCTGATCAAAATTGTTAATGTGATCATTAGACTGCGGATCTTTATGCATTTGTGAAGAAATTACCTGGGTGAAATATAAAACAGTAGTGAAGTAGAAAAAATTCAAAAATATATTGTAGTGCTGTGTTTAACTTAACAAAGTCATTAAGGGACGAAATCAATTTTTATTTTATTCGTGCTTACCACAATCAATGTAGAATAGTTTCATTTTGCATAAACATCCGCAGTCTAGTGATTAGTCAAGAAATCACTTGTGGAATTGAAAATATCTATTTATTTCCATTATCGTTCCACGAGTACTCGAATATTTAGTGAAATTAAAACATCAAAATTTCATTGTTATTGCCATATTAATTTATAATAGAGTGACAATATTTTTTAAAATAATGTGCATTTATATAAAACCACATATATAATAATCAGATTTTTATACTCATATTTTTCTACGTTTCTTTAAATTTCAATTATAACATTTATAACTAGACCGCGGATTTTATGCATTTATGGCTTATGAGAATATTCAATAAAGGCTAGAATATAAAATTCGATAGAATCTTGTGCAATTTTAATTTGTTTTGGATCTGCAAAGGCTCTCTCTCTCTCTGTTCCCATCAAAAATAAGATATTATTTCATTCCACTTTCTTAAAATTTGTCGACAAAAATTGGAAAATGCATGGACATCCGCAGTCTGGTGATCAGTGAAGAAATGATTTATAAAATCGAAAAGTAAAATATCAATTTATGTACGTTATCATCCCATGAGTACTCGAATATTTGGTAAAATTAAATCATGAAAATATCATTGTTATTGTCACATTAATTTGCAATAGAGTGACAATAATTTTATAAAAAGGTGCACTTCTAAGAAAAACCATATATTAATAATCACACTTTCCCACATTTCTTTACTAGACACTAAAACTAAAATCTCCGTATATATATAACTAATGGTTTTTTTAATAGTTAATACCTTATTGTAGAGAGAATGAAGCTTCATCGATTGGTGCAGGAAAAAACATACGATCCAATTTTTAACAAACACTGATACCCTTCATAAATACCTCTCCTACACGTCCACCTGCAAAAAAACTCACAACACGAAAGTATGAAACTCTCAAAACCATTCAACCTTATATAAACATTCTTCGCTACGAATAATAATAATGACGAAAATCGAGGTGATAATTAAATACTATATGGTGAGCCGCTCTGTAGAAGGCCTGAAAATAATTTCTAATTTTCTCAAAAAATGCTCCGGATGTGTGTGGATATAAAAATAATGTAACACCTATGTAATATGTAATATGTATGAGCTCTATATGTAACGATACTGTACTTGCTAAATAAACCAATCGGTTTAAAGCAATAATAAATAAATGAATAAATAAATGAGTAAATAAAATAAAATAATATTTCAAAAGTGACACGGACATGGAAGTAATTGTAAAATAAAATATTACGTTTAAATTATGTATAAATATTGAATGTTATTTCAGAAGAGCCCAAGTCTGTTCAACAAGACGTTGTCTTCTCCAAACACATTTCTGCTTCTTCACATATCAGTGTTTGCATCATCTACTAATCACGTTTGAGTATCGAAGCATTCTTTGGAAATATCGGTTCAGAGAAAATACGCAAAGTGCCGTCTGGGTCTAATGATGGGTAATCAAATCGTTCGAGTCGGCTGGAGAGTCTACGATTGGCTTGAAATGATTAATGCTTATTTCAAACCGATCGATCGAACGTTCGGTGCTCGCGTCGATTCAAGACGAATCGGTGTGAACAAAAAATGAAGTGACTTGATGCTTGAATAGCCTGGAGTTGAAATTGGTCAACTTGAAGGAATTTCAGATTGAACGTTTCCTGAATCGATAATCTTTTTTAACAAAGTGAACATTAATGGTAAAGATTTGTTGATCAAATTTCGTATTTTGTCATTATCTGTCTGAGAATAACATCCATTGTTCAAGTTAAAATTAATTTTTGAAACTAATTTTTATGGTTTCTTATAATTCGAACTACAGTAAATCCTCGATAAACGCAAAAAGGCCGTACACGATAAACGCAAAAAAGATATCCCTTCCTCTGTAGTAATCCGATCTCGGCTCGGGTATATCAGTGGGAACCACTACTAATGCGACGCGGAGAGTCGCAGTCGCCGGCACAGTTCAAAGGCCAATATAAAATCTTTTTTATTATTACTTATTTTTCAATGAAACTTTCACCAATATACATATATTTGTGGCATTTTTCTGATTAAAATAAGACTAAACACGATATAATTTCAAGTGTATATGGTGATTTAATTGGCGATGAAGGTTTCGGGCGCTAGGAAGGACAGCGTATGGGAAAGAAAGAGACGCGGAGAGTCGCTTCAACCGAGTGCGGTCTCTCTTTACATGCGCTGGCCTTCCCTACGTTCGGCTCGGTCTTTATAGCTCAAAAAAATTATGTCCGTCTACGAAAAATGCAAACGAACCTCCCCGAGGCTTTTGCGTTTATAGAGGATTTACTGTATTACTTAATGCATAACCACTCGGATGAAGGATAAACTTCCGAAAGCGACAACCCTCCGATTTTTTTTATACTCTGGACTCTTACGTACTTTGACGTGCTGATTACGAATATGATAGTGAAAATTGGCGCAAATTTTATTTTAAATGCGGAAACCGTTAAAAAACCATAAAAATCATAGTTTTTTCCATTTATTTCCGTAAATAATGGTAGTTCTGAAAATACTTCAAATAAAAGTTATAGGTCTTATCGAAATACACATTTTATGTCGCATTGATTTTTGTCATAAAGACAGTAGTTTTTGAGGAAAACGATATTAAATGTTCAAAACTTTATATAACTCGTATAACCTGGATTTTCGTTTGCGTGGTCGAGCCGACCCTCCTCTCCGGCCCACCACCACCTAATTGAAACTAATTCTGATCGCATAATCTTTGCATTCTACATATGAGCCGTCATACAGAATTTGAACTAAATAGTAATGGATAAATCATGCGATCATTGAAATCGAGGGTGGCTCCGTATAAGTGAATAATTACCTATCACTTTTCTCAGAAAGTATTATCTTTATGACAAAAATCAATACTACATAAAAATGTGAATTTTGATGAGGTCTACAACTTTTATCTGAAGTATTTTTCAAAATTCCTTTTAATATTTACGGAATTAAATAAAAAAAGTTACGATTTTTATGGTTTGTTCATGGTTTCGCAATCAGCACGTGTAAATACTTCAGAAGTCAGAGTATGAAAGAAATCGGAGGTATATATATGTCCTTTTCGGAAGTACACTCAAAACTTTTTCGCATATTTAATAAAACGTAAATTTAAAAAAATGTTTGACAGAGTCAATTTTACCCCCGCCGAGTTTTTTTTAGTCATAACAGCCAAAATAATAGGTTTACGTAAAAAATGTATACAACCTTTTCTGTGGAGCTTTTTATGAGCTTCATTTTTTGTTGGAAACTTTCTTCTCTAAAATCAATATTTTCAAAAATATTTAGTAAGAACTGTCAAAGCTTTGAAGGGGGATGAAGGGCAAACGAGGCTTTGTCGCCAAAAATCCTTTTAGGGACATTCAAAGATAAGCTTTGGCAAAAATTTCAGCAAAATCGGAGGGTTGTCTCTTTCGGAAGTACACCCCGGATGAACAAAATTCTTTATTTCAAAAAATTGTACTTTGGCCGGCTTTTGGGAATTTTTGCACACCTACCTGAACATCAACCCTGTCGCACTCAAGCGGCTATGTTTAGGTTTACTGCCACGTCTCGTTGGGCAAGGTATACATATATATAGTCTAATCCCGTATTCAGACTGTCTGACTCAGAGCAAGGAAAACCTTAACCGTCAATTCTAATTAAGTCCCACTGCGCTTTACCCTGAAACAAAGGCTTCCTCAACCGCGGTCAAGGAAGTAAATAATTGCTACCTATCCCTTTCCTGTCAGCATGAAAACTAATTAATGGGCAGAATTTGGAAATACATACGTTGACAGCAGGCATCCGTAATTTTCTCGACGCCACGCACACTGGTTTATTTTTCTCAAAACACACACATAATTTGTTACTGTACTGCGGGTTTTTATGCAAAATAAAAATATTCTTTTATGTAAGTCACAACTTACGCTATCTTTTTAAACAGAATATACGTATAACAAAAAATTCATAGATTTCCAAAGAAATTGAAAAATTGCTGTAAAAAATTCGACATTTAATAAGTAACAATCTAATACTTTGTATATTACACAATTTGTGGTTAATAAACTGTTTGTAAAACGTCACTGTAAGTTGCAATTAACAAGCAAAATTTCTAGGAGATCTATTCTGTTAATATTAATTTATTAAGTAAATATGAAAAGTGTAATTTATAAATACATTTCAACATGGCGTTTCGAGCCTTTAAAATGATCATCTTTGTGTGCAGCTCCCAAGCGAAATATCTTATTATTATTATTATTATTATTAATGTTATATTATTAGGTCGTTGCATATATATGAAATGTCCGATCTTTAGCAGTGACATTAAACAAACGCAATTTTGTGCCCAATGTATTCTATCTACAAATTTCAAGTTTCTTGATTGTATTACGGTAAACTAAGATATTATAGTCATTCACGATTTTCATTTACAAGATCCTTATCTTGAGTTTGCACTCCATTTTTACCATCAACTTCTAGTCAGTTAATCACCACATTTTGACCAAAAATCACATAATTCTATCGTCAATAAATTATGTTACGTTACTTTACGTTAAAATAAACTTTGTTTAAAAGTATATAATTATACATCTAAATTAAAATTCAACATGGGATATCAACAATAAACGTACCGAGCTATAAAAGTAACAGGCACGTGGTTGCCTATAAAAAAAAATTGACAAGAATTAATTTATTTAGAATTTAGACTTTGCGCGGTTCTTATTATATGACATGTGCTCTATTAAAGATATTTATTAAATCATTTCTTGTGAAGACATCTTTACGATTTTATTAATCGTGAAATAAAAAAAACTAGGACCGGTCATTTGAAAATTTTTGAAAAATCTAGCAATTTGTCGGAATTGCAAAGAAAATACTAAGAGTTGTATTTTGCAACTTTTTTATTTGGGCTTATATGAAAAATTTAGAAAACACGTTTCGCAGATCTGTATCAATTAAATACATTCTGAAAATTTCATCAAAATCGGTCAACGTTGCAATGAGCTGCAAACGTTTAAAGATGGTAGAAATTGCCGTTTTTCACGATTTTCGGCCTCCAACTGCAATAAATCTATGGATTCTCACACTCCGCAACAAAAAGATGGCACATTATAAAGATATACACATTATAAAGGCTTTTTAGCTTTTCAAGTAGTATGTCGATGCTGAACATCTTTCATCGGAAACAATTTGGCGTATAACCAATATTTTTGGAGATGTTCGTCTGTAACGCTTTATAATTTGCACTCTGTATAATAGTAACTTTTACTAACGTTAACTTGGGGATGCTGATATGGTAAAATTTTCGAAAATATTTGAGATTTTATCTGAAAAAGGGCTGCTTTTTCATTAAATTACGATATATTTTTTAGGTATGTAATCCAGTAGATTTGT
>CM052319.1:15988092-16029776 GCA_028455605.1 Lasioglossum malachurum
GGGGGGGGGGGCGGAGAGGGCCGACCGTCAGGCCGGCCCGACGACGCATGCGAAAATCCAGAAGTAATCTTTCAAAATTGAAAGCTCACCCTATATAGAGTGACACTCTGTTCTGTTTTCTCTCTGATCCCCACAACGTGTTTACAAACAGAAAATAAACAGATGACGCCCCGGAACAGGCTTACGTTGCCACGGAGCATGCAAGAATACGTAAAATTCAATACAGTATTTGCAATAGTTTTTCGCAAATATCTCGAAAACTAAGAGCGAGCACCGGGTAGTTATAATGACAAAAGTTGTTCAGAATGTTATCCTCGACAACATATGTCAAGGTGAACGTCATCGGAGCTGCCTCCTCTAAACGAAAGGTTTACCATTTTATCACTAAAATTTCAAGAATTCTGCAAGTAAGAATCAGAAAAATTGTTTGGATTCTCAATACATTTTATCGCGTATTTTTCAAATACAGAATTGTAGACGTTTTAGGTATCAAAGCTTTAATATAGATTATGAGGAACATCTTCATTTGGGGAAATATGTAAATGAATTTTTACCTTAATTTAACAAAAACTCTCGGTTCCGAACTGTTTCTTAGATCGTGAAGAAAAGGATAGCGCATGTAAACGTGGACCGCGCGGCTGAAAACTTACTGTATACCGTCAATTAGACCAACAAATATAGTTTAAACTATGTACAGGGCGTTTTATAATCATATATCGTGGCCACTACAGTTAGGAGCATAACTGATCACACACACTTTAAATCAGAATAACTTTTTTATAAATGGACCAAACGACTTCAATTTCTCTGTAAGGCTAGAAGAATTAGTTTAGAAAATGGTGTCTAATTTGTTGAAAAAATTGATTTTTACAACTTTTTTAGCGGGGCCAATAACGAAAATTTCAAAGATGTGTTTGGTCAACTCGTATAAATATTATACTTTCTGAAAATTTTATTGAAATTGGTTTACGAGTTATAAACGATCAGAAGTGTTAAAAATTGCAATTTTTCATGATTTTCGGCCTTTTTACCACTTTTAATCGTTTATAACTCGTAAACCAAGTAACCAATTTCAATGAAATTTTCAGAACGTATATTATTTATACGAGTTGATCAAACACATCTTTGAAATTTTCTAAAAATCAATGTTTACTATTGTTTTTCACAATCGTGGAGGGGATGATTCTATATGAGAAAATATAGAACTTTTTTCATTTGTCTCCTCCTTTCCGAGAAATTTGAGTTTGAAAATTCGCCGAACACGCGTGCTATTGAATAGGAATCGTCTGAAGCGTCTGTTAAAATGTTAAGAATGCTAGGCACGCGATCTTGACGGATTGTTAGTCAATTTTCTCGAAAATGACGCGTCAAATGAAAAACTTATTATTATTATTTATTTAATGCTTTAAAGCAAGTATGGTTTATGTAGTATATACAATACATAAACATGAAAGTCTTGGGCGCAAGGAAGGACAGCGTATGGGAAAGAAAGAGACGCGGACGGTCGCCGTCACCGGCACAGTTCAAAGGCCCGCGTCCATTCTTGCGCCCAAAACTTCCATCGTCGACTAAACCACTAAATGCAGTTGACATTATGTCGTATTTGATGTCACTTTAATCAGAAGAATGCCAGGAATAAGTTGGCGAAAGTCCCATAAAAAGATAATGAAAAATAAAGAATTTTTGTAATTGGATTAGTAGTGGTTCACACCGATACGCCTCGGCCGCGCGATCCGTATTTATATGCTGTCCTTGCCTACGTTCGGCTTCGTCTGCCGTTGGAAAAATATCGTGACTTTACTGTATCTTGCTCTTTGATTAAGTTGTTAGTGGATTTCCATAATTAGATTTTGAAGTCGCTGAGAAAGTCGGTAAACGAGGTTTTGGTATCCAACGTTGGTATCCAACCATTCATTTTTCGCCTCATGAGAAAATGTATTTTATATTTTTGACTTATTCTCCCGTCTAGAATTATCCCCTCCACGTTTACACTATTTTGAGACACCCTGTAGACCTGTAGACCTGTTGGGGAATCTTTAAAGTCGTTACATTTAAGTCTTGGGGGTGTACGCTCACAGAAAACGTAAATAAGAAATGGAGGACGTAAAATGAAGGATGCAGATTGAAAATTTAACAACGGCAGGAATATGAAGAAAATGAAACAAGAAGTTCAATGGGAAGTTGCTGAGAAAAGCTGTTGGGAAATTGAACTACTGAAGGAAAGAAAGATTAAAGAGGTGAAAAAGTAAAAAAGGAAGGCAAAGCGCCGCTCTGAAATAAGGAAATATTGAAATTGGACTTAAAAGTGTAAAAAAGAAATAATAAATGGAATGGAAATTGAAAGGAAAATACAGCGGGACGGTAGGAGATGAAATTGACTATTAAAGCGTTTCTAATAGCATACTTATTAATTGAATCTGTAATTAGTAGACGTTACGGATTTTATGCATTTATGACAAAAATGAGTAGGTGCTATTTAAAACAGTAAAGGCATTAAAAGAATTTTAAAATACTATTATATTATTTTCAACGTATTAAACATATTAAAATAGAAAATAAATTCCTGTTTATTGAATCCTGGATTGCCAGTTTGTTGCGATTCAGGTAAAAAATTTTTATTTTGCATAAAGATCCGCTGTCTACATACACTCCCAGATAAAAAGATAGCAAGCACATTTTATTTTTTCTCATTTGATAGAATAAACTGAAGAAAATGAGTATTTTAATATGTCAACATATTCTGACATGCCTCTATGTGTAATGTACTGAATGTCATCGACAATATTTACTTCAACAGAATTCTATAAATGAAAACGTAAATATTGTGGTTCGCAAGTGGCACAAAATTCCAGTTACACTGAAGCTCGCGAATTGCGAACATCAATCTCAGAACATAGTTAATAAAGTCCGTGATATTATCTCGTGTTGTATATTTGTTTAAAAAAGGCAAAATATTATAAAAAATGACTCGCGGAAAGAGATTGAACGCGTGTGAAATAAACACTATAATAAAATTGGAAGAAGAACAATATTCAGTGACAAAAATAGCAACAATTATGAATAGAAGTCGGAAAGTAATAATGAATTTCTTGAAAAATCCGAAAAAAACTACAGTAAAAAGAAGAGTTCTGGACGTCCGCAAAGTCTAAGTGCCCGGGAACGTCGTGCAATACTAAGAGCAGCATCCAATTCTAAGATGACTGCGAGGCAAATTGCTCAAAGTGTTGGCGCAGACACTAATATAAGGAATGTGAGACGTGTTTTACAAAAATGCAAATACATACAACGAAGAAAATTAAAGAAAAAGCCTTGGGGTTGACTGTGCAACATAAGAACAATCGGTTACACTTTGCGGAAAAGAATATTCATATGCGAAAGAAATGGCGAAGGATAATATTTACGGATGAAAAGAGGTTTAACTTAGATGGACCTGATGGTCTGAGTTACTATTTTCACGATATGCGAAAAGAGTTTTTGAGTCGTCGGCAAATGGGAGGTGGTAGTGTGATGATTTGGTGCGGTGCGGTGTCGGGTACTATGGTAAAATGGAAATCAAATTTATAACAGGAAAAATGAATAGCAAAATGTATTTAGAAATGATTAAGGAACAAATAAACACGTACGCGACCAGAATTGCTGGAGAGAAGTATACTTTTCAGCATGAAAAAAAAATTCGCGTTTTAGATTGGCCAGCAAGATCACTTGACCTCAACATTATTGAAAATTGTTGGAGAAATCTTGTGTGCTCGAGCAGTATATAGAAATGGCAGACGATTTGAAAATATTGCCGAATTAAAAAAACGTATTCAAGATGAGTGGGAGCAATTAGAGCAAAAAACCATTAGAAAACTCTATAAATCTTTGCCAAAGAGAATGATGGCTGTTATTAAATGTAAAGGAGGAGCCACAATATTGAGCATTAATTATCATTCGTTGATTTACTGTTATACATAATTTAAGTTAAATGTGCTATCATTTTGTCACACCAAATCAAAATTCTTTTTTTTTTAATAAAATTGTAAATAGACTGGCAAAATTCAATTCAATTTCATTTGTGTCTGTTTATAGAGGTATTTTGCAAGAATGTGTAAAAATAAAACCTTGGTTGTAAAGTTAAATAAATAAATATTACATTAATATCAGTGTGCTATCTTTTTATCACGGAGTGTAATAATTAGTATCTGAAATCCATGAAGCTGCACACAATAAAGTTTCCTCGAAAAAATAGTTTTAGTTTTACAAACTGTCAAGACGTGCCATCGAGTCGCACGTCTGTCTGCAATCGCATGCGTAATGCCCCTAGCGGGAGATCGGCGAGTCGAGTAGTCTCGTTGCAATAAGCGTAACTGCAACACGTGTCAAGTATACCAGAAGTGAGGTTAAGGAGTTGCGAACACGTGTGTTTCATATATTCTAATAAATATATACATATATCTATATAGCACTACACTGCATTTAGAACCCAAATATCCAACACAAACACCATTTTGCTAAAGGAAATACATGAGTGTTTTATTCCCTTCGCTTAGCAAGACAAAGATTTTACTTTTACACTCCTATAAATTTGTTTACTTTCTACGGAAAGCTTTCAGAATTACACAATATGTAAAAAATTTCGCAGACTAACTTTTTTACAGACGTACTAGTAATTCAATCTACAAACATACGGTGGCACTATGTAATTTGAACCTCTCTTAGTTCCCTACAATTTTCTTGTTGCGCGACGTTCATTTGTTCTTTAGTGTTGCGTCGTAAGACGTAAGAAATTGCTTGACTTTATACATTGTCACGATTGCAACAATGGAGCATGCTCCATGACAACGCAGTCCCAGATAGCACAAAGACGTCTTAAAGAGGTCTTAAAAACGTCTTCTGGACGGCGTATGTTACATAACTGTACGTTCTAAAAACGTCTTAAATATGTCCATTAGACGTCTAAAAACGTCTTTTAGACATACAGTTTTGTAACAAAAGCCGTTCAGAAGACGTTCGGAGGGCGTTCGGAAGACATTCGTAGGACGTTCAAGACGTCTTGTTCAAATTCAAGAAAAATTTAAAAAAAAATTATAATCTATATGTAATACTACTACTTTCTATGCACTACTTGAAGGAATATTCCATTTTGTCTTCGAAAGGACCTTATTACAATTCAGATATTTTTATGCAGTTGGCGGGATACGAACTCGGGACTACCGTTTACTTGATGATGTGCTTTCTCGCCAAGCCGTGCGAACCTATATGGTTACATTCATTATTTTTTATTCTTTTAGGCTCAAATCATATAATTATTAGATGAAATAAACTTCTGTTAAAAATATTTTTTCGGTAGAAATAAACTACTTTTTTTAATGAAGCATAGTATTAGTATATTAAAGACTAAGAGATACATGTATTTTCTCAAGTACTTCAATCGTACGTAAGCATAGAAACACATACCATATATTTGCTAAATAAACAAAAACATATATTGTTATAATATACAGGGTGTTTCACGCAATTGTTTCAAGCCATAACTCCGTTAAAAAAATATCATAAAAGAAAGATAAATGGTTCGAAGAACACTACATTCGTAGACCCTTAGATTTTTTTAGGCGCAACTGTGCATGTGCAATTAACAATTCCATAATTTCTTTAAATGGAAATGTATATTTTTTGTTACACTAATCGATTCCTCTGTTCATTCTACGTAAAAAATTATTAGGGTACCACAGCAAAAAAATTAATAGTTCCCGCGATATTTTTAAAACCGACCTTTATTGAAGAAGATACTCATTAGTTTTCGTACACAACTTACGACGAGCTTTTTAATCTTACAGTTCAATCACATTGCGTAAGACGTAAGAGCTGCGATTATTTTTCGTGCAACAACTTTGTGGCACATAGTAAGAACATTAATTAATGAATAACAATAAGTAAATATAAATAAGTTTATTTAATTAATGAATGTTCTTATAATATAAATGTATACCGATTAAGTTACACACGAATTCAAAGTAAATTAAAAGTAAACATTTTACTTCCAATATTAAATCAAGATTTATTTTATATTTGAAACCAATATTTCATTCGTAATATGAGAGGTGTGTATGTCTTTCAGCATATTCTGGAACAAATATTTTTCTATGATAAACAAAATATTTCTTGCATATTTAAAAACATATACTATTTCTAATATTAAATAAAGATTCAATTTTTATTCAGAAAAGAATATTTTTCTTGTAACATGAAATAGATATTTCCTGCTTAAAAAATTTGTTACGTAATGTAAAATAAATATTTTGTATGTATATTTGAATATTAAAAACAGATTGGATCTCTATTTAATACTACATGAATGTGTATACTAGGTATACTGTTGTTTATACTGTTGTCTGTAATAATGTCACAGATGAGGGAAGCAGATTCATTATTTATCGCATATCTACATTCTCTTTAGAGAGAGTGTGCTCAAATCATTATTACAAAAGCATGGGATTCTATTTCATTTCAAAAGAAAGGAACAACATGATTTAGTAGATCTTATTTGAAGTGTTCCTACAATAAATTTTTCTTTGTTAGTACAAGCACTTAAGGGAATGATATGCTCACCTAAAATTGTCCAGAGATATTCAATGGACGCTTGAGTTTTTAAATCCTTTTATCTTTAAAAAAAATATGAAAACCGGAAAACAACAGAAGAAGTTTGGTATAGTGTAGTGTGGCGAGGATGACCCAGATTATATGAAGGTTATTTATAGTCAGCGGATCTTTATGCAAAATTAAAATTTTCTACCTGAATTGCATCAAATTGGAGTGAAATAGAAATTTATTTTTTTGTGTAATATATTTAACCCTTTGCACTCGGAGCTATTTTAACTCGAGAATTAAACATTTCTTCCGACCTAGAGTAATTCCATTCTATATGATTCTTTTTCATTTTATTAATTGTATGTAATTGGTTAGATCCCAATATATTTAATAATGTAAACAATATTTTGAATAATGTGGCAGCAATTTTGGTTACTTCTGGTTACTCTGTCACTAGTCGAGTGCTAAGGGTTAACAGGTTGAAAATAGTATAACAGTATTTTTAAATTCATCTAATGTTTTTACAGTCTTCCGTTGCACCTACTTATTTTCGTGATAAGTACATAAAATCCGCTGCCTAGTTATCGACATTATAAAAACCAAAGAACCGATGCTAAAGTTATTAATACTCATGTACAGGATTCTTCAATTTTAAACTTTCTTTTATCTGCCACTGTATTTTGCGTTTACCACGTGCCTTCTCTTTTCCCATACTATTGCAGAGCTTTAGGTCATGAATACAAATGAAAGTCAGGATTGTCTTGGAATTGCTTAGCAGCTTTGGTGTCAGTATTGCAATTACGTGTCCTGTTGCGTGTAGAAATTTTTAATAATAGAGAGAATCTTGTTTAAAAAACACCTAGTCATAGAGGAACTAGCTCGGGGGAAGTTGACTTTCCAAGCCACCTGTGCTCAATGCTCGTTGTTCGTGACGATGAATGACTCATCGTTGCTCATAAGGTTTGCTTTTTCATCCACTCTCATCCTGCCACTCACTATACGCCGTAGACTGTAGACCGAACTCACGTTCCGTCCATATGACGAATTTTCTGATATCCATATCATTCTATTTTTATTTGGTTCCGTCCCAAAGGACGGTGGCATCCTTTGTACAGCTGGCAGATATACATACAGTGTGTCCGGTTTAAAGCGAAACGTTCAAATGTTTCGAAAAACATCAGGTCATTAAGTATGAAACTTGACAAATAAAACACAAATTTTAAACACATTTGTCATACTCAGATAGCACACGGTGTCTTAAAGACGTCCATTTTATGTCTATCTCAGGTCTGAAAGTCTTACGTCCTAAAAACACGTCTTTCAGACTATAAACAGCGTGATTTTCATATATGTACTCATAATCTAGCAGCAGAGTTTGGGCAAACGCTAGTCACAATTATGATTATTGACTAATAACTTCATAAGTTCTACAAAAGTGACTAATAATTAATGATTAAGTAAATACTTGAGCGTGACTATGAGTAGTGACTAAATAAGTATTTGAGTGTAATGAATAATGACTAAATTTTTAATAAGGATGAATATTGACTATTGACTATAATGGCATAATTAATGATTAAATACGCAAATCAGAATTTCATTATGACTAATGACTAATGACTAAAATGGTTATAAATTTAAATAAGACATAATAATAACAAAAAATATTCTATTAGTTTATAAAAAAATTAGTTGATTTTTGCCCAACTCTGTCTAGCAGTACTAGCATGGGTATTATTTGTTCGAGTTAGTGTTTTTGCTTCAATTTCAACTGTTCAAGCTAAAATACCTCCGAGTGCAAAGTGTTAAAACACTACTAATTTGTGTTTCTGCACACTCTGTTACTTACAATTAGATATAATCTTACAAATTTGACATACCGCCGCTAACAGCGTTACTTAACATACAGTGGTGAACAAAAGTATTTCTTTAAAAAGGAATAATTTTTTATAATTGAACATCTTGGGCTTTCTGAGATATTATGGTTAGTTTACAATTTACAATGTGTATAATGTAGAAAAACTGTTGAAATCCTATGAGGTTATGAAATAAAGCAATGCCAAGGATTCGTAGTACAGGAAAATGAAAACTAGATAAACAGGTTGTCCCAAAATTCCGTCAACAGCCGGAAATGGGAGGTCCCTGAGATCATTTGAAGCAACATTTTCCTTTGCAAAAATGTTATCCGCGGCTTTGTTTAGGAGTTATTAACGAAAAACACGGACCAATCAGAGACCGATCTAGACGCGAGTTGGCACACCCTAGTCGGCGCGCCAACTGTCTATTGGCTGACTGTGCCAACTCGCGTCTAGGTCGCGCTCTGATTGGTCCGCGTTTTTCGTTAATAACTCCTAAACAAAGCCGCGGATAACATTTTTGCGAAGGAAAATGTTACTTCAAATAACGTCAGGAACCTCCCATTTCCGGCTGTTGAAGGAATTTTGGGACACCCTGTAGAGTTTATTCAGTAGATGAGAGTACAAGAGAAGTTTCTCGCTAAAACGCTTCAGTTCAACTGCCTAATCCTAGAAAACGTGTTCAACAAGACCTTCAACAAGACCGTTTTTTATTGATGGTCGAAGGGTAAGAGTATTGTTTGATAAATCCTAAACATCTAATTTAACAAAAACATTATTTAAAGTTACGATGAGAATAATAAAGATCACGATATTTAACTTTTTGATCTAAGCCTATGGTCAAAGCACGATTTACCGGATATTTAATGACGACTTGGAAGTTGTTTGTTAATTTGCAGGTCCATATTCTGTAATTTATTTTGCATTATTTGCATTATTAGTATCGTCATATATTCTGGACGATTTTGTTAAAGAGTAAAAAAGTAGTAACAAAATTTTGATCCGATCTTTTATAACCAGTTTCCGTGCCCCAGTTACCGAACACTTCCACCATATTACCGTACCATGCTTCCTACGGATGCGACTAAGAAATCTTACTCATTTCCTGTAAAATCAATCGAATCAAATCAATTTTCGGTAAAATTGAAAATCGATAAGTTCCACCGAACAAGTAAACTTATTGTTATTTTCTAGATATTTTACTTACCTAGTTGCACTTTCTTCGCTGGTTTGTATGTAGTAAGTATGTTACATTCGCTGTCAAACGCAAGAATTTACATGTACCACTGTCCGGTTTTAAAAGTTTGGACCCATTTTCCGGATTCGTTTTAATTTAGAAAATAACAAAATCCAGATTCAGAGTCGCGGTCTCAATTATTTTCATTTTCGTAAAACAGAGAAATACAAACATTGCAGAATTAAAATTATTTCAAGATTTGAGCGATAGTGATACATAAATTTGAAGTATTACAAAATGAAAATACAGTGACCCGAATTAATATTCGGACGCTCTAAAAAAGACGATAACGAACTTTTTTGAACTTTTTTGGGAACCTGTAAAATTAATTCCCATACTAATTTAATGCTATTTTAAAATATTATTAAATTCTCTATATATAAAATTTTTATGGATAATATTATTCCCCTATAATAATATTGAATCATGTAAAATTTCACACATAATAATTTAATGTTATTACTAAATTTTCTATAAAATTAATTCTCTCTCATACTAATTTAACGCTATTTTAAAATATTATTAAATTCTCTATAAAATTAACTCATGTAATCCTATATTATTCCTCCCAATAACATGTTCATACAAAATTAATTTCCCTCAATTTTTTACCCGAAAAAAAGCTTCTTCATTTTATTATTATTTAGTGTTTTTAATGCACCAAATAAGTTATTATTATTACTTTGAAAGACAAATTTTCCCTGAGAGTTAAAATCCCCCTTACTTTTTAGTTTCATTAAATAAATACAAAATCTATATAGATTTTTCAATCAATATAAAAATTCCTAATCTATTTAAAATAAAACCTTAATCAGGATTAATTCGGATCACTGTATATGAAAACATCAGTTTACAGGGTTTTCTCGATAATTGTCTGCAACACGGTTCGGCCAGGGAGAATTTTCTGCCAGAAATATCAACAAATGTGTTGAATTGATATTACGAATCTTTATGCAGATAAACATCGTCAACGTTGTCATTTATACAAAAACAGAAGTTAAATAAAAATGCTCTTAATAATTTGTGAATAAGTCATTTTTCTAATGTCTATACAATCTTGTATTTGACTGATCCATTTTTATCACAAATGCATAAAATCCGCAGTGTAATTATAACAATGCAAATAGTCCAGTCGATACAATTCGGTTCAAGGGCATTTTTGACTATCTTACCCGGCTATACCCTTTCTTTTTAACAATTAGTGAACTTTGAGCGCTGACATCTCGAAAACTATGCGAGATAGCGAAATGCTGAATGAAGTCAATCTTATGGCACATTTTGTCAGCTTTAATTTTATATAGAATGGTCATATCGCTAGGACGCATAGGTTCCGGGATATAAGCGGAAAACCGAAAAAGGGGCCTTCTACGTTGGCCCCCAGCACCCCGCTCACCTCCTAGGAGTGAGAACTTTCAGTATGCTTACCTCCTAATTAGTCCAAACAAAGTCCCAAAGTTAAAAATTGTGTTCCTTCCATTTCCCTCTACACTCCCCTTATGAGCATTCATTGACTGGACTAAAAAGACTTTAATGTCTAGTGCAACTGTCGAACCAAATGGATTATTAACGCATTATATGAAAACAGACTTTAAAGAGGCTTGAAAGTTAATTTTACTTACAGATAAACAGATAAGAGTATGACAATAATACACTTTTCGAGGCATAACAACGGTCTGCTTGAAACGGGACACGCTGAATGTAAATGAATGCAGTGTACACTCTGTGACAAAATGGAAGGACATCCATCAAACTTTAATGGTCCCGAAAGGAGTACAATATATATACAGGGTATTTATAAATTTACCAGCCAGTGATCTTTTCATAAATGCTAAGCGCAAGGAAAATATATTGTAATAAATTGTAATATACCGAAAATAATACATTGACATTTTTAAATTCTTCTTTTGTTGTATTGAAATATAATTCAAAAAGCACTTTTAGTTCTCCCCGAATTTTTCCGGGCAACTTTTGCAATTTTTCTTTCGCTAAAACCTTATTCGGACTATTACGAACATTAAAAAAAAAAAAAATAGCCAAATCGCTCCAGCCGTTCTCAAGTGATGCACTTACCAACGAACAGCGTTTGATTTTTATTTATATAGACAGATAAAGAGAGAAAGAGTTATGACTGAACCAAGCGCTTTAACACCTAAATTAAAAATATTTCAAAAAGTGGAGTTAATCGATTTGGCCTGTGAACAGCTCATATAATGACATCTTCAATTTTGAAAATTTTCAACAATTTTGAACTCCGTTTACTCAATTTTCCGCAGTCTATAAATGCATAAAATCCGCTGTCTACTGTAATGGACGATCGGTACTTAAAATTGAGACAGAGGGTAGGGCGGTTTTGTCAGGAAGTGTACATTCGTAGAAACCGGTACATTGTTTTAGAAGCTATACAGCACAGCGAGGAGCAATTAACACAAGTATTGGTTGCGATGTGCCGTTAGGTGCATGAAATCCCTTCATTAGGTCAAACTGTACTATGTCCGATCAATCCTAGCGGAATCACCGTTTCCACTTCCAGTTCAGCGCCCAGACAGTGCTCCACGAATACTTCGAATTATTGCATAACATTCCTTGCGAACGTTTGTTCCAGCGAACGAAAACACGAGGCGAATCGTCGAGCGCGTTTCGATATATGTACATACGAATGGCATTACTTTCTTAACCTATTCAGCCATTTGTTTAGCGCCGGAGTTTAGCTCGCCACTTTGGCTATGTAAGTGGGTTAACGTTGAAAGAAAGAATGTTTTTTTTATTTATTTTACGTTGTTTTCTTAACTGCCAGGGTTATTTCGCGACGGGACCTACAGTCTTAATAAGGTGGGGTTTGAACCACCTTGGGCACCACAGTAGGGATGCGATCAAGTACCTCGCAAACAGGTTCGAACCTTGTTTGATGGAATCAGTGTTCCGATATCGTCGAGCATTTTTCGTGCGATGGATGGCCGCTGGTGGCGCTTTCAGACTCAGCAAAGTAAGATTCTCGATAAAATGGGATACCTCGAGCACCCCACAGAATTTTGAAAGATTTATATGATTTGATTCTGAAAAATGAATGTATAACTAGTGCATTTGTGTATATTTTGTAGCTCGTAGGGCACGTCCTGGAGTCTTTTTGTCCGGTAAGATTATTTCGGTACATTTCCGCCAATATAACTGCCTCATAGCTCTGGCCGCTCTGCTACCCAATAGTAGATACGTTACTGTTTTGGCCGCGCAGCGCTGCCAGCGGCCATCCATCGCACGAAAAATGCTCGACAACATCGGAACACTGGATGGAATTCGAACTCTATAAGTACTTCGAAAAAAAAAAATAGTACTCCCAAGTATACTTGAACCTTTGACAGACAGTTTCGAACCCTTTATAAGTATATGATAAACGTAAATAATACTTGCAAGTATACTCGAATCTTGGTCGAACAGTTTCGAAACTTTCAAAATTTTTATGAATATCGTTACGACGAATTTCTGTTTTCTTGCAAGCCAGAGTTGGGCAAAAATTTAATCAACGATTGACGACTAAATTTCTACTTCAATCATTATAATCGCAATTAACAATTAATCTCCTAGTTTAGTCGTTAATTGCGGTTAACGATTAAATGCTTATTAATCGTTAATTGCGTTTAACGATTAAATTTCTACTTTAGTCGTTAATTGCGATGAACAATTATTAATCGTCAATCGGATAATCGATTAATGATTAACTGAATTTAGGTGTATTGTCATTTGGTCTATATATAATCATTATTGGGCAATAAATACATTTATTTAAATAAATAATTATCTAAATAAAAATTTAAATAACAAGTTATTTGTTATTTGGATATCCAAATAAAAAGCAAAAATAGTTATTTATTATTTGAGTAAGAAAAAATGTAAACTGAATTTAGGTGTATTATCATTTGGTCTATACATAATCATTATTGGGCAATGAATACATTTATTTAAATAAATAATTATCTAAATAAAAATTTAAATAACAAGTTATTTGTTATTTGGATATCCAAATAAAAAGCAAAAATAGTTATTTATTATTTGAGCAAGTCTAAATGAATTATTTAAAATAATAAAGTTAATGGTTATTTACAAATACAATTTCAATTATTATTTGTATTGACAAATAATAAATTCATTACCGGGTCGGGTATATCGGTGTGAACCATTACTAATACAATTACAAAAGTTCTTTATTTTTCATTGTTTTTTTTTATGGGAGTTTCACCAACATGTTCGTGGCATTTTTATAATTGGAATGACACCAAACACGATATAATTTCAACTGTATTTAGTGGTTTAATCGACGGTATGGAGTAACTTTAGGACAGAGGAGAGGATAGTGACTGAAAGAGAGAGAGACAGCGACCGTATAGCTTTTGTATAAACACTAGTAGGATTATAATACAATACAACCAGTTTATACTAAATAGTTCAAGTTTATCAAAAAGTGCTCATAAATGTTCCGGTATAAACTTTGGTAAGTTAGAAGTTATTCTGATTTCTCTTTGTCCGTGCAAAACAAATACTGTCCAAGATTACGAAAGTTCCAGGTGCACTGTTCATACAACTCTACTGCTATCATGCTCGCCTACATGAATCATTCCCTATCAGTATCAATATCGATCAATGCAAGATATCTTAACCTTTCCAGCTAATTCGAGATATGTAATATTCTACTGAAAACATACAGTGAACCACGAAAGTATTTAGACGCACTTCAAGCCAGTCTAACTTTTTTATGATCGGACCAAACGAACTGACTTTGTAACTGTTTCCTTGATCTCGATCGACAATTTGTTAATAACGAATAATAATGGTTTCAGCGCACTGGCTCGATCTGATGCTACTACTTAAGCAATTTTTCAAATTACCACAATATTTTCAACGTTCCGGCCAAAAATTTGGACCATTTTCCAGAAAAATTTTCGTATAATTGCGTCTGTAAAAATTATTGAATTAATATAAAATTTGCGTTGTATTCCGTACAAAAAACCGAAAATTTTAGGCAACAAACCAAAAACATACTTACAAAAATGGTCTAAATTTTTTACCGAAACGTTGAAAATTTTGTGGTAATTTGCAGACTTGCTTAAGTAGTAGCATCAGATCGAACCAGTGGGCTGAAATCATTATTATTCGTTATGAACTGACTTCGTTTTAGCAATTAGAAGAATTGATTTACCAAATGACATGCAGAAAAGATTTTGGAAAATCTGCAATTGCTAAGAACTACATGAGAAAGTAAAAAAAAAAATATATAGAAAACCTTTTTAAAAACCAGGCGTATATTAAAATACACTAAAAAGGAAAAAATAATTTTTCTCCTGGGGTTCTCCAAAAAATTTAATATAAATTTAAATAAAATCATGACACATTATAGTGTGCGTGTATGCGTGTGCGTGCGTGTGTGTGAGACTGTAAAAATAAAAGCGTGGAGCGCCCACGAAGATTACGTGTGTCACACAATAGGTATAGTTTAGAGTTTAGATTTTAATATAAGCGTATTTTTTTAAAAGTTTTTTTTACATATTTTTTTTTATTTTCTACTTGTTAGAGTGTTTTTTTCATGGAACACAAGATGTAGTAATACTGGTATGAAATAGTAAGATATAGAAACGCAAGATATGGAAATACGCGAGGTAGAATGAGGGGATGACTCCGAGAGACGATGCGACGTCTCTTGATGGAGTCCGAAATTGTACCGGCTGCTTGTAAAGCTCGGTAGATTTAGTGTTAACACTTGTGGTATAAATGGCAACCGCAAATACGCATGAAACTCAGACGCGACACCGAGATGAGTCATTTGAACCGGGAAGGATACGTGTCCAAGATGTAAACATTTGTTAGACACGTAGTTTAAATGCGCAAGTAAATACAGATACATATAGGTATACTCATCCTGTATACGAATAATCAGTTATTCGGACAATTGAAATATGAATAAGCGACGTTCCATAACCACATTGTAGATAAAATGATTATTTACTTCAGCGATTCCTGGCCGACTTCAATAACATTAAAATATGTTGTCAAGGTCATCATTCTAAACAACTTTTTCCATTATATGCTACCGTCTCCATATCGTATGTGTTTCTACTCTAAGATCTACAGAATTCAACAAAATTAAAGTTAAAATATCTTTTAAATTAATAATTTTCCTACATATATAGGCTAATATATTTTTATAGAGAATGACGAGCTGCATCATAAAATACATACATACATTTGTATTTAAAAATGTGATAATGTGATCTTGCGAAATCTCCGAAACTCTTTCACTTAGAAAGAAATTGTTGTTGCATCTTCATAACGTATATATACACCAATTCTTCATATAACGTATCTATGCATGATATATATTTCTCCAAAACATATTTATACAATCCATTAAGATGATTGTCTTTCCGAAAATGCCTCCGAACTTCCAAAAATTCAGATCGTGAAATAGTGATCAGTGTCACTAAAAATATAAATATTGTTAATTTCCGCTGTTCTCGCGCGATATTATTTCCCTTGCTCATTACTGTAATATTGTACGACGTCTAAGGACCACTGGCGGCAACTCATGTCGGGCGAAGATATTTTGCTTTCTGGTATAAAAAAACGTATACCATGCGAACTTGAGATGGTGGTTTCTCAATATAAAAGTCTGCTCTATCGTGTGGTATAGTTCGATTTTCCGATGGACTCTCATTTTCTGAGATAAATTGAAAAATATCCTCAAAAATTGGTGCAAAACTGGTGTCTCTCCGTCTTTAATGCTTATTTAAACATGTTTAAACAATCATAATCTATTAGTATTGGGTATCACTGGATTCGGGAAAGTCTGCAGAATGTTTTGCTGTAAGGAACAATTCAATATCTTTTATAATAACATAACAATATTTTTTAAAATAATCCCGGTTATCGATCGTAAATGCTGAACATTCAGATTAATGATGTTTTCGGCGCAACTGTTTCGATCACTTCTTAAACCTAGCAATTTTGCAATAAACTTTTTTTCTTTCCTAACGTTTCGGTTTAGTTTTGAACGTTTTTTAAAGGAAAAAATTGCATCTACAATAACAAATATATATATTAAATACAGTAAATAGGATAGGTAAATTGAAAATGAAACAACCAGGATGTTAATACATACTTGCTATCATAACTTTAGTTGTGTAAAATGCACATTGAAAAATTGATTTGTGTATGTTGATGGTTTAGAATGTACTGCGGTCAAAGTAACCGTTAAGACAGAGCCCAAAAACTGAAAACAGTGAAGACTACACATATACAGGGTGTCCTAAAATTCCTGCAAATCCCGGAAATGGGAGGTTCCTGAGACCATTTGAAACAGCATTTTCCTTTGCAAAAATGTTATCCGCGGCTTTGTTTAGGAGTTATTAACGAAAAACACGGACCAATCAGAGTGCGACCTAGAGCGACTAGCGCGAGTTGGCACAGTCGGCCAATAGACAGTCAGCGCGCCAGGCCGACTGTGCCAACTCGCGTCTAGGTCGCGCTCTGATTGGTCCGTGTTTTTCGTTAATAACTCCTAAACAAAGCCGCGGATAACATTTTTGCAAAGGAAAATGTTGCTTCAAATGATCTCAGGAACCTCCCATTCCAGGATGTGCAGGAATTTTGGGACACCCTGTAAACACACTAGTCTGAACATAAGGATCCACCGTTCTTAAATCAGTATATGGCGGTAAATTTGAAAACGTCCAACGATATTATACACATGCTGTTATACTAGCCACAGTAGGTAGCTCTACAAATCGACATTCATGATGCAAGACCCAACAGAAAGAACGTGCTTTCTATTTATCTACAAGAGAGCAGGTTGTAATATAACCTTATAAAATTGGAAAATTCATCATAACACATTACTGGTTCAGTAATGCTGCATAATAATCATGAATCTTAGCCGTTTCGCACCTAAGGTTTACGCTATGTTGTTGAATCATGTGAAAATCGTTTCCAGTAATAACCTTTTTTGTAAGTTAAGTTCTCTGTCTATTACTTTGATATTGTCGAAATCAAATGCATGGTCAAACTCAAGTGAATGCTTTGTCAGCGCAGTGTGTTGTGTTGGGGACGAGAATATATTGCGTTTATGTTCATTAATACGTGTGTCTAGGTGTCTAGGTGTTTGTCCAATGTATTCATGATTACACTTCTTGCACGGTATTGCATATACTACATTCCAACTTTTTAACACAGGTAATTCATTTTTAATCGGTGGAAACCAATTTTTCAAATTAAAAGGTATGTTATAGATAGTATGCACGCCAACCTTCCCGAAAATTCTTTTAATGTCATCAGAAATGTTGTTCACGTAAGGGATAACCACTGTATTTTTCCAATCTATTGGGCCTCTTGTTTTGAACCTTTTCTCTCTTCGTTTTTCGAAAAGGAGAGGATGGTATAGATCAAATACTCGTTCTTTGATGATGTTAGAAACGAGATTTTCAGGGTAACCATTATGTTTGAGTACATTTCTAATGAGTGACAGATTGTTTGATCCGAATTCAGGATTAGCTAAAAGCTCGATCAATAAGACCTTTGACAAGACCTATCTTGTGTTGTAACGGATGGAAAGAATACAAATTTACGTATCTGCCAGACCAGCTAGTCTTGTGAAACCAATTTGTTTTCAGTTCTCTACCCACTCTAATAATATTGACGTCAAAAAAGTGAAGACTGTCTATGAAAATTGTTAAAAGTGTCAACCAACGTTCTTATTTGATCCCGTTTGTGGAACAAGTAAGAATATCATCCACATATCTTTTATAAAATGTAAGCTCAAACGGTAATTTAAAAATGGAAACTTTTTCTGGTTCTTCCATTACTAAATTGGCAATGACAGGGGAAATGGGAGCGGAAATATTTGTTTACAGTTGAATAATACGTTTTTTTCTTAAAGTCATGTTTCAGATTCGGAATCAGCGCAGAAAAACTCTATAAAGTTGAAATTTGTTGAACAGTGTAATCAAAATTGAAGGGAGTATTTAAAGAGTATTTAGAGAGTATTTAAATCCGTCGGGGATTATCGACGTAAAGTAGAAAGGTTTTTAAACACAGCTAATTAGCATTGATCGCAGCACTGTGCGATGCTGCTCGAATAACGGATCGCTCGAATACACTGTTCAACAAATTTCAACTTTTTTTATGTTACCAATATACTGTTGGGTCCTTCTTATAGAGTTTTTTGCGCTGATTCCGAATCTGTCCTTAATTTTTTCCCCATACCCACAGTTTTTGAGGAACATGGCTTTGAAAAAATACATATTTTTCAACTTTAAACAAATATTGTGATGTTATTATAAAAGATATTGAATTGTTCTCTACACACACACACACATACACACAGCAAAAGATTCCTTAGACTTTCCCGAATACAGTGATATATAATATTAATTAATATAATATAATATTAATTTTTTAAACATGTTTAAACGATCATTAAAGACGGAGAGACACCACTTTCGCACCAATTTTTGACGATATTTCTGAATTTATCGCAAAAAATAAGGGTCCAGCGGAAAATCGAACTATACCACGCGATAGAGCAGACTAATATTAATACATTATGATTGTTTAAACATGTTTAAACGATCATTAAAGACGGAGAGACACCACTTTTGCACCAATTTTTGAGGATATTTTTGAATTTATCGCAAAAAATAAGGGTCCAGGGTCCTTTTATCTTGAAAAACCCCCCTTGGAAGTTTGCTGTAGAGAACAATTCAATATCTTTTATAATAACATCACAATATTTGTTTAAAGTTGAAAAATATGTTTTTTTTTTTCAAAGCCATGTTCCTCTAAAACTGTGCGTATAGGAACAAGATTAAGGACAGATTCGGAATCAGCGCAAAAAACTCTATAAGAAGGACCCAACAGTATATTGGGAACAAATTTGGTGTTGGACAGTGATACTAGAGTACTTGAGTAAGGAAGGCAGTGCTGTATGTACTTGAAACCTAAATAGCTAATGAACCGGTGGCGGAGAGCACGAGCCGGGATCGTCCGTTGGACAAATCGTGAAATATTTGCGAGTGACCCGAGCCCTCGGCCCATCGCATCGCATTGCATCGACGCGACGCGAAACCGGGCGAAAGTGTGCTCCCGGAATGCAGGAAAATTTACACGCTCGGGTTGCGCAAGCTCGCTCTTCCATGTGCAACAATGGGCCTTTAATTATCCGCGATTCATCTGCGCCTCTATTACCATGCAAATTAAGGAAGTCAAGCAACGCGATCCAACAGCCGACGGTAGTAGCACTCGGGACGCGGAAAGGGGATATGGGGAGGTAGCATAACAGCACTGAACAAAATTATAAGCCCGCGCGCGCTTTTTTCGGTTCTTTTATTGTCTCAATTAGATCTATTGTTAGTCTCTTCTATAGAATTACGTAGGGGAGTTCTCCTAGCGCTGGACACTTAACGTTTTTATTAACCCCTTGCCGTATTTTATAGGCTTTGCACTCTAAGTTCATCCTTTTGCAAATCAATTCCATCCATTTGCAAATCAATTTCATCCTTTTGCAAATCAATTTCATCCTTTTACAAATGTGTAAAGTATTTCAAGAATGTTTATCTAAAGAAAATCAAATGAAATGTAAATTGATTGTTAAGAAATTCAAAATTTTATTGAATATTGCAAAGATTGCAATACTTATTTAAAAGTAATTACCAATTCATTCACTTTGTAAAGTATGAACACTGTGTGTAGATATATTCATTATAGCCATTTTCTGATTAAAAAATTAAAAAAATGAAAGTACATACATACATAATTTAAGCTAAATATTGAAATAATTAATTTCAAAAGGGCGAATGTGGAGTGCAAAACTTCATTGTAATCAGTTTCTGATTAACCCTTAACACTCGAGTGGCGACTCTGAGGCGCCATTAAAAATTGCTGTACCATTATTGAAAATATTGTTTACATTATATTAGATATGTAGGTATCTAATCAATTACTGAACATTTAAGTATTTCATAAGGTACAATATCAATTTCATATCCACCAAATTTAAAGTCTCATAAAAAATGGCAATATTTTAGGTCGGAAAAATGTTTAATTTTCTAGTTAAAATAGCTCCGAGTGCAAAGGGTTAATTAATTTAAAAAATGAGAGAGAGAGAGAGAGAAAGTACATATATAATTTTTAATCTAAATAAATAAATATGTAATTAATTTTAAATATTTTTAATGGGTGAAACTGATTTGCAAAAAGGTGAGATTGATTTGCAAAAGGATGAATTTGGAGTGCAAAAGGATGAATTTGGAGTGCAAAACTTATAACGAATCGCACTCGTCATGAAGATTTTAAACAAAGTCTGAAAGATTTGAATGTTACCCCTTTCTTTTTAAATGAAATAAAGCTTGATTCGTTTGTAATCAATATTTAAGCTTTCAAATAAATGTAACCATGCGAAAAATATAAATTTGCATTTCTCTTCTACGACATTTTTGGGGACAAAGACGTTTTAATCACTGTAACTGTAAAGAAAATGGTACAGCAACCGGTTTAATTAATCAACTTTATTAACACTTCTATTCTGCGTTATTTACGACTTAACATTAGAAACTAAGGTGGAAATTAATTATTATTCCCGTAATAATTGACTTAAATCCCCCAGTACAGGACACAGTAAAAGTTAATAATAATTTTCAGCGATAGCAGTAGTTAACAGTAATTTGCATTTTCTTGTGCCCGTTTTTGGCAGCCTGAACATTGAGTCCAATTTTCTCTACTATTTTACCACGTTTTTATTAGCTCGCTTTCTTGTCTGTTTGTCTGTTTTTAAATAAGCTACAGATTGTCTTCTGGTTCGTTTGTCTCGGTTCTAGTATTCTGAAGCTTATTTTATCAATTTTTCTTTACGTATTTTTTAATTACTGAAATCGAAATGAAAAAACCAAAAGAAACACACAGAGCCGAGATTTGTACTGTCCTTTAATAGGGGAAATCGTTCTATCCTTCGCACATAGGGGGAAACCGATGATTTTTGCGTAAAAATCAAAGAACTTTCGATAGAAATGCGATAAAGCAATGATTTTTTAAAAATTAATGCTGAAATATTTGAAATTTCATATAATTCTGATGAAGTATTGAATCTCGGGTACTTTCTCGCGGTTTCCGGACCATAGTATGCACTGTGAGCATTGTTAAGAATAATGAATAAATTGTTGTAAAATAAATAATAAACAATGTTTCGAGCGCAAGTTGATCAGTATTTAATTTTCTACAAATTTGAATATAAAATGTTCGAGAAAAAATTTATTTTCTATAAAAAAATAATGGTCACCTCAATTGTTTATACATTAACATATATTTTTTACTCCATAATATTCTAACTGGTACCGAAACGACTCCAACATCCTATAATAATATAACATTAAACCTTGAAATAACGCTACAATAGTTTTGGCCGCAAAAATCAGGTGCTCTTATTTCTTAAAATTCGTATAATTTAAAAGGTAGCATGAGGATGTAGCTGAAACATGTTTTATCCTTTCAACAAATGTTTAAGTTTTCTTATAAAAGAAACGAGACAGCTGGCCCTCTTAAGCATTTTTTTAAAACCTCCCTCAAAGTTTAAATTTATAAAAGTTTGCACTTTCTGTATATGGATTAAAAAATGCTAAAAACTGGATTACACACTTAGTGCACCTCCTAACACATATAAGCCACCATTAAAATCCGTTTTTTGATATTCTAAATTGGTATGGAACACGTTGGAATTGTCTGATTTTGTCTTTTGAACAGGGACCAAAAATAACAATTATTTAAAAATTTTCTACGATAAAAATCATTAATAAAAAGTTGATTATTATTAAAATTTAAAATACCAATTTTTATACTTTTTGGTTACAAATAACAGTTGTTAGTGTTAAAATAATTGGATCCTCCTCGATAACTGTTATCGATGACGAAAAACTGTTTCGATTGCTCAAAGCAGTTATGGATGAAAGAAGTTCATTTCGATTGTTCATAACAGTTATCGATGATAGAAATTATTTCGATCGCTCATAACAGTTATCGATTAGAGAAATTTATTTCGTCGGCTCATAACAGTTATCGATGGTCGAATTTCTTTTAATTTGATCATAATAAATATTGATGAGAAAATTCATTTTGGTTACTTATTTAATAATTGAGTTGTGTCTACTCTTTTTCGGATGGAGCAAGCCTTTGAAATTCATTGAGAAGATTTCGTACAACAAGACGAATCAACAGACCATAACAACAACACAAAATCTGTTTGTTTGTCACATTCAATTTTGATTGTAGCAATTAATTTTACGAATAAAAAATTTAAGAAATAATTGATTGTCTAGCATTTGAAAGTTGTACTATTTAATAATAACTATTACAAATTTCCTTCGTAAATAACTGTTATGAATGATTGACGTGAACTTCTCTCATTGATAACTGTCATGAGCGATCAAAATAAATTTATTTCATCAAATAACTGTTACGAGCGATCGAAATAAATTTCTTGTATCGATAACTGTTATGAGCGGTCGAAATAATTTTCTCTCATCGATAACTGTTATGAGCAACCGAAATAAACTTCTCCCATAGATAACTGTTATGAGCGGTCGAAATAAATTTCTCTCATTGATAACATTTACCAACAAGAGAAAAAATTGTCGATTACTTATAATCCTTATCTGTAGCCAATACGATTTTACTCGATCAAATACTTGTTATTCTATGACTTTTTTTCTTTTTGATTATAACAGTTATGGTGCATGATTTTGAAAGCTGTATCTCGCATCACAGAATCATCTAAAATGAATAATATTTTGGATTTGAGAGCTTTGAAGGGTTGTCAGTTTATAGCAAAAAAGATTTTCCAAACATTAATGTCGAAAAATTGAATTTTGGCCACGAAAAGTGGGTTCCCCGACCACTGTGCACTTTGCAGTGTTGGAGGAACTTCCTTTATAACTCGGACGATGGAACGAAAAATGGAAGAGTATGATGCACGTGAGAGGCAAAAAGTCAGTGAAGAAGAAAGGGAAACGAGGTGGAATAATGAGGAAGATCAGGAAGTCGAGGCAGGCAGAAAAGGGAGCAGCGAATCACAGGAGAAACGATTAGATTCGCAGTGAAATGGAAAGAGAGATAGTGGAAGCGCGGGAGAATGGGAAGAACCAACAGGCTGAAGCGAACATATTGGAAGTATAATGTGTTGCGACGCAAATCGCGAGATCGGGATACATATCGTGAAATGCCCTAAGTGTGGGCAAGCAAAAAGTGATGCCTAAATCTGAACATTGGAATTTTTATAATAAAACCGATAATTAAGAGATTAAATAATTATTTTATATATTCGGAGGCGCCTTAGCTACAAGCAGGTGTGAATATTATTTCATGAAGACATTAATTGAAATTTAATAATAAATTCAAAGTGTACCTGAGGACAGTATACAATTGATTTATAGTTTGAACTTGTATTAGAAAAAAAAAATATAATTTTTTTAATTCCTTGGGCAAAAATAATTATCACGCATAATAATATTGATATTTTAAAATAAATTCAGAAAAATTGGCTATCAGACGTTACTTAAATAATCATTATTAATTCAAATATTAGATGTCCCAGTTTAGAACTGTTTTGAAATATAATACATATATTATATACATGTAAGTACTCTACAGGTAGGTCCGTTTAAATAAGGACACCTAAATATCTCTTCAGGTTATTATGATGCAAACAATATTTGTTACGTAATGTGCATGGTGTCAATGGACCAAATATATGGCAGGAATATTTTTTTCCGAGGGTCATTTTTTTCGGAGTTGTCAGGGTCATCGATGTTTTTTTAAATAAATAACTACAATTTTTTATTGCATCGTGTAACTGATCGAAAAACACATTCAGATATTTATAATAAGATGACCTTGAAATGACCTTGGTCTTCGAAAATTTAAGTTTTACCTTCAGACCACGGTCAATGTCATGTTATTATACATATCTGAATGTATTTTTCGATCAGTTACCCGATGCAAAAAAAAAAAAGGAGTTATGTTTCAGAAAACATCGATGACCTTGACAACGCCGAAAAAAATGACCTTTGGAAAAAAATATTCGTGATCAGATATTTGGTCACATTACGTAACAAATATTTTTTGCATCACAATAACCTGAAGAGATATTTAGATGTACTTAGTACGTAGCTCTGTCCACCTATAAGCTTATACTCTATTTGCATAGGCCGTAAGCCGGACACGTGTTTGCGATTAAAATCAACTCGTTATTTTTACACTTAAATGGCAAATTAATTAACAAAATTTCCGTATAATTGGTCTTCTACTAGCTTGTAAAAAGAGAGAAACACAATTAAAAAACAAATTAAACAACAACTTAATACACTACAAATTAAAGATATTATGTTAAAAATCAATGATAAATCTAAAAAAATAAGGTCTATAGCAACAAATGAACATAAAGATGAAATTAAAGAAAGGAAAGCGAAATTATATACACTCAATTAGAAAATATAGAGAAAGAAGTACTGTTTCTTGAAATGCTTGCTTTACAACAAAAAATGAAAATTGAACAGGATAGAATTTAATATAATATGATAATATGTTGATATTTAGATCGTTAAAGATTTAATAAAGTTCGATGTTATAGATATAGATATAGATATAGAATTATATGTAAATTCAATTTGTCCCGATATAAGCTTTACTTCTGTCTAGGTACTAGCTTAGATTGGATTTAATATGTCCAACTATAGGTTAGAATTATTCTTGTTAATACAATTAAAATATTAATCTAAACAATGATTTCGGGATTTTAAATTACTTTACAAAATCTGAATTGTATGTTAAAACTCTTAATAATTAATTTTGTCTATCTAAACTGATAAAATTAAAGGTAGTAAAAGTGCTGTCCAGGCTTAGGGCATTTCACCTTACATACTTGAATAATTCTTTCCTCGTAACTCGCCGGTGGTCATTGGCGAATTAATATCGCAACGGTTGTTCAAACGGACACGATTTAACTGTGATTTAGATTGATGCGATGTATATACGTCTCTCTGTAACAATGCGTATAATTGAATAACAGCTATGGGTTTTAAAGTGATGTATGTCGGTGCGTATGAAATATTGGATTCGCTGATTGCAGCATTCGATTATATTTTTATGAACGAAAATTATTAGCAGCGATCACCGGCTGCCAGTTGAATTGGAGCTGTTCATTTCGACAATAAAATTAAAGCAAGTGATAGAATGAGATGAAACTCATTTGATATCGTTCCGTACAGTGGATCCAAAAAATGTTTAAACACTAAATTTCCGATATTCGAGAAATCGTTAATATTTAAACTATGATCATTTTGTTCGAAAGAATAATACAATACAAAATTTGTAGCGGTTTTAAAGCTTAAAGTCTCTTCTTTTGTATTCCATCATTTATATTTTTGAAATTTCGAATAAAGTTCAAATAATTCTTCATCTTTCATTTGATCAAATAAATCGTACTCTCCAAAATTTGAATTATTTCATGTACTAAAGAACAATTTTAACACTAACTGTAACGCGACCGGTCAAATGACCGCTTTCTCGTTTAGTCCAGTCAACGAAAAGTTGTAGAGGGAAATGATTTTTAGAGGAAAACAATTTTTAACTTTGGGACTATGTTTGGACTAGTTGGGAGGTAAACATACTGAAATGCACGTAGAAGATCCCCTTTTCGGTTTTCCGCTTATATCTCGGAAACTATGCATCCTAGCGACAAGACCATTCTATACAAAATTAAAGCTGACAAAATGTGACACAAGATTGATTTCATTCTGTTTTTTGTTATCTCGCATAGTTTCCGAGATATCAGCGCTCAATGTTCACTAATTGTGTCAAAGAAATTTTTGCCTTATTTGACTAGCTAACTCTTCAGCACAATTAGTGAACTTTGAGCGCTGATATCTCGGAAACTATGCGAGATAGCGAAACACTGAATGTAATCAATCTTATGGCAAATTTTGTCAGCTTTAATTTTGTATAGAATGGTCTTATTGCTAGGACGCATAGTTTCCGAGATATAAGCGGAAAATCGAGAAAGGGGACCTTCTACGTGCCCCCCTGCAGCCCGCTCACCTACTAGGAGTAGGGACTTTGGTAATTATTTACTTTAAGGGCTTCCTCATCGATTTTGATGACGTTGAAATATGTTGTCAAGTTCATCATTCTGAACAACTTTTTCCTATACATGTTACCGCTGCTCGATTTTAGTTTCCGAGATATTCGCAAAAAACTATCGCTAATACTGTATTGACTTTTTCGTATTTCTGCACGCTCTGCGGCAACGTAAGGCTGTCCCGGGGCGGCGGTTGTTTACATTTTGCTTCTACACACGCTGTGGAGATGAGAGAAAACAGGATCTCACTCTCATAATATATATTATATATTATATGTATATCATATATTATACATTATATATTATATATCATATATTATACATTGTACATTATATATTATATATCATATACTATACATTGTACATTATATATTATATATTATCTACTGTATATTGTATATTATATATTATATAATATATATATATAAAATATATTATATAATATTATATTGATTTCAATTTCAAATCTAACCCAGACGTACTCCGATCACTTTTCGAGATGTTGAAATTTTTATTTATAATATTATATATTATATATTATTATATTATTATATATTATTATTATATATTTTATATTATATTTATGTATATATATATATCACACGCGTTGCCACCGACCGTCCAAGAATGCACAAAATTCAATACAGTATTAGCAATAGTTTTTTGCGAATATCTCGAAAACTAAAATCGAGCGGCGGTAACATGTATAGGAAAAAGTTGTTCAGAATGATAATGTTGACAACATATGTGAAGATCATCAAAATCGGTGAGGAAGCCCTTAAAGTAAATAATTACCGGGACTTTTAGTATATTTACTGTTTACCTTCTATATTATTACAAATATTCAAGGTGGACATAGTTATTGCCCCACCCTGTATGCAAAACTTACACGGTATAGATGGGGGCATATTGTGGCCTAAACATTTTCTGCATGGGTGGAGGCATAGAAGAGATTTCAAGATCACCTTGATTTTTTAAAATGGAAACATCTACTTTCTGTATCATGGATCTGTCGAATTCTGAGTAAACATGTATTGACCTTCATATGTCCTAAATCTAATACTTTACGAGATATTTTCGAATCAATTTTCTTTCTTCTTTGGATAATATCTCGTTAACTATTAGCTTTAGGATATATGAAGGTCAACACCATAATACTCAGATTTTGATACTCTATCGATCTATGGCATAAAAAATAGGACATTCAATTAAAAAAACTTAATTTGACTTTGAAATCCTCCTCCCCACCATTCTAGTCCTCAAAAAAATTATACTATATGATTGTATCCTTCATACCAAACAATTTTTGTATACTGAAAATTTCATAAAAATCGGCAGATGCGGAGAAAAACAAGAGGCATTGAAAAATGCTAAAATCCTTAGATTTATTTCAGTTGTAGGCTGAAAATCGTGAAAAACTGCAATTTTCACCATCTTTAAACGTTTTTAGATTATTGCAATGTTGACCGATTTTTATGACATTTTCAGAATATGTATAATTGAACTGGTCTGCAAAACGAAGTTTTTAAATTTTCAATATGGGCCCCCATAAAAAAAAGTTGTAAACATCAACTTCTAGTATTTTCTCTGTGATTCCGACAAATTACAATTTTTCCAAAATTTCTTTTTCACGTCATGTATTAGGTGTAGAAATTAATTCCGTGCCACGATATTGAATTATTTATAACTCTGGTTTGAATAACAATAATTGCCCGCCAGTTTGTAACGTTTAAGTACCAACACTTACAGTTATGAAACATTTGAGATCTAGTCAAAACAAAAACTAGTGAGTCTGACGAGACTCACATACGGCACTGTATACTGTTTGCCGTTCAATTAAAGGAAAATGCTTCCGAAGCCATTTGTTCTGCTTTGGGTGAAGATGCAGTAACAATTAAAGCTGTAAAAAGTGCTATCAAAGATTTCGAAGCGGCGACCTTGATCTTTCTGATCGAGAACGTACCGGACAGCCAAGAAAATTTGAAGACGAAGAACTTGAGCAACTGCTCTCTGACTTAATACTACGTCAACTGTCAACGTCAACGTCTACTGTCAACGACTTAATACTACGATTTATTTTCTAACGCGGGTAAATACAACGCTAACATAGCGTTAGCGGTTACCGCTAACATAGACGGCGGCGGAACGACTACAGCTTAAAAAGTAACGCGAACAACTACGGCTTAAATAGTAACGCACAGAGACGGCGGTAGAAGAACTACGACTTAAGTAATACTAACGCTGTCGGACATTGACGGCGGAGAGACGGTATCGGCTTAAACATTAACGCTAATGGTGACTTAGGTCCTACGGCGGAGCATTTCCGGTTCCACGGCTTATCGGCGCGGCGAACGCATTTGCACAGCGGTTTGCGATTGATGATCGGGGGGCGAGACTTTCCCCTGCTGTATTCTCGGTTTATCAACTTAACCTAACTGAATCCTAACTGTATAAACGCTCTTAACCTACCTTACAACTAACTGTACAACTTAGCCTAACTTAATCTACTCGCTGGGGGCGTGTCTTCTGTACCGGAGGTACAGTACTCCTCCCCGGTTCATCCTTAGCATTATGTGGCCCCCGGTGACTGGGAGGCGATACGAGTGCCGGTACTGCATGCGGTCGAGGCGAACCAGGAACGAATCCGGGGCGTCGCCCGCCATCATCGGTGCGGGTAGGGTCCAGTGGCGGGGTGGGACTGGTGATGGCGGGGCGGGTGGCCGGGATTCTGGCCACGTCGGTGTTGGTGGCAGGTCCTCTGCCGGTATTTCAGTGGCCAGGGCTTCCTGCAGTTGTTGTTGTTCCTCCTCCCCTCCCGTGTCGGCTTCTTCCTGGAGAGTCCATGTTTGTGACCCGACGGTGACAGATGTTTCCAGGGCTCTTAGTACATCTGCTCCTATCAGCATGGCGTACGACAGTTTGGGTAGCACTGCGCATGTGAGTGCTAGTGTATCCCCGCAGAGGTCGGCGATGATTTCCACCTCGCTCATTACATTGCCCGTGGATCCGTCTGCGAGGCGAACGGTCGTCTCGGTCGGTATGATCGTGGCTCCTTGCTCTTGGCACCACTCGGCGACAACCTGGCGGATATAGGAGCGTGTTGCTCCCGTGTCGAGCAGAGCCTGGAAGCAGCGGTCGTAGGCTGTTACTGGCATGAAGATCCGTTTGTCTGGGCCTAATTCCGTTGGAGGCGTTTCGTTGTTTAGTGGGACGGTGCCTCGGTCGCCGACTCTGCTTCCGTTTCCCGTCAGGGAGTTCCAGGTGCATCTGGTCGTGGTTGTTCCAGTGGTGCCACAGTAGGAGCAAAAGACTTCGCTGCGCTGCGGCATTCTAGGCGTTGGTGCTCTCGCTCGCCACACCTCCAGCAGCATGTGGCCCGGTCATAGGTGCTGCTGATCTCGACCGCGCTGTTTGATTGCATTGCACTCTTGGCTGACTGGGTAGGTCGTTGGCGTTGCTCTTCCGCCATAATATCCTCGGTAAAAGCACTACGGCTTAAGTCTGAAATACTAACGCGAACCAGTGTCGCCAGATTGAGCTCGGATCCGAGCTCCCGTACTCCCCTACTTTCCCCTTCCACTATTCCATTCCAGCACCGTGCGCGCGCGCACTCCACGGTGCCTTCGCCTGAAACGCCTCAAAGCCGTAGTAAACTGGTCCCATTCGCTCCACTCATTCCCCGTCATCAGAGAGAGGGTACATCATTTCTTTACCCCCTCTCAAATCTGGCTACACTGACGCGAACAACTACGGCTTCACTACTAACGCTGGCGGAGATTGACAGCACGGAGAAACAGTTTCGGCTTAAACATTAACGCGAAACGCATTTACATAGGGGTTTGCGATTACATAGGGCCGACGATGGTGTGAAGTTGGTCGGGAATCCCGGCATCGGGATAGAGATTGCTCGCAGCTTGCGCGGCTTGAGCGTACTGGATTCCCGGTGTCGTGTGACACTTGGGCTGGTGGGATCCCGGATGCTTTCGCGTCTCGGGGAAGAATGCTTGGCGGCTTGCGCAGTTCGAGCATGCGGAGACATTCGTCTCTCGCAGGTTGGGTCTCCCGGTGTTACGACACTTGGGCCTTGGAAGGGTTCTTTGGACAGGTGTGAACAGTACGCAACTATAGCGGCGACATTCGTGGATTACACCTCTAGTAGTCGTGCTCTCAAGCCCGGACCAGTGTGCCCAGATTGCCCCAAAACGGTTGCACGGTGCTCCCCTACTTACCCCTTCCACTATCCTATTCCAGGAATGCGCACACTCCAACGTCCCTCACTAAGAACGTAGACTGGTCGCGACTCCCCTCATCTGGGCACACTGGCCCGGACTAACTTTCTCGGCTTCCGCGGGCCGCATTTATGCACGCACTAGTCTCACTTTACTTGCGAGTAGCCGCGCCGTCGCGGTGGCCACCTCGCGGTCGCCGCCGGAGGTAGTGCTCTGCGGTCTCGCGCCGCATTGTGGGCCAGATCGACGCGCTATTCACGCTTATTTCATCATTATTTCAAAACATGAAGACCACATTAAATAGGTCGTTGGATTCGTCTTAGCCTCAGCTATAACATTATTTAATAAAAAATATATAGTTATAATTAAATAATCAAGGTGACTACTACTTTTTTTTATTTAAAAAAATATTCTTGCAATTTTTTGTATTGAGATTTGTAGAAGACTGTGTATTGATTACATTTTATAGGAAACATTTTTGTGTCACACCACCGGAAATGTCTGAAAGATCGTGTGAATAATAAATAATAATTGAAAATTAGCTATTCAGGCATTCAAACAAGTGTAATCCATAATTTTTTAATGAATGAAGCTTATTACATTTAATGAAATTAAAAATATGTTATGACTGTTTTATTTAAATAATTACAAATATTCAAACAAGATTAAGTATCATATTTTACAAAATTACTGACTATAATCAATTGATCATACGGATTTTCTGCTTAAACTGTATTTATCCATTAATAAACAAAAATCTATACTATAATTCCTCTTAACAAAGGTAAAATACAGGTTTTTAATATGGAAAAACTGCTGTGGTGCTACACTACGATGCGATTCAACTAAGCTAGTAAGAAGTTCGAATGTTTATCAATGGTTGGATAATCTAAGAAATTCATAAGGTAGGTTTGGGTTAGATCTTTACACTCTTAAGAGTCGCAGAGTGGTCGTCAACGCCTCGCGTGCGACGCGAATCGCAGTGGAATTGCGTGCCACGCGACACTTTAAACTATCATAACTTCCGGGTTGGTTTGAGTTGGGATGTGAACTTTGCAGGATCTTTTAGACGAGATGTTACTGAAAATGTTCCATTTTGTTAGAACACACGAATGTACACGAATCTCAACTTTATCTCTCGTCAAGGGTGAAAAACTTTGATGATTGTCCTTAGTTGACTAAGTATTTTTTTTAAATAAATAATGAACAATAATGTTTAGTTCCTGGCGCGTTCTCAACATAGATATACATTATTTATAAAACAAATTGGGCACATAATGTTCAGAAGGTTTTCCAGGACATCATTATGAAGAAAAGGAATTTTTTCGGTGATAAATTTTTCTAACAAAAATTTGTCAATATCACGAGGACTACAATGAGGCAATAACAATTTCTTTCTAGGTGGAAGAGTTTCGGAGATTTGAAGACCATTATCATATTTTTATATACGAACATACAGGGTATCCGAAACCACCCGTCCAGGGGTGTTTTTAACTTCTCACAGATAAGCATATTCTTATATTCTGTTCATGGACATATGTCCATGACCTTGTATTTGACCTTCGGATCCATTTTCAAGGTTATTTGGCGGTCAGTACGTATTTTTTATGGCCACTAGCAGTCATTTTAATCTAGGACATAAGTACATATCTGAACGTGAAATTTCGAGTTCTTTCAGAATCCGTAGTCAAAAGTAGGGATTCCCATTTTAAAAATACGTATTGTCCTCCAAATAACCTTGAAAATGGATCCGAAGGTCAAATACAAGGTGGTGGACATATGTTCTCCATTAATCCCTGCAACTTTTATTCCAAACATTTTTGCCGAATATGCTTATCTGAGAAGTTTACACCCCTGGACTGGTGGTTTTGGACACCCTGTATATTTATCTATGCACTATTCGATGCAGCTCTCCATTTTTTATAAAACTATGCATACTAGCCTACACTACCGTTGAAAAGTATGTGGACACTTGTTTAATTCTCCTCCTGGAAGAAAAAGACTCTTCAGGGGATTTAATCAAACTGCATGCGATCTGCTCTTTATACAGTATTGGAGAATTTATCAGAGCAATAATGTATTAGCAGACCGCGAATTGAATGAATTTATAACAAAAATTATTGTTTACTGAATAATTACACATTTCTCTAAGGACTAGACCTAAAGTATTAATTTTCTATTTATATTTTTCTGAGCAATATACATTTTTTTAACACTAAAACAAGAACACCTGTACTTCAAGACTATTTGTTTACGTCTAGGAAAGGCTTATTGTTAGTTCCACATAACCAATTGTAGTTGTGTTCTAAAAAGAATTCTTAAAAATCAGTTTTTCACTGAAATGTTCCACAAGCCTCCCTTAAAATAAGTTCTTAAACAAATTCAGTGGTACGCATACTTTAACTATTTACTATTTCAAATTCAAATTTACCCAGCTCCGTGAACCATAAATATCATTTAATAACAATCAAATAGTACACAAATTTCAACGATGAGGGTCCACATACCTTTGAGCGGTAGGGACCATACCTGAAGCGGTTATATTGGACCATACGATTAGAACTTTTCCGAAAAGTTAAAACAATAGGTTTGCTACACAATGTGAACAAATTTTTGGAAAAATTGCAAGTTTTCAGAATTGTAGAGGAAATACTAAAAGTTGTATAGTTTAACTTAGATTTGAATCAATTAAACATATCCTGAAAATTTCATCAAAATCGGTCGATATCGCAATGAGCTACAAGTATTTAAGGATGGTAAAAATTATAGGTTTTCACGATTTTCGGCCTGTAACTGAAATCAATCTAAGGATTTTCCTAGATTTATAGATTTACCTAGATCTTACCATGTCCGTCGTTTTTTCCCGTATCAACTGATTTCGAACAAACTTTCACAATGCATATAATTGACACAGGTCGACAAATCGTATTTTTTAAATTTTCAATATACATACCCTCATAAAAAAGTTGTGAAGCTTTTAGTATTTCCTTTTACAATTCCGACCAGTTGCAAGTATTGCAAGTGTTGGAAAAAATTTTCCTTACATCGTGTAGTAAACCAATTGCTCTAACTTCTCTAAAATAGAGTCATGATACAGAAAGTTGATGATTTCATTAAAAAAAATCAAGATGACCTTGGAATCTCCTCTATGCCTCCACCCACGCAGAAAATGTTTATGTCACAATATGCCCCTCTCTGTACCTTGCAAATTTTGTTTATAACATTTTTCCATATTATTATAAATAACGGAGATATTCAAGGTGGACATAGTTATTTCCCTACTCTGTATTTAAAACTTACATAAACATTTTCTGCGTGGATGGAGGCATTGATTTTTTAATATCTTTTATAATAACATCACAGTATTTGTCCAAAGTTGAAAAATATGTTTTTTTTTAAAGCCATGTTCCTCGAAAACTGTGCGTATAGGAGAAAAATTAAGGACGGATTCGGAATCAGCGCAGAAAGTCAACACTTTTATACTCAGAATTTGATACTCTATCGATCTATGATATAAAAAATGGGACATTCCGTTTGAAAAAATAAAGTTGACCCTGGAATGACCTTGAAAACATGATGAAAATTTAAAATGGATATGACTGCTGCATCGCGTCAGCCCAAACATTTTACTTGAAATATTTTTCTCTCTGGAATTTAGTTTTCGAGATATTTCAGGTGGCCAGGATAAATGCTCCACCCTGTATAGAGTTACCCGAATTTATATTCGGACGCTCTAAATAAGACGATAACTATTTTAATATTGTACTATAAGATTTTTGCTTTTTTTGATCGGAATTGTGTGTTGAAAAAATACTAAAAGTTGAATTTTTAACTTTTCTATGTGGGCCTATATTGAAAATTTAAAAAATACGTTTTGTAGATCTGTGTCAATTGAACATATTCTGAAAATTTCGTAAAAATCGGTCGACGTTGCAATGAGCTACAAATGTTTAAAAATGGTAAAAATTGCAGATTTTTCTGATTTTCGGCCTCTAACTACAATCGATATAAGGATTCTTACATCTTTCAATGCCTGTCGTTTTTTTCCCGCATCAACCGATTTCGATGAAACTTTCGCAGTGCATATTCCGTCCAATTGCAATTTTTGAAAAAATTTCTTTTCACATCTTATAGTAAACTAATTGCTCTAGGTTCCCAAAAAAGTTCAAATCGTATTGTACGATATTAAAATAGTTATCGTCTTTTTTAGAGCGGTCTTAAACTTTTGTCCGTTACTGTATATCTCTATGGAAATTGGACTTGCACCACTTTCATAATCAATCGCTACGCAATTTCTTTTATTGGCCCATTTTAAATTGAACAAAGCATTGGCATTTTAAAGATATTAAATATTAACTAATTATAAATAAAAAGTTTACACTAAATTAATCTCATTTTTCTTAAAAAGTGGACTCATAACTTCCAAAATAAACGGTCCATGTCTTAAATTTTCTTTAAGGGCCCTCAATAGAAAAGTTTTAAAAAATGCCTTTTTTATTTTTGCATGTAACCTTGTCAATTATAATTATTTGGAAAATCTTTTTTGCATATCATTTCGTAAACCAATACTTCTAATTGATTATAAAATATCAACTGGTAAAATTATAAAAAAGTAATTCTATTTTAAAGTGCGTACGAATACTTTTTATATATATATAGATAGTTTGTTCTCACGCTGAAGGATTATTTTGGTTTTAGTTATTGTCATGCAAATATGATTATTTTTATATGCTTGCAAAAACTCTCATCCGAATGAAAAAGTAATCCGAAATATTTTGTTTGACCTCCATCGAAAATTTAACAATGCAAATATTATGGATTCTCTGAATTCACTGAATATATAGACCATAATAACCATGAAATAATATAAGGTTGGCGAGACTCGTAATTCTTGTAGCAATATTGACCTAGGATCACGAGATTTAGGAGAGATACATTCTGTACGCCCGAATATGGCAAGGAAAATACACGAAATGGTAATAGAAATGAAAATCGATAGATGAATATAAATATTCCAAATGCAGAAATTTTAACATTGATTGCATTTTGTGTATAATTACAGTTCATTGTATTCCGAAGCCTCTTATGAAAACCGTATGCTGTATAAAACACAAAGGACTTTACATTATAAATGCAATTGTAAAATGCTGTAAAAGATTTATTAATTTAAAAAATGTATATATATAATAATAAATAAAATAATTATTTCTTACTGTACTCCGGATTTATTTAAATTAATGCCTCAATACGTAGTTTGTTTCTGTACGCTCGTATATTTCCAATTCTAATCCGCTGTAATGGGTACGCAGTAATTGGTACATGGCTCTTTTTCGTCCGCAGTAATACGTACAAAATGTTATCGATTTTATTTTTTAATTTCTTCTTATGTTATATTAGGTTTTGAGGGCCAACAACTTCTTTTGTATTCAGAACATATTCTTCCATAAAATGCATCCACATATTATTATTTTATGATAAATTAGGAATAATATTACAATAAAATCTGTTTTATTTTGTTAACGTGTGTACATATCTGTGTAGATAACTACTTTGTAAATCAATTAATCTGAACCACTTATTTTGCTATTATTTCTTGGACTTGAGTAGTTTATTTATTTTACAATTTATTAGGTTGGCAACTAAGTTCGCGACCTCCACATTTTCTCAAACAGAGTCATTTATATACAATATTTTTTATAAGCACAAGTATTTTATATCAATGCAGTAATATATGTATACATGCAGTTCAAAAGGAATGGTCACTGAATGAGGTTATAATGATACAATAAATGAATTACAAAACAAAAGGTCACGAATTTAGTTGCCAATCTAGTATTATATATACCATATACATATAGCTAAAACTGGCCATTTATTTGTGTTTTTTATTTTTTAAAATTTGGTTTCGAAGCTAAAAATTTAAAAAAAATTCATAGACGTGCAAAATCTGCATTCTAATAGCTGAAATATGTCTGATTTTTTCAGAATTTCAACGTACGCAGATAACTACTTTGTGAATCACTTAATCTGAACTGCTTATTTTGCTATTATTTCTTGGACTTGTGTAGTTTATTTATTTTACTTTTATTTATTAAAAGTTAACTGCATAAATTATAAGAGCCAAATAGGAATGTGTTTCTTTCTGTAATAATTTTAAAAAGTTAAAAATAGTTTGTTGATATTTACTGTTTTTTGGCACAAATACATAAAATCAGGAGTCTAGTCACGACTGCATGCATTTGTAAAGTTTAGGAAATCTTGTCGGACACCTTCAATGTAGTATGTAGAAATTGCATGAAAGAGATGGAGTACAAAATGATATTCCGTGTTTCTATGGGAAACTGTAGATCGACGTATTGTGCATATCGACCCGCGTCATCTCGACTATGAATGCATCTTTCCCTGGCACATCGCGGAACCGATGCAGGGCGAATGCCACATTTCACTCGGCCCCAGAACACAATTTCGAAATCTATTTCGTATTGACAGAAACATGAAGCAGTGCACGTAATCATGCCCGGGGATGCATAGAAGTTCTGCACGAGCAAATATAATAGTATTTTAGTACGAAATACAGTACTGTAGTCAGTACGATACTATACTGTACACTCCGCGACAAAAAGATGGCACATTATACAGACAAATGGGTTTTTAGCTTTTTAAGTAGTACATATATTACATTGTTGGTGACCTGGATAATAAGTAACTGGGTAATAAGAATAAAAAGTTATTTCAATATGTTTCTACGCATTTATTACGAGAAGAAACAATTTTATTGGAAAGTATGTAACATTAAACGAAAAATCGGTGCATCAAAAAGATAGCACACATTTCTTGAAATAGCTAAAAAATAAAGTATACAGGGTGAGGCGCTACAAACAGGCCACCTGAATAACTCGACTGCTATTGCTGTTAGGAAGAAATGCATCAGATGGAACTTGCATGGTTTCGAGGGAGCATTAATCTGATGTTAGTAGCTTTTTTGTAGGTGGACGCGTAAAGGACATATGAAGGTCAACTTCATTTTTTTTAACGGAATGAGGTATTTTTTCATACATCAATCGATGCAGTTGGGCATTCGTTATAAAAAAGTACTAACCTATGTATGTCGAAAAGTTAGTGGTTCAGGAGATATTTCAATTTAAATAACTCTAAAATACAATTGCAGTCGTACTAAGACGTTAGCGTTTACTTACTTGTGTAACGTCCTAGTACGACCGCAATGGTATTTTAGAGTTATTTAAATTGAAATATACATAGGTTAGTACTTTTTTATAACGAATGTTCAGCTGCATTGATTGACGTGTGAAAAAATACCTCATTCCATTTAAAAAAATGAAGGTGACCTTCATATTTCTAAAAAAAATTACATAAAAACAAAAATTTTTTAGCATCGTATGAGTCCCACTTTACCATTCAACTTCGTCCTTCAGGCATTTGACGTATCTTTCAAAACAACAAAGATATTTAAGATGATCAAGTTAGGTGAAATACCCTGTATAATTGAACATTCAATTAAAGAGGAAAAATCAGTTAAAATCATGGCCCTGATCACTGTGATAAATCACGGTTAGTGATTTTGCACGCATCACCATTACTAATGGTGACGTATAGAAGATTGCGCGAGACGTGTTTGGTTACAGTCAATTTGCGAAAGAACTATTCGACTCTCGATCGAACGATTTCAGGAAACTGGATCGATGGCAGAAAGTCCAAGATCCGGGTGTCCTCGAAAACATGTTACTTCCACCATCCTCATACTTCTCATGACACAATCAGTTTTCTAACGATGATCTTCCTCCGTTTCACCAAACCGTGACATTATTGCTCACAAAGATTATCCAATTCAACCGTTTTAGACGTTATTCTCAAGTTTATTTAAAGGACGAGGTTCGAGTAAGTAAACCACAAACGATTGAGCACTCGGACACAATATTCGTATCACTTGAATACCTGAATAGTAATGGAAGACTGGAATTAACCCTTTACACTCCGAATTATTTTTCAATTTCGTTGCCAACAACTCCCTTCCATTTGAAGTGTTTAATTTGAAAGTTACAGTGAACCTTATGATCTGACCAAACGACCTGACATTATTTGAACAGTTAGAAGAATTGATTTACCGAATGACATGCAAAAAAGATTTTGGAAAAATTGGAATTGCTAAGAATTACATGAGAAAGTAAAAGAGGCACCACTTATAAGTTTTTTATTAGAGCCCGTAATGTTAGTTATACACGTGCTGAAAATTTCATCGAAATCGATTGACGCAGAAAAAAAAAAAGACGCGCATCGAATGATGTAAGAATCTGTGGATTTTAAGCAGAAACTGACCAAAAGTCGCGAAAAACTACGATTTTCGCCATTTTTAAGCGCTTAATTGTAGCTCTTGGGTATGTTAATCGTTTTTGATGAAATTTTCAGCATGTGTATAACTAATACATATCTGCAAAACATATATTTTAAATTTTCATTAAGGGTCCAAATAAAAACGTTTTAAAAAATGCTTGTTTTATTTTTGCATGCGACCATGTAAATTGTAATTTTTGGAAAATTTTTCTTGCAGATCGTTTAGTAAACCAATATGCTTATAATTGCTTACAAAACATCAGGTCCTTCGATACAATTATAAAAAAGTTATATGTAGGTACTACGTACTCTTTCAAAGTGCGTTCAAATACTTTCGTGGCTCACTGTTCTTCAAAGGATAGTTCCTTGACTGTACTTATTTTAAACAATTTTGTTTACTAATATAGCTCTCAAACTTTGTTGTAATTTATATTTGTGGAAATTATATTTGTTTTTAACTAAAAAATAAGAAATTAAATAAATAAAGGAAGAATCTATTGAATCAATATTGAGTTACATTCGACAGAGGAGTGCAAAGGGTTAAAAAAGGTGCCATTTCTCATCATTCCAATGAAATAAGGCTGATAGTGTCCTGACGATTGGTTAGTCTGTTGTTCCTTTTTCAAGAAAACGACAACTTTCATTCTTTCAATTTGTCTGATGTTCTAACTTTTTTCCTCAAATTGCTATTTTTTTCTTTTTTCAGAGTCATATTATTTTCAAGTTGTATTAACTACAACAATTGGTTTACTACACGATGTAAAAAGAAATTTTTCCAAACATTGCAATTGGTTCGAATTGCAGAGAAAATACTAAAAGTTGCATTTTACAACTTCTTCATATGGGCTTTAATGGAAAATTCAAAGAATGTGTTAAATAAACATATTCTGAAAATTTCATCAAAATCGGTCGATGTTGCAATGAGCTACAAAGTTTAAAGATGGTCAAAATTTCAGATTTTCGGCCTCTAACTGCAATAAATCCAAGGATTCTTATATCTTTCAATGTCTGTCGTTTTTCCCCGCATTAACCAATTTCAATGAAACATTCACAATGCATATTAGTTGATAGATCTACAAAACGTATTTTAAAAATTTTGAATATAGACCCACATTACAAAATTTTAAAATTGCAACTTTTAGTATTATATTTTCTCTACAATCCCGACCAATTCCAATTCCTGTTGTAAACTAGTTGCACTAGCTTCTCAAAAAAGTTAAAATTGTATAGTTTAATATTAAAAAAGATATTATTTTTTTTTAGAGATGTCCGAATATTAATCGAAGTCACTGTTTAATGTTATTTTAATAAGAAAAATAAGGTGGTCAACGTCCTATAAAAAATCTTGTTTAGTGCTATTTTATTAAGAAAAATGCCACAAATAAGGTGGTCAAAGTCCAACAAAAAATATTGAAAAATAAAAAAGTTTTCTAATTGGATTAGTAGATGTTTACAATTTACCCTGCTCGGAGTCCGAAACAGCTCCAACTTCTCGGCCCCTCGCGAGATATGCCCCTCAGTGGAGGGGATACGCAAATTTCATAGATCCCTGAGCTGCCGTTTTCTTAGATCAATACTTTGCTGTAAATCTATGGATTCTTACATCTTTCTATGTCTGTCGATTTCGATGAAACATTCACAATGCATATAATTGATACAGATCAACAAAACGTATTTAAAAAATTTTTAAATGCAGCTTTTAGTATTCTCTGTACAGTTCCAATCAATTGCAATTTTTGGAAAAATTTCTTTTCACATCGTACAATAAACAACTTGCTCTAACTTCCCAAAAATGTTAAAATCCGCGTATAGTTCAATATTAAAAGAGTTATCGGATTTTTTGAAACGTCCGAATATTAATAGCAAATTACCATCCATTACTTTTAAAATTTTTAAGGTGCGCCTGCTGTTCTCTATAATTTTCTATACTGCTATTAACTTTCTATACTTCGATCATTAGGTGTTCATATCGACGCCATGATCATTTCCTCGCGTTAATTTTGCGTGTGGTTTTATGAAAGTGCAAATTTCTTCCCTGAATATTATCTTAATGTTCATCGATATCGATATATATATATATATATATATATATAACTGTAAGACATGAACTTTGATCAATATCGCTTTAGAGGAGTTTCTACCATCTCCGGAGATTTATGTTTTAGGTATCCCCTGCTGAAACTTCTCCAAAGACGAATAGACTCGAGATTACTGTTTGATTGTATCGGTCCATAGTTCTACTGACCAGAGAGAGAGAGAGAGAGAGAGAGAGAGAGAGAGAGAGAGAG
>CM052319.1:16029876-16170659 GCA_028455605.1 Lasioglossum malachurum
AAAGAGAGAGAGAGAGAGAGAGAGAGAGAGAGAGAGAGAGAGAGAGAGAGAGAGAGAGAGAGAGAGTGTGTCTGGTTCCATACCAGGTGAACAGAAGTAAACTGGTTTGTTAGAACGAGCAACTTCTCTCTGTGGAAAAGTGTGTGTAAAAACGGCATCACGGTTATTAATCTATTACTCATACAGGAAACATGCAAGCCTGTAATTTTGTTTCAGTTCTATAACAACGTTTATAAGTCAATATTGATCGCCATCCATATATGTGGCAGTTTTCGTGTCAATTCGTTTAACGAAATAAATTCTTCTTCAGCCTGTGTATCACACGCATGATTATAATAAGAAAGCTATGCATAAATACTTCTACCCGGATAGCACACGACGTCTTAAAGACGTCCATTTTACGTCTATTTTAGGTCTGGAAGTCTTAAGTCATAAAAAGAGGTCTTTAGGACCATAAACAGTGCGAATTTTATACAGGGTGTTCACGCTATTACTAGCCACCGCTTTTCTTGTAAATAGTAAATATTAGAAAAAAATGACAGAGCATAAAGTAGTACTATTTTTTATACGCAACACAATGGCGTACGTAATTTTTTCGTATTTATACTATTTTGTTAGATATGAAGGTGACCTTTAATTTTGTAAATGGAATGCTGAGTATTTTTTTAGAACACATGAAAGCGTGTGTCTAGACGAATTCATACGTATACTGCACAGTGACCTTCAAGGTCATGCAAGGTCAAAAATGGAAGAAACATTTTGAATATTTCATAGCAATGTGTTTACAAGTATTCTTCATTGGTGAGTCTACCACACGCGGAAGCTACTTTTCGTACCGAAGTTGTCGGATTTTCTTCACAATGAAAGAGGAATTCTAATTTTTTATCTTCAGAAAGAAGACATTCCCGATTGTGACACTTATTTTGCAAAAACCCTGTTTCCTTCGAACACTTTGCAAGCAAGCAGAACAACCTGATTTTCATTTGGTTGTACTCTGTCCGGATATTCTTCTAGGTATTTCAGTTTACTTTATCTTTTATTTCCATTGCACCGGTAATAATGTTTACCATATACGCTTTCTCATCCATCGAATAATAATACATTACTATGCAATATTACTAATCGGTTTCGAAAATAATATTGAAATTGTCTCATCACAGAAGAAACTAGAAGTAAACACTCTGATAGTGACTGACAACATCATCTGATTGATGATGAACATGATCTGAAATATTCAAAATGTTTCTTCCATTTCTGACCTTGCATGACCTTGAAGGTCAACAAGACGTATGAATGTCCAACTGCAGACGTCATAAAGACGTCTTTGTGCTATCTGGGTAGGTATTAGTTTCTCCCAAAAATTTCTTTCGGAAATATGTTCCTTTAATGTTGCTAAATAAATACTAACAATGCGATATTCTTTGTGTAAATGTTTTGGTGCTTCCGAACATGAATTTTCATTATGTACATGAATCGAAAACCTACTTTTGGGACAACCTAATACATATATGAGTCGGAAAAGTTGTTTAATCAACAATGGAGAATATCTTTTCTAAATTCGATTTCCTACGTTTCATTGAATTTAAGTTAAATTGAATGAAATTAAATCAACGATATATGATGTACCCCCTCTCTGATGACCAGAGCGCAGCAGGGCACGCGCAACTTGTCAGTGGAATACGGAAAGTGAATAGTGGAAGGGGAGAAGGAGGAGAGTATTCCGACAATTTGGGTACCGTTTCGTATCCCATATGGCATCACTGATTGTAATTTATAATTCAGATTTTGGGTGTACTTCCGGAAGCGACAACCCTCCGATTTTGATGAGATTTTTGCCAAAGCTTATCCTTGATTACAGAAGAAAGTCCCTAAAAGGATTTTTGGCGACAAAGCCTCGTTTAACCCCCACCCCCTTTAAAGTTTTGACATTTCTTACTAAATATTTTCGAAAATATTGGTTTTAGAGAGAAAAGTTTCAAACAAAAAATGAACCTCATAAAAAGCTCTACAAAGAAGGTTATAGACATTTTTTACGTAAACCTATTATTTTGGCTGTTATGACCCAAAATAACTCGGCGGGGGTCAAATGAACTCTGTGTCAAACATTTTTTTAAATTTATGTTCTATTAGATATGCGAAAAGTTTTGGGTGTATTTCCGAAAAGGACATATCTCCGATTTTCTTTATACTCTAGCTCTAGATTATTACGTATTTTGACGTGCTGATTGCGAATATGATAGTGAAAATTGGCGTAAATTTTATTTTCATAGCGGAAACCATGAAAAAACCATAAAAATCATAGTTTTTTTATTTACTTCCGTAAATAATGGGAACTTTGAAACATACTTCGCATAAAAGTTGTAGACCTCATCAAAATACACATTTTATGTTTTATTGATTTTTGTCATAAAGATAATACTTTCTGAGAAAAATCAGAGGTAATTATTCACTTAAACGAAGCCACCCTCGATTTCAATGAATTTATCCATTACGATTTAGTAAAAATTCTGTATGGCGGCTATATAGAATGCAAAGATTATGCGATCAGAATTACTTTGAATTAGGTGGTGGTGGTGGCGGCGACCACGCAGATGAAAATCCAGGTTATATGAGTTATATGAAGTTTTGAACATTTAATATCGTTTTTCTCACAAACTACTGTCTTTATGACAAAAATCAATACGACATAAAATGTGTATTTCGATGAGACCTACAACTTTTATTCGAAGTATTTTTCAAAATTACCATTATTTACGGAAATAAGTGTAAAAAACTATGATTTTTATGGTTTTTTAATGGTTTCCGCCATTACAATAAAATTTGCGCCAATTTTCACTATCATATTCGTAATCAGCACGTCAAAGTACGCAAGAGTCCAGAGTATAAAAAAATCCGAGGGTTGTCGCTTTCGGAAGTTTACCCCAGATTTTCATTCAATTAAATTACAATGTAATTCGTAATTGAAATTAGGGTACAATTATAAAATACTTTGTAATTAAATTGCATTAATTACGAATTACGATATTATTAAATTAAAATTAAAAATTAAAGAATACTAAAGTAATAGGTAAGAAGAGGTTGAAAAGTCCATGTGAAGGTTTCGCAAAAACACACACACAGAAGGAATTTATTATTTATAAATTTATAATATCTGACCAGAAATAACTTCTGTGCGTTACACATTTTTTAAAGTTCAACCGTAAACATAAAATAGCGTTACGAATTATGAACGAGGACGAGGAATAGAAACTACGCCGCACAGACAGCAAACAAGTATGTATATGAAAGAAAAACATAAAAATATATCGCACTTCTCTTCGAAATTCTGGGCTATAATTTGGAGAGTTGTATTTTAATTATATTGTATTCCAATTATATTGTATACATTTCAATTACACAACTGATTAAAATACTTAGTAATTGAATTAATTGAAAGGTTTGAATGATGTAATTAAGTTACGACGTAGTTGAAATACTATATAATTGAAATACAATGTAATTCAATTGCGTAATTGAAGTAATAATTAATCGGGTGAGGCACCCTGTATGTATATATAAATGAAAAAGGCAAGCGAGACTGCTGGCGACGCGACGTGGCTCTTTTCGTAGAATTTCAGGGAAATAAATGAAACGCTGGCCCAATTCACTGAGGGAAAAAAGCGTATACAAAACGCAATGGGTTTTTCTATCGCCGTGAGAAGAACGGTCCAATCAATGGGAACAAAGAGCTCGAAAGTGAAAGGGTGGCGGCGTAAAATGCACTTTTTAATGCACTGTTTCAAGCCGAGAGTTCTCACAGTCGCGCGACGATTGAACTGTTATCTAATACAGTGATTGCTGTTGCGTAACCGCTGCGCTGCTCGCGAGATGAAAAGTGTGTGGGAGGTGAACGAAGATCGCCGACTATTCTTTTATACCTGTTGCGTACGTAATTATTCGAACGAGTCTAAACGCCCGGGAAAACAAGAACAATATGGCTCGGAACATTATAAATTCACAAATTATAATTATGTAGACTGCGGATCTTTATGCATTTACATTACAGTGACTGCTATTAATATACGGACACTCTCAAACAAACGATAACTTTTTTAATAGTGGACCATACGGTTTGAACTTTTTTGGGAAGCTAGAGCAATTAGTTTACTACAGAATGTGACAAGAAATATTTTTAAAAAATTTAAGTTGGTCGGAATTGTAGCTAAAATACTAAAAGTTGCATTTTAGAACTTTTTATATAATATACAATATTTTTATTTAATATTTATGTATAATATATAAATATTGTATAATACAGGGTGAACGTTATAAAGTGTTACAGACGAATATCTCCAAAAATATTGATTATACGCGAAAATGTTTCAGATGAAAGTTGTTCAGTACCGAGGGGAGAAATCATATGTTGCGATTTTTATTTCTCCCGATGGACACTCCAAGGTGAAGAGAAGGTCACCTTGATTTTTTAAAATGGAAACACCTACTTTCTGTATCATAAATCGATAGACTATCAAATTCCAAGTAAAAATGTATTGAACTCTATATGTCCTCAATCTAATAGTTAACGAGATATTATCGAAACAATTTTCTTTCTACTTTGAATAATATCTCATTAACTATTCGGTTGAGGACATATGAAGGTCAACACTTTTACATTTTTATGCTCAGAATTTGATACTCTATCGATCTATGGTATAAAAAAAGGATGTTCTATTTGAAAAAAGAAAGTTGACCTTCACCTCACCTTGGACTGTCCACCGGTAAAAATAAAATCCCCGCCGCATGATGTCCTCCTTGGTACTGAATAACTTCTATCTGAAACATTTTTCCGTATAATCAATATTTTTGGAGATATTCATCTGTAACGCTTTGTAATGTGTGTTCACTCTGTATAATATAAATGAATATAAAAATAATAATGAATAATTCTCCGTCAGATTTTGATTTTTCTTTTTACTTAAAGTAATACAAGTTACTAGAGTAATTTCAATTTAAAAAAACGCTAAACGTAGGTAATGTACACATGTGTGTCAGTGTCCTTGAAGATGTATGTAGATCCAAACCAAAACACTTCGTGTAAAGGTTGACCAAGTTCCTCGGCCCATCCACTTCAGTGATATGAAGAATGGACCAAGTTCCTCTCGCCTATCAATGTTGTGATATGATGGATGGTCCAAGTTCCTCTCGCCTATCAATGTTGTGATATGATGGATGGATCAAGTTCCTCTTGCCTATAAGGGCTGTGATATCGGGAAGGACCAATTCCCAGAGGGCAATGATTGTTGCACTTACCTAATTCAAACTTTACAACCTAGGGAACTTGGCGTCGGCGCTGGTATTTTGACTTGCATTTGCACTTTGGCGTATTTATATCTCAAGTTCCAGGCTAGGTAGAAAGTTGTTTTTTACATGAGAGTTAGTTGATATTATATCTAGCTCACATACAAATTATTGGTTGTACTCGGTTACCGGGGAGAGCGGCAGTGACGGTGCCAATATGGCTAAAAACCGCTTAACTCTGGTTCGAGATATACTACTCGGCAGCTTTGAGGGGGCGGGAGGGGAACTTGGTTCGCGCGCTGCCGCGCGTGTTGATGTTCAGAATATTTTATGAGGAATTACAGTCTAATTGTCAAACTTTCAGGGATATCATATTTCAGCATTACGAATTATGTTCATTAGTCTCGTGGATACCATTGCTCGAAAGTTCATTAAAATTCTACACAGCCAACAAAATTAACCAGATACAAGCGAGCCTTCTGGAAACGTAAAACAGGAAACCCGATGACAGAGTGCGTTTTCACGTAGCTTGAATCGTTAATTAAAACAAAGTTTACTCACAGGCAAAGTGCAGCCTTTTGTCGCCGCGAACAATGAGCATGCTAATAACAGTTCTGTTCCATGTGATAATGGAAAATTTATTCGAACAAGAAACCTTCCAATAAACTCAGATTTACACCACGGCTATTAATGATAGTGGTTTAGTGGACAGCTGCCTGTGAAACTGCGGTCAAAGCTTGGTTTCGCTTTTTCTTCGGAAAAAAATACGATATTTCATATACAGAGTGTCCAAAACCACCCGTCCAGGGGTATTTTTAACTTCTCAGATAAGCATATTCGGTAAAAATGTTGGCAATAAAAGTTGCTGGGATTAATGGAGGACATATGTCCATGATCTTGCATTTGAACTTTGGATCCATTTTCAAGGTTATTTGGAGGTCAGTACGTTTTTTTTTATGGCCTCTAGCAGTCATTTTAATCTAGGACATAAGTACCTATATGCACTGTGAAAATTTCATCGAAATCGGTTGATGCGGGACAAAACGACAGGCATTGAAAGATGTAAGAATCCTTAGATTTATTGCAGTTAGAGGCCGAAAATCGCGAAAATGTCGACCGATTTTGACGAAATTTTCAGAATATGTTTAATTGACACAGATCTACAAAACGTATTTTTTAAATTTTCAATATGGGCCCACATAAAAAAGTTAAAAATTCAACTTTTAGCATTTTTTCAACAATTCCGTTCAATTGCAACTTATGAAAAAATATCTTTTCACATCCTGTAGTAAACTAATTGCTCTAGCTTCCTAAAAAAAGTTCAAATCGTATAGTACAATATTAAAATAGTTATCGTCTTTTTTGGAGCGGTCTTAAACTTTTGTCCGCTACTGTACATGCACTATCGCTGAACCTACAGATGATTCTTGTTTGTGGATGCTATGATTAGGGCTACTAGATACGTCAATAAATTATAATTAAAGTATCTGAAAAAGGAAGCTTCTTTTTGAAGAAATCCAAAAGGGTCTTCTTATATATATATACATGAACACCCCCCTTGCCTTTCCCTTGGAAAATGGAAAAATTAAAGAAATGAAAAAATTTCAAGGCTGCTCAATAATAAAACTTTAGTGGATCAACCATCGCGCAAAAATTGCAAATTTTAAGTACATTTAGAAATACGAAAAAAAATCTTTTTGGGATATAACTTATTTTTGGTTGCAGCAACACTACTGGCGTCTGTTAGACGATATATTTAAATGTTAAGTGTATATATAAAATGTTAAATGTACAGAAATGTAGGGCCAATGTAGTATAATCGTTGTAAATTTCACGTTACTTAACCGACTATAATATCTGTAGACCCAACGTTGGGTTTTCGTCGGCAAATTGACATAATTTTTCGTCGTTGGCCCTACGTTGGGGATTTGTCGGCAAACCTCTAACCATTCCCCAACAAACTCCCAACCGTTGGCCACCGTTGGCCAACCGTACATGCTACTAGGGAATACTAAGAAACGTATTATAAAAGAATGTAAATACATAAAATGCCGAAAATGAATGCGTAAACCACCGCTAACTAAACAACATAAAGAAGCTCGTTTACAATTTTCTGAGAAGTATGTTAATTCGAAGGAAAAATGGCGAAAAGTTATCTTCAGTGATAAGAAGAGATTTACGTTAGATGGACCGGATGTCTACTGTTGTTATTCCCACGATTTGAGTAAAGAACAAATAATTTGATGCAGTCGACAATTCGTTTGTCATATCTATAAAGAGATACACAATATAATGTCGTTAAAAGCGGAATGAATTTCGCCTTGAAACATAGTGAAATCACTTTCAAGGGGAACACGTTTAAAAATGGAACAAGACGTTTAGGAGAATCTTTCCTTAGCGTGACGTTAACTTCCAAGGCAAAACATAGTAAAAACAGTGACCAACAAGAAACGAGTCCTCCAGTGAAACGAACTTCACCTGAGATAGTTTCTCGAGTTAACAGGGCATGCAACCAGAGAACTTGTTTATTGTTCTATATTCGGTGCTCCGAGTCTTGTGTAAATTAATTGTTCCATTTATATTCAAGGAGGAGTGAAATGATAAAGTGCACACTTCAAGATGACGTGTGACCACTTATTTCGAATTTGTTCGAATTAACTCGTCCCAGAGCTCATAACCACATGACTGATTTTTATATAAATTCCTGGAGAAGTTGCTAGAAAGAGGAGATACATAGATAGAAAATTTCTTCTCTTAATAATCCGTATAAGTTAAAAATAATATGACAGCATTTTTAAAAGCAAAAGTTTTTACTTTTTGTGGTAAATTTTAGGTGTTCGATTTTTATAGCCAAATTTGATTTTCACTATGCCTGTAAATTTGTAATTTCATAAAAGTTTTGAACCGATATATTTAAGATATCATACCATTTTACATAGAAGAACATTTTTTATTAGCTAACTGCAATAAATCTAAGGATTCTTACATTTTTCATCAACCAATTTCGTTCACAGTGCATACAATTCACACAGATTTGTACAAAACGAATTTTTTAAAATTTCCATTTTCAATCACACACACACATAAAAAAGTTGTTAATGTAACTTTTAGTATTTTCTCTATAATTCCGACCAGTTGCAATTTTGGAGGAAATATGTCTTCCAATTATGTAGTAAACTAATTGTTGTAACTTCTCAAAAAAGTTCAAATCGTATAGTTCGGTATTAAAAAAGTTCTCATTGTTTTTAGAGTGTCCGAATATTAATGTGAGTCACTGTATATTTCAGATACTTTATCAGTACTTGGTGAGCTGCATGTACGCATATTCTTGAATCTCGAAATATGCTTTATTTATAAATAAATTATATATTGTATATAATTATTTACATATCATATAAATAATAAATATATAAATATTTACATAAATATATATAAATCATGTAGATCTGCAATTTGATAAAACTTTCAAAGTTTTTAACCGCTTGTAGCTCGTGTGTATGTTAATCGATTTCGATGAAATCTTCAGCATGTATGTAACTACTATAGATCTACAAAACATATATTTTAAATTTTCATTAAGGACCCAAATAAAAACGTTTTAAAAGATGCCTTTTTTATTTTTCCATGTAACCTTGTAAATTATAATTATTTGGAAAATCTTTTTGGCATATCATTTCGTAAACCCTTCTAATGGATCATATAAAATCAGTCCGTTTGGTACAATTATGAAAAAGTTATTCTATTTTAAAGGGCGTTCGGATACTTTTTACGCTCACCGTATATTCAGACTTTTACGCACGTGACCGTTTGTTTCAATGTAATAGTCTCCCACACTACAACTGTAGCTGTGTGGGCTTACTCATTGAATGGAAGGCATTGGTTGACCTTGGCTAACCTTGACAAATGTGTGTCATTGCCTTCGCCGTTTTCAAAGCACAGCGCCACGTAATCACATATACACAATTCCAATTTCGGCTGTACAAGAACAGCAACTGAAAGTAAATACTAATCGGGATGCAAGATAGTCATCAGTAGATTGAACATGTTCATGCAATTGTATTGAAATGTGACTATGAATGGTAATATCAATGTAATTGTTTACATATTTAAAGACATCAAGTGTTTAAAATACAGCTTCATCCTCAATATCAAAATATTAAGCTTGTTCGCAGAGAAAACGAATTTGTTCAATTTTAAATTTTGTACATTATATTGTAACATTTTAAGTACAGTCCTTAATATTATATATGATTCAATTGTTTCACATTTTGGAAGGTCTATTATTTCAGATGAATTATGACCAGGGACCATAACTGTTATAACCAAAAAGAAAAGAGTCAAAGAATAAAAAGTATTTCATCGACTAAAATCGTATTAGTTACAAATAAGTTCTCTTGTTGGTAAATGTTATCGTTGTGTGTGTGTGTGTGAGAAATTAGTTTCGATCACTTATAACAATTATCAATGAGAGTTTATTTCGATCACTTATAACAGTTATCAATGGTAGAAATTTATTTCGATCGCTCATAACAGTTACCAGATGGAATGAATTTATTTCGATCGCTCGTAACTAGACTGCGGATTTTATGCATTTATGACAAAAATGGACACGTACAATTTAAAGCAGTGGACATGTTAAAAATATTTAAGGACATCAACGTATTACTTTCAGCTTAATAGGATAATTAAAAGAAAAATACAGTCTATTCATAACAGTTATTCGATGGAATAAATTTTATCGATCGCTCATAACAGTTATTGATGAAGGAAATTTGTAATAGTTATTATTAAATAGTACTACTTTCAAATGGTAAACAATCAATTATTCTATAAATTTTTTATTATAACATTAATTGTTACAATCAAAATTTAATGTGACAAACAAACAGATTTTGTGTTGTTCTTATGGTCTGTTGATTCGTCTTATTGTACGAAACCTTCTCAACGAATTTCACAGACTTGCTCCATCCGAAAAAGAGTAGACAACTCAATAATTAAATAAGCAACGAAAATGAATTTTCTCATCAACAATTATTATGAACAAGTGAAAAGAAATTCGATCATCAATAACTGTTATGAGCGATAGAAATAAATTTCTCTCATTGGTAACTGTTATGAGTGATAGAAACAAATTTCTCTCATCGATAACTGTTATGAGCGATTGAAATAAATTTCTCTCATCGATAACTGTTATGAGCGAACGGAATGAACTTCTCTCGTCGATAACTACTTTGTGCAATCGAAACAGTTTTTTTTCAGCGACAACAGTTATCGAGGAGAATCCATTTTTTTGGACACTAATAATTGTTATTTGTGACCAAAAAGTATAAAAATCGATATTTGTTAATAATTTGATTCTTCGAATTTTTGTCTTTATATTTTGTGTACACTATCTTAAATTTCAATAATAATCAACTTTTTATTAAAGATTTTTATCGTAGAAAATTTTATCATAACTGTTATTTTTGGTCCGTGATTGTGACGAATGTGAAATTAATTTAATTTTTAACATTAACTATATCGTCTGAAATATGAGAGAAAAGAACAACGCTGTTTGTATATGTACAATATTACACCTTTTATTTCGATTTTGTGAATTGAAATAATGTAAGTTTAGTATTGTTGCAGAACTGATATTGTACAATAAAGTCATCTTTATTTGAAATAGTAAGGAAATTTAAAGAATTCAGTAACATTAGGAAATATTTTCTTCTTGCTAAAATTATTAAAGGAAGAAAGTTGTTTACTTGGCTGCTGTTGTTTATGCGTTTTCATCAAGAAATACTATTACAGTTGACAGGTTCATTGTATGTCACTTTGAGGTACAAAGCTTACGATCCTATCTTCAATTTCAATTTACACATATAAATTGCGTCTTAAATAGATTTGATTCCAACATCAATCAGTGCGATTCTCGCGTGTTCTTTTATATACTGCGTATTTTATGGATTTATGGCAAAAGTGAGTGGGTGCTATTTAAAACAGTAAAAAGGTTACAATGATTTAAGAATTCTAATCTATGTATTTCTCTCAGCTTGTTAAAATTATTAAAGTAAAAATAAACTATTTATGTGGCTCCAGTCACTTGCGATTAACAACGCAATATTTGTTAATAGTAAAAAGAACTACAAAATAGAGATGACAATCTTGTAAATAAAGCATGTGAGTGACCGAAAAATTCAATGTCTACCATAATACAATCAAGAAACGTGTGATTCTTTGATCAATAAGAAATAGTTGCCGTTGTTTAACGTTACTAATACTGTGCGGCAGAGTTGTGTAGAATTACAACTGAATTACTCCATGAATTATAATTACAAAGTAATTGAAGTAATTGAATTAGTTTGTAATTCAATTGTATTTTAATTCATAATTCAGATCTTCATTCAATTAAATTAAGATGTAATTCGTAATTGCAATGGAGTACAATTATAAAATACATTGTAATTCAGTTGTATTGTAATTTACAATTCAGATCTTAATTCAATTAAATGACAATGTAATTCGTAACTGCGATGGAGTACAATTATATAATAATGTAATTAAATTACAATGTAATTCGTAATTGTAATTGGGGTACAATTATAAAATACTTTGTAATTAAATTACATTAATTACGAATTATGATGTATTTAAAGTAAAATGAAAAATTAAAGTATGATAAAGTAATAAGTAAGAAGAGATTGAAAAATCCATCTGAAGGTTTCACACAAACACAGAAGGAATTTATTATTTATAAATTTATAATATCTGAACAGAAATAACTTCTGCGTTACACATTTTTTAAATTTCAACCATAAACATGAAATAGCGTTACGTATTACGAACGAGGACGAGGAATAGAAACTACGCCGCACAGACAGCAAACAAGTACAGCTTTTCTTCAAAGTTCTAGGCTATAATTTGGAGAGTTGTATTTTAATTATATTATATTTCAATTATATTGTATTTCAATTATATTGTTTTTAAATTATATTTTATTGCAATTATATATTGTATTTCAATTATATTGTATTTCATTTATATTGTGTTTCAATTATATTGTATTTCAATTATATTGTTTTTAAATTATATTTTATTGCAATTATATATTGTATTTCAATTATATCATCATGTAATCACAATTACACATCTGATTAAAATACTTAGTAATTGAATTAAGTAATTGAATTAATTGACAGGTTTGAATGATGTAATGAAGTTACGACGTAGTTGAATGACTATATAATTGAAATACAATGTAATTCAATTACGTAATTGAATTACAATATAATTGAATTAGCACAACTATGCTTTGCAGAGAGATCCGCAGTCTAGTCATGATAAATTCACAAAATTCAATTCAAGTTTGTACTTACAATTATAGTAACTTAAGTACTTAAGTACTTGTAACTTACCTCAGAAACGATTGATGTCTGCAGTTTATGTTCGTAGTGTTGCATCATAAAGTCGAGAAAATTTATTCGCAGTGTAACGAGTCGGAAAATTCCAGAAACATTTTCCATGCAGGTGGCCGCATTCTACAACTGATATCATAATATTTCCCCGTGAATGTATAATATAAATATTGAAATGGGGAAAGGGAAATCGAGAAATCGTTTTCAAGAATTCCGCTTGGCATCCACAATAGCGAATCCGCGCGCAAAATATTCGTGCAAATCGTATTCACGGACTCGGCAGGGCGCGGCGCGGCGGCGGAAAAAAAGTCACAACTGGGTGGATCGTTGAATGCACTGGACGAAGTAACAGATCCAGTAAAATGTACGAAATCCAGTGTCGGGATGTGTTTCTGGCCATGTTGCAAAGCTTAACACAAAATAGTAGTTCTAATCCATGAAATGTAAAATCTCCAACAATTATATTGGGTTGGAAGTAAAGTTCAAAGTGGTTTCAAATTATGAATCGAAGGTAAAATTAAGGTATTTATTCATATGTTTATTCAAGAACACTGGCAAAAAGTAATAGAACAGAATGGAAAATATGTTAAGAGATTTCGAAAATTATTTGAAGTTTTTTCATTGTTTATTCCTTCTTTCACTATATCTGATCAGCACTTTAGTCAACATATTTCATTCAGAGTGTGGACAATCCAAAAGTGTTATCTAAATCTGGAAATTTAATTTTCATAGTAAAATCAATAATTAACAGATTAAATAATTATATTGTATATTCTGAGGTCTTGGCTACAAGTAGGTGTGAATATTATTTCATTAAGACATCAATTGAAATTTAACAATAAATTCAAAGTTCATCTGAAAACAGTAAACAAAATAGTCTATATACATGCGAATCATGTACATTTATAGTTTGTACTTTTACTAGAAAAAAAGATATAATTTAAGCATTTAGACAAAAAATAATTATTACGCATAATAATATTGATATTTTAAAATAAATTGGCAATAAAACTTAAATTAAATAATAATTATTAATTCAAATATTAGATGTCCAAGTTTAGGACTGTTGTGAAATATAAGTTCTATGTGCATACTGCCTACGCCTTAAGTCGGACAAGTGTTTGCGACTAAAATCAACCCGTAGTTTGCAAATTATTATTAGCTTAAACAAATTACTATTGGCTTGTATAACGAATATAGAAAATGTGTTCCGGTTGTGACGTTAATAATACTTCATTTTTATGCCATAAATCTATCAGTATTAATACCTAACCTCAAAAATTAATTATTCATGTCGACATAATTCTTAAAAAAATGTTTTCCATCGCTAGAAATAAAACTTTTGATTCCAGTCGAAAAAAGTAATTAATAAGTATCATAAAAAACAAATTTAAAGTAAGAACAAGCCAAAAATCTAAGGATAAATCTAAGGATAAAATCTAAGGATATTATTAAAAATGACAGATTGAAGGAAAATAGAAGATTGAATAAAAATAAAAAATTCAACAGAAATCAAGAATCTCGTTCTGTTGAATCCATCGTACAAGTACAAGCTCTCAATACAGTGGGCCAATTTAAGATTCCAAGAAGCACGCATTCTAGAATGAAAAATTCAAGTTCGGTGGATGCTAACAAAGGACCACCAACTGTATACTAAAGACTGTATAAGAAAGATCTTGAAAAAAGGAGCAAGAAAAAAAGTGATAGAAGAAGAATATTTGTCAGGAAAGCAGGAAAAAGAGGGAAACAAAATTAAAAAAGAACAAGAACAAGAAATCAATAATAATTTATACGAAAGAAAAAATATAATTACACAACAAATTAAAGATATAAAGTTAAAAACCAATGATAAATCTAAAAAAATAAAGTCTGAAGCAACTAATGATAATAAAGATGAAATTATTGAAAAGAAAGCAAAATTATGCGCTCAATTAGAGAATATGGAGAAAGAAGTATTGTCCCTTGAAATGCTTCCTTTGCAACAGAAAATGGGCATTAAACAGGGCAGAATTTAATATACAATGTTCGATGTTATAGATCAGACGTGGGCTTTTTGCTCGATCGCAGGCATTCTCAAGGAATATCCCCACTCCTCTCGGCCGCGCGTCACGCTCCCCGTGGCGGCCATAATGCTTGGAGTACTACAGTGCCTGTTGCAGATTATATGTAAATTCAATTTGTCCCGGTGTAGGCTTTACTTCTGTCCAGGTACTAGTTTAGATTGGATTTAATATGTCCAATTATAGGTTTGAATTATTCTTGTTAATACAATTAAAATATTAATCTAAACAATGATTTTTTGATTTCAAACTACTTTTTACAAAATCTGAATTTTATGTTAAAACACTTAAAAAATTATTTTTGTTTATCTAAACTGATAAAATTAAAGGTAGCCAAAAATGCTGTCCAGGCTTAGGGAATTTCACCTTAGCAATCATGAAAAAGATCAACTCTTATTTTGTCAAAATATGATCAATTTAGAGGAATTGTGAAACGGTATGATTTTTGTTGCAGACTTTGCGAGGAGGTCTAACGGACGTTGAGATGACTCGAGGAAGAAGATCATCTCTCGCGTTAGGAGCATGCATAGGTAAGAATACATTACGATACAATATTTACCGATTGATCTGCATAATTCATTGAATCGCAAATGCATAATGTATATCCGTGAACACCTCGATGGTTCAAGTTACCAAGTGGTACTATAAATAGGTGACGCAACGTAGGAAATGAACCGATAACTCGATTCACTTAATTTACATTATTTTTTTTACAAATTAAACACGTGAATTTTGTGTCAAAATCAAGAAACTTTTGATAAAAATGAGATAGAGCGATGATTTTTTCTTTAAATGAAAGCTGAAATATTGCAGAAGATGTGCAAAGTAGAGAGATTAAGGTATGGACGTTTTTTAACCTTGACAATCTGCGTTAAACTTGAATATCTAGAATATTATTACTAGAATATCAAGAATATTGTGGTTTATCCAATACAACGTACGGATAGATTTTTTTCTTGACACGCTACACATCATTTCCCGTAGATTTTGTCACGCTGATTTCAAATGTGGTCGTAAAAGTCTATCACCTAAGGATTTTACAAAAAAACCATTTTTGGGAAAAAACCTAATGAAATCATTTTTTCGTTGAAATTATTTGATAACCCACTAGTTTAAAGGTATATTGCATAGGTGGGGACCGTGTAGCCTATTTTTATATACAGGGTATTCACGCTATACGTAAATAGTAAATATTTGAAAAAAATGAAAGACGAAAAAGTAGTACTGTTTTTTATACACAACACAATGGCGTATGTAATCTTTTTGTGTTTATACCATTTTGTTAGATATGAAGGTGACCTTCAATTTTTTAAATGGAATGCTGCATATTTTTTTAGAACACATGAAGACGTGTGTCTAGACGAAGTCATTCGTATACTGCACAGTGACCTTCAACGTCATGCTAGGTCAGAAATAGAAGAAACATTTTGAATATTTCATAGCAATGTGTTTACAAGAATTCTTTATTCATACGAATCATATGATGTTGTCATTCACTCTCAGAGTGTTTATTTCTAGTTCCTTCTATGATGAGACAAATTTAGTATTACATACTTCCGAAACCGATTAGTAATATCGCATAGTAATGTATTATTATTCGATGGACGAGAAAGCGGATATGGTAAGCATTATTACCGGTGCAATGGAAATAAAAGACAAAGTAAATTGAAATACCTAGAAGAATATCCGGACAGAGTGCAACCAAATGAAAATCAGTTTGTTCTGCTTGCTGGAAAAAGTGTTTGAAGGAAACAGGGTTTTTGCAAAATAAGTGTCATAATCGGGAATGTCTTCTTTCTGAAGATAAAAAATTAGAATTCCTCTTTCATTGTGAAGAAAATCAAAAGCAAAATATCTTCGCCCGACATGAGTTGCGGCCAGTGGCGCTCGGGACGGTATACGACGCAGCGACGAGATACGGAGCGGGGAACGACCGTTCTAGTGGTGAGCGCCACTGGCCGCAACTCATGTCGGGTGAAGATATTTTGCTTTCTGGTTCGGTAAAAACGTCGATGCTGCAAACTTCCAAGGGGAGTTTTTCAAGATAAAAGTCTGCTCTATCGCGTGGTATAGTTCGATTTTCCGCTGGACCCTTATTTTTTGCGATAAATTCAAAAATATCGTCAAAATGCGTTAATATTATATATCACTGTATTCGGGAAAGTCTAAGGAATCTTTTGCTGTGTGTGTGTGTGTGTGTGTGTGTGTGTGTAAAGAACAATTCAATATCTTTTATAATAACATCACAATATTTGTTCAAAGTTGAAAAATATGTCTTTTTTTGAAACTCCATTTTCTCAAAAACTGTATGTATAGGAGAAAAATTAAGGACAGATTCGGAATCAGCGCGAAAAACTCTCTATAAGAATCGCATAGTGGGAATCGAAATACTTTTTGGCTGTTGGACAGTATGGTTTGCCTCGCAGAATTGTACAAGAATGTAGAGCTATTCCACTTTAAAAAATATTCGTTCAGAATTTAAGAATCGTCTGTGTTATTGTTTAGAAAACAACGGAGAACAATTTGAAAATTTGTTATAGTTATAAAGAAATTACAAACTTTAAATATCTCCGAAACTAGTGCGCGGATAAAAAAAGTATCCTAGGAAAATTGCTGGTCTTTTTATGTACAATAAGATCCCAGAATAAAAAATATAGGTTACCATTTAAAAAAACAAAGTTGGCCTTCAAATGACCTTAAAAACGCTACCCAAATTAAAAAACTGATACTGCCTCCCTCTTTCCTCCTCGAAATCTTTGGACACGTGTTTTATACTTTTTAAATATCTTTCATACATTTTGAAATATTCGGCTGGAAAGTTTTCAAATGAACACCCTGTATTATAAGCCATTTATTTTGAAACTGTGTGTGGCCTAAGTCCATTAAACTTAAGCCATTGACTTAAGCCACTTTCAAAATTAACAACTAGATTTGTCATAAAATTTGACATAACTCAAGTCCGTTCGATATAAAATTTAAAATGTTTCAAATTGAAAAAACAATATTCAATTTATTTTATGTTTTATTACAAAACTTGAAAAACACCATTTATGCAATTCCGGAAATCTTCTAACTATTTAAATTACATAACAATTTACTCCTCATTTACATTTTGTGTATGCGGGAGGGACTTGAAGAAGTCATGGTGCTCCGGTGGTATATATTGTAGAAAGTCCATCATATCCCTGTATTTTGTTGTTATAATTTGTCTTATATTTTTATAAAGTGGTGTCAATACAATATTTTCGAATTTTCTTGGTCCACCCCGACGTGGTAATAAATTCAGTATTTTAAACTCTGCATCCTCATCCGTTGATATCTTATAGAAAATTTAACATGATTAATTTCTCAAAAAACGCATCCAGATAGAATTCTTTACCCTTTTAAAAATTGCTTCCTCCAAAATTCTTGTTGATATGAGAAATCCCCTTGTTTCATTTCATTTAAAATAAAGTTATTACCTTCCCGGCATTTCTTGATAACATTATAATAATCTTGGGGGACAAACAATAAATTATTTTTTTTAACGACATCTCTAAGACGCCAAAATCTCTGTCATTCGGTAAAAACGATACGTCCTGATGCTAAGAATTTATGGTCTATCAAAGAACTGACAAATGGACTTGGGCCACTTTCAAAATAAATATTTGTATCATTCTATTAACCAGCTAATTTCATTTTTACAAAACCTTTGTGATTTTAAATAAATTAGCTACAATTTGCTTTTCAGAATGAAAACATAACGTAGAAATGCAAATATGAAAATTGGTAGCTTGATTTTTCTCGAAAATGGAGTTGGGCCACTTTCAAAATAAACGGCTCATATGCTTCAACAAATAAAAATACCAACAGTGAAATATAAAAAATTATAGCGGCCTCCTTTATTACTGCCTAATTTAAATGTGCCCTCTAATGGTAAAAAGGTTCCCCACCTCTGGTATATTGTATTCTCATATATGGAACACCTAAATTACTTGTAACTTATTTGGCATATGAAACGAAATTTGGTTGAAACGAAAGTTGTATGACTTCAAGAGTGTAATACTCAGACAGTATAACAATTGGTTTTTTCTATTTTGCTATTTCTTTATCGAGATATGAAAGTCACCTAGAGTTTCTTCACTGTGAGGATAAATCTTAATCTCATTTTCTATGGAAGATCTGCTTCTCGCAATTAAATGCAGAGTTAATGAAATCATTTAAACACCTACTTAACTCTGTGTAAAACAACGTTAAACGTTTCGCTAGAGATGAGCAAAATGATAAAAGCAATTTTCTGTATTCAACAGAAATAGTACACTATGTAATAATATTTACATGATGGAGCACGCATCCTTCATGCTTCAAATGCCGGAGATTAGTGCCTCCTACGATTTCAACGTTCATACATTCGCCTTATAGCGTGTGCATAGAACAAAATATGTTGGTAAGGTTAGAGTTTTGAATACCTATCATCAAATATTAGAAAAGGATGAAGGTGCATCTCATTCGGCAAGAGATGGAAAGTCTATGATTACTATAATTAGGGATAATGGATCAAAGCTTAGAATTTTGGAATAAAAGCAACATTTGTTTCAAAGGCGGTGCTACAATTAAGAAGAAACTGATAATGAACTAAGCAGATCGTGAATGGAAAATATTCCAATCATTCCCTAGCTAAAAAATGTATTAAATTGTTCATTCCTTATGGTTATCTTTACATGATTTGTCATTGCATATTCGACAACAGGATGGTTGTCGTGCACATTATGAAAGAATAACAAGAAATGCATTAAATCAAATATTTCCGAATCGTTGGATAGGACAAGATGACACCATTCATTTTCCGGCGAAATCACCTGATTTAACATCTCTCGACTTTTTCATATCATATTTCATATTTACTTTATCATTTCAAATTTTGAAAAGGCTTAATTTTTGTTTTATTATTATATTATATTATAAAAGAAATTTGTTTTATTAAAATTTTTTATTAATTTATTATTAAAAATATATTTAAATTTATATATAATATAATTACGTTTGTTTCTTCGGTGGAAAATTTCCGTCCTCTCGTATAAATTGCATTGTTGAATCCACTTCTTTCGAAAAAAACTAAAAAACTACTGGACCAAATTGGATCAAAATCTAATCAGCACTAAGTTACAGCGGGGCACATGGATTGTATCATTTGTCATTTTGACCGCGTTGTTACTTTTTCAGAAAACGTTAACGAAAAATTTGACAACATACTAACGGACATACATACGCACACACATACAAACATTTTGCTGAAAATAGTCTAAAATGACTCCAATGACCTTGAAATGTGAAGATCTGCTAAAAAATCGGTTTTTGATTTTCGGGGTCATTACAATAACTTCCCTATAAAATCGGGAAGTTAATCACGAGACAAAAGGTCGCGAATTTAGTTGCCAACCTAATATTTTAGTTTTCGCTAAAAATGACAATTTAAACGAGTACAGGGTGCGCCATCTTTTATGTCAGTATGTGAATATTGAATAACTTTAAAAAAAAAAACAACCGGTTTCTATATATGAGGTATTTTTATTTAATTTGGTTCTTTACAATTTATTTGGACTAGTTTTTGAATACAACATCAATCAAATGGCCGCCTTTATTGGCCAAAGCAAAATGTGCCCTTCTTGCTGCGTTTTCCATCACTTTTTCGAGCATCTCGGGCGGTATAACGATATGATTGTGGCACAAATGTTTGCCTTGAGCTCGTCAATGGTCTGAGACTTGCTGGCGTACACTTTGCTTTTCAAATAACCCCACAAAAAGAAGTCCGGAGGGGTCAAATCTGGAGATCTGGGTGGCCAGTTAATGTCAACGTTGAGTTAACACAACTGAACGACTATTTTCAATGTACAGCGTCACTATCTCGGCGCGTTGTTTCGGTGTGAAGCGATTCATGGTTAAAATTGTACTGAATTGACGTTTCAAAAACATGTTTACTCACACAAGTCGATCAGTTGATAAATGTTAAAGTTATTCAATCTTTACATACCGACATAAAAGATGGCGCACCCTGTATACACGTCATGACACGAAATACCGCCATTCCTCCATGACGAGTGTCCTCGTCAATCAAACTGCTAGCTGTTTAAGGAAGTTTTATCTTGAGTTCCAGTGGTTTTTACAGGTGAGCGGAATTGAAGGGAGTAAATGTTTGTATTATAGTGGTTTTCGAGTTATCGAGGTTCTACTGTACGTGTTCTGCGATATAATTGCAATTCCGATTTTCTCGGGACGATTATCCGAGAACCCAATTATCGGAATAGAGAAGCTTGGCTTCCTCTTAGTCGCAGTAATCGGCGTTCTATTGCAAATTAAACTACGAGAGAGGATGTCGCCATAGCTTCCACGTGGATGCAACTGCATGATATACATACATATGTATGTAAGTTTCTGTCTGTAAGACAGCATTGAAGTCTCCGTTGCATCCTGTTCCATCGCGATATGTACCGTGTTACGAAGATTACCAATCGAGGAGACCGCACGAACTGTGCAGGCACGAAGTACTGTTAGGATTGCTGCACCGTTCTCTACTGCAACCTAACCGTAACATTTGTCTTGACAATATAAATTTATAGCTGCCCCAAACTCTATACTACTCCGCAGTCACGAGATTCCTATTGCGCCTGTGATAAAGCGTAATAACTTTTACCCGTGTTTTACTTTACGATCCGACAATATATCATAACCTCCTTACCATCCTATTTTCACTACACACGTAACGCTACATTAATTTCATTAAAGCTATAAATTTCTACTGCGCAGCGTGCCCGAGATAAAGAAATTCCTCGTGCGAAACTACCAGGTATGTAAATATGAAATTTTATTTGAAGTATTGCCCATCGGTAGCTACATATTTTTCCCATCTCTCTGGCAATTTGTGGATGCCACGCCAGAAAAACTGTTCCTCTTTTGAGGCAAACCAGTCATCGAGCCATTTTCGTACATTTTCGTAAGATGTGAAGCGCTGCTCAGCAAGTGCGTGTCCCATCGATGCAAATAAGTAATAATCGGATGGAGCCAAGTCTGGCGAGTAAGCCGCATGCGAAAGTATTTCCCAACTAAACGCCTCAATCGTTTCCTTTACCGGTTTTGCTATGTGTGATGGTGCATTATCATGAAGCAAAATCACTTTGTGTTTCCGTTTTTGATATTCCGGTCGTTTTTCACGCAAAGCTTAATTCAAATCGATCATTTGTTGTCGGTAGCATTCAGTATTAACGATTTCGTCAGGTTTTAGCAGCTCATAATAGATCACACCCTTCTGATCCCACCAAACACAGAGCATTGTCTTCCGTCCATAGCGATTTGGCCTTGCAGTCGGTGTCGATGGTTCGTCTGCAGTTACCCATGATATGTTACGCTTAGGATTCTCGAAATATATCCACTTCTCATCGCCAGTCACAATTCGATGGAGAAATGACTTCCTTTTGTACCTGGCGAGCAGCATCTCACAAGTGGTTTTTCGGTTTTCCTGCTGTCTTTCATTCAGTTCATGTGGAACCCATTTTCTCATCTTCTGAATCTTTCCCATGGCTTTCAAACGTATGAAGACGGCTTCTCGTGTCACATTTAATTGATCCGCGAGATGGTGTTGCGTTTGAGCGTCATCCTCATCCAACAATGCTTGCAAATCGCTGTCTTCAAACTTTTTCGGTGGCCTTCCACGTTCTTCGTTTGTCACATCAAAATCGCCATTTTTGAATTTTTTAAACCACTCAAAGCACTGTGATTTACCAAGAGCATGCTCACCGTGAGCTTCGACAAGCATTCGATGCGATTCTGCAGCAGTTTTCTTCAAATGGAAACAGAAAATCAATGCTGTCCGCATATCGTAGTTTCCAGGCACGAAATTCGACATGTTCAACGTTATTAAAAACTATGCTGTTGTATGATACTTGTATGGTTGTGAGTTAAAAATCTTTACCAGATGTCAAAACAAGAAAATGGCGTCAATGACGCGGTTTGACGGTAACTACATTGACAGCTAGAGTCACCTATGGGGAAATTTCGGTTTCATATTTAAATACCTGGTAGCCACATTTCGAAAATAGTTTTCAGTTTTCAATCGTTTGTAGCAGCATGCGAGTAATCGAAGCACCAGGTACATTCGTTGGAAATTGTAACTTCTCTGAAAACTGGACTCTCTTTTTATGATTGAATGTACCGTTACTTTCGGGATTGATGCTTCTGCTTTACGACGACCGCCTAAAGGTCGACTTATACTATTCGCACAGACACGGAACGTATCCGATCAGACAAATATTTATTGAAATTGAAATGCATTTGAATGGAAGTGTTTATACATATACCTATCGCACCGACATGTACCGTCGGGTGCTCGTTCCGGCATCGGTCCAACCGTCCGTCATTCTCGCGAGGAATAAGGTGAAATGCCCTAAGCCTGGACAGCATTTTCTGTTACCTTTAATTTTATCGGTTTAGATAAACAAAAATAATTTTTTAGGAGTTTTTTAACATAAAATTGAGATTTTGTAAAGTAATTTAAAATCCCAAAATCATTGTTTAGATTAATGTTTTAATTGTATTGGGTTGTGTAATCGTGGGAGGTTTTAAATATACTTTAATCAAGCAACCCAAAGATCATTTAACGAATAAAATTGATTACGAATACAATTGTAATAGAAGAAACATAATACAAGATACGTCTGAACAGAACTGTGTTAAATTAGAAGAGTGAGAATACGCTGGCTTGATAAATCGATATTTGTATAGCAAAGGAACGATTCTCTGTTATTTTTATAAACAACTTGAATCTATATACTGAGTGATTATACCCAAATGGAGCAAATCTATCCACAGTAATAAATACCCGCGTTTTTTGTATTTTATTTTTTTCCCGCAACTTTAAACTATCAGACCATCGCTAACCATCTTCGCTCCACGGGCTCTATTCAAAAACTTGGAGCTTGGGTGTCACACAACTCGAGTGAGATGTCGAGCAGATGCCGAAAATGAATTTTTCTGCCTCCTGGAACTTCCATTAAAAAAGTCTGAAAATCACAATATCTATTCTTTTTCGTGTAGATTTTTATTGATTTCTTGTTTTCCTTTTTCAATTTTGTTTCTCTCTCTTTACAAGCTAGTAGAAGACTAATAATACGGACATTTAATTAAATAATTTGCCATTTAAGTGTAAAATCAACAAGTTGATTTTAGTCGCAATCACGCGACCGGCTTAAGGCGTATGCACATCGCGTATAAGCTTAATTATAGTTGCACAGCTACTGCCAATCGCGCCCCGTATAGAGAACTTATATTTCAAAGCAGTTCTAGATTTGGACATCTTATATTTAAATTAATAATTATTATTTAAGTTACATCTGATTGCCAATTTATTTTAATATATAAATTTTATTATGCGTGATTATTATTTGTTGCCTAGGGGCTTAAATTCCCAGATAGCACAAACACGTCTTTAATTAATTAATCGAATGTCCTACGAACGTCTTCCCAACTTCTCCTGAACGTCTCCTGAACGTCATGTATTAGATAATGGTACGTCTTAAAGACATCTATTTGACGTCTAAGACGTCTTGACGACATCCCTAAGAAGTCTTAAAGGTGCAAAAATGTTAATTAAAATAACAGAAGGGAAGAGTAAAATAGATTTCGACAAAAACGAGTTTAAAGTTAAACCAATAAATACCTTTATTAGAAGAACGAATGTGGAATTAACATAAAAAGTGTAACAAAAATAACAATTGCAATTAAAATCGCAATAAAAATAATAAAAATTACAATTACAATTAAAATCACAATAAAAATTGGAATTGGAATTGGAATTGGAATTGGAATTGGAATTGAGATTGGAATTGGAATTGAAATTGAAAGTGGAAATTAAATTGGAATTTGAATTGAAATAGAAATTGAAATTGAAATTGGAATTGGAATTGAAACTGGAATTGAAATGTGAATTGGAATTGGAATTGGAATTGAAATTGGAATTGGAATTGAATACTGCTAGATTATGGGCATATAAAAACCAACTGTTTATGGTCTTAAAGACGTCTTTTTAGGACGTAAGACTTTCAGACCTAAAATAGACGTAAAATGTCGTGTGATATCTGGGTTATATCTTTTTCTCTAATAAAAGGAGAAAGAAATATTATTACAATATATAAACTGAAAATTAAACAGAGGATAGAATTTAATATAATAATATTTTGATATGTGAATCGTTAAAGATTTAATAAAGTTCGATGTTATAGATAGAATTCTATGTACATTCAATGTTAATTCAATTTTTACTTCTGTCCAGGTACTGTGTAGCTTAGATTGGATTTAATATAGTTAGAATTATTCTTGTTAATTTAAATAAAATATTAATCTGAACAATGATTTCGGGATTTTAAATTACAATAAAAAATCTGAATTTTATGTTAAAACTCCTGAAACTTATTTTTATTTATCTGAACCGATAAAATTAAAGGTAGCAAAAAATGCTGTCCAAGCTTAGGGCATTGCACATTACACGTGGCGCGGAACGCGTTAAAATAATAGGGTGTGCCGAAACTTCTAATACGTATTTTTCGAACCATTGCGCATTTCAAGTTCTTTCGCATCGGCAAGACTCGGCGTTCAAAATTGTGATATCGAGAATGAAAGTTTCCGGTATTCGTTCAGCCTGCCAGAATCGAAATTGAAAGTTTCTTTCGATTTTGCCACGCCGACCGAATCCGTATTATTATCGGATGATTCGTTCCGAACTGGTAACTCCGTGGAGAATTCAAAACGAGGATCCGATCAATTGAGGAATTAGAAAGCGGAATTCTTTCCTGGATATACATAGTCTATGTAGTTCAATGCTCGCATTAAAGCGGCTCTGAAACTGTTTCACACTTTACGCAATAGTACAGGGAAATTTCTAATTTCCATGTTGTGCACAATTTAACAGAATATGCATGCTCATTACTATAATTATCCCTCCGCGGTATTCAATTTTGAATTCAATCATCTCAAAGAATTCGCTGCGGAACTTACTAATGCAAGTATGTAAACTCATAATAGTAGCGAATTGTACGAATCCGTATAACATGTTTCAAAGCTAAGGAATCATACACCCACGTGCTATTCAATATGTGCGAACCTAGTAACAAATATGTTGCTAATTACTTAAATTTTAATTATTCGCCGCTAATTACGATTATGAATATGCGGATTTGATGCATTTATGACAAAATTGAATAGGTGCAATTTAAAACAGGAAAAACATTATTACGAGTATTTGTGTAATGTACTCTTTCCAACCTTATACAGGGTGTCCAAAACCACCCGTCCAGGGGTGTTTTTAACTTCTCAGATAAGCATATTCGGTAAAAATGTTTGCAATAAAAGTTGCAGGGATTAATGGAGGATATATGTCAATGACCTTGTATTTGACCTTCGGATCCATTTTCAAGGTTATTTGGAGGTCAGTAGGTATTTTTTATGGATTCTAGCAGTCATTTGAATCTAGGACATAAGTAGATACCAGAACGTGAAATTTCACGAGCTCTTTCAGAATCCGTAGTCAAAAGTAGGGGTTCCCATTTAAAAAATACGTAATGACCTCCAAATAACCTTGAAAATGGTTCCGAAGATCTAATACAAGGTCATGGACATGTGTCCTCCATTAATCCCTGCAACTTTTATTGCAAACATTTTTACCGAATATGCTTATCTGAGAAGTTAACACCCCTGGACGGATGGTTTTGGACACCCTATATAGTCAAACCTCGACAACTCGAAACCTCTTTAAGGGGTTAGGACACAGTGATATTTTTAAAAAAATCGAAAATTTTTTTGTCTTAATTATTAGTAGTTTTAAGTCTTGAGAACAAAAAACAAAAGATTTTTTACATGGATTTCAAGCTTAAATACAAATTATTTCTGGAAGTACCTTTTCGAGAGTGAACTCGTATACCTGCGAGAAAAATTACATTCGTAAACTTAAAACGCGTTTTTCAAAACGGTGTACAAGATATCTCGAGTTCTACCTTAGCAATTGCATTAAAGTTTTACAGTTATCTTCATTATAATATCTATTAGGCATTGACGATCGATTTTTTAAATTTTCCCATTATTTTGTTAAATATAAATAAAAAACTGACAAATTTTCTACCGAAATTCAGTCATTAGGACATTTTTGGAATTTTTTATATAGTTAATTCGATTTGTAGGAATCCTGTACACCAGTTGGCCATTTGGAAGAAAAGATATTCCGAGCAAAGACGTCGAAAGGCATAAGAACAAATTATTTTTTAAATATTACAAGCATTATTTTACAGTTCATAATATAGTAAACTGAAATACAGAATCTTATATTAATCGATCATTCACTTTTTTCTGACCTGTTGTTTAAAAATCTTATATTTTCCCCGCTTGTTACTGTATCCTAATCCCTTGAGTCGAAAACGAGACGAAAATTTAGATTCCTTCCGCTGCTCTTTAACAACCTCTCTAAATCGAAATAAAACTTTGTTTGACTTGAATTATTTTCCACACGCGTGGGAGCTAAACAAACCAAAACAGCAGTAAATGTTTTACTATAAAGATGCGATGATATTGAAAACAATGTATTCTCTGCTTTGGTTACCGTTGAAAATACCATTGATCAATAGACAGCGGATTTTTGGATTATAATAATAAATAGACAATAAATAATACAGAAAATAATAGACAACTGGAGTGAAGTGCAAGTTTATTTTCTTTCTGAATATGTTTAATAGATTGAAAATAATGTAACAGTATTTTTAAATTTTGCTAGATATTACACTGACTTATTTTTGTCATAAATACACAAAATTCGCTTTCTATCGATCAACAATCTGTTAATTCATTAACGCAGAGTAAAATCACAGATTTCTTTAATATATAATAGTAATATGTATGAACCAAGTGGATTATATTTACTATATGTATAGTATAATTTTGTGACGTCACTGTATACAGGGTAGTCATTTTATCTGAACACATTGAAATATCTCGAGAACTATGCATAAGATCGAAACAAGTGGGTAATGAAAGTTGTTCGTCGCGAAGGGGGACATCCAATGATACCATACTCGACCCCCCACCGGCACCCCCTGGGGCGCAATTTTACACAAATTTGACCTATGAGTTTTTGCATTTTGGTTCACAGATGGCGCTGTAATGGACAAAAATCAAAATGGGTAAAAAATCCTTGAAAATTAGGGATATCTCGAGAAATACACATCAGATCAGAAAAATAAAAGTAGACGTATTTGATATTTTTAAAAATGCTATTCAATAACATCATAATTGACCCCCCACACCCACCTCCAGGGAATTATTTCAAAATCTTCAATGGGAAACCCTTTTTTATAGCAAATCTTGGTTGTTCCCGGGTAACCCTAAAAGTAGTTTTTGATTTATTGATAAACAAACCAATGAATTTTTCCAACTGCTTTCGATTGCAGCGACATCTGTGAAAGAAATTACACCAATACATAGTATCAAATCAATGGAGAACCAAGATTTGCTATAAAAAAGGGTTCCCCATTGAAGATTTTGAAATAATTCCCTCTTCCACCCTCAGGAAGTGGGGGTGGGGGTTCAATTATGGCGTTATTGTATAGTATTTTTGAACATATCAGATACTTCTACTTTTATTTTTCTGATCTGATGTGCATTTCTCGAGATAGCCCCAATTTTCAAGGATTTTTTACCCATTTTGATTTTGTCCATTACAGCGCCATCTGTGAACCAAAATGCAAAAACTCCTAGGTCAAATTTGTGTATTTTTGGTAATTGTTGACAGAAGGTCTGCGTCCTCTAACTTTGATGAAATTTTGATATGTTATGCAGCAACACATTTTGAACAACTTTTTCCTTTTCCAATATAGGGGGGTCGCTTTTAGTTTTCGAGATATTTGCAAAAAATTATCGCTAATAATGTATTGAATTTTTCGTATTGTTGGACGCTACGTGACAACGTAAGCCTGTCTCAGAGCGGCGTTTGTTTACATTTTGTTTCTAAACTCGCTGTGGAAATGAGAGAGGAAACAGGGTCTCACACTCTCATAGTATATAATATTGTATAATATTTATAATATTTATAATATTGTATAATATTGTATAATATTTATAATATTTATAATATTGTATAATATTGTATGATATTGTATAATATTTATAATATTTATAATATTTATAATATTGTATAATATTGTATAATATTTATAATATTTATAATATTTATAATATTTATAATATTGTATAATATTTATAATATATATAATATATAGTACATAATATAATAATATATTATGAGAGTGAGACCCTATTTTCTCCGTCATCTCCTCAGCGTGTTTAGAAGCAAAATGTAAACAAACACCGCGCCGGGAAAGGCTCACGTTGCCGCAAGCGTGCAGGAATACGAAAAATTCAATACAGTATTACCAATAGTTTCTTGCAAATATCTCGAAAACTAAAAACGAACCGCATATATTGGAAAAGGAAAAATTTGTTCAAAATGTCGAAATCTGTAACATATTAAAATTTCATCAAAATCGGAGGACGCAGACCTTTTGTCAACAATTACCGTATTTTTTTTCTGGAGAATCGAAATCTGCAATGAAAAATGGGGGGTCCAATTTAAGTTTTTTTAATCTTCCCCCACCCCTACCCCCAGGGGGTATCGGTAGGGAGTCGAGTTTGGTATCATTGGATGTCACCCTTCGCGACGAACACCTTCAATACCCACTTGTTTTGATCCGATGCATAGTTCTCGAGATCTGTATTACAATGTCTTCAGGTAAAATGACCACCCTGTACAATAACTCGTCTCCAAAAATTGAACTTTTCTTTCTTTAAAACCATTACAATTTGCAAATTCTTCTACAAATCCCCTATAAGTCGAATTTTCGTAGAGTAAACCTCTCTTACTCGAAGACTTCGATAACTCGAAACCTCTATAACTCGAAGATTTTAGTTAGACTGTAAAGTCATTGAAAAATGGATGAACCTTTTATTTGTCTTCTATATTTTGTAATTCATGCAGAAAATTTCGATTTTGCATATATGACATCCGCAGTCTTTTTATGTATTTGTTGACATTGGAGGCAATTTTATTGTACCTAATATGTACAGGAATGAAATTATTTAACGCGCGCAATTAACATGTCGTTTCTGTAATTGTAAATATACAAGTTCGAAATCACCGTTCTACTAATTATAAAACTTGAAGCAAGCAAGTAATTCTGGAATAATTTTCAAATCGTACAATCATTTTTAATGATTTTGGACTTAAGTTAATATATCATTTAGAACAGAAGTATTAGAAAATTATCAATGATCTAATTATACATAGGTATTTATATCATAATATAAGCTAGGTTCAGAAAGTTTCTCAAAAAACGAAAGTTTTGTAATACACGAATATAAATAACACTACATTTGCAATTCTCACTGGGTAGGTTTAAAAGTTTCGTAATTAAAATCTAGGAATATATATGAATTTATCGATCAGGCGATCGAAGGTGTGATTGTAGAGGAGCCAATGAAACGGAAACATTTTTTACTAAGACAACATGGCTAAATAAATAAAGAACCAATATAGTTCTAATTGATAACATTGTACTTTTACTAATAATTTACTTGTTAAAAAATAATATTTTAAAAATTATTTTAAAATTGAATTTTTTCTTTTGCAAATAGCATATAAGTAAAATATTACAGTAATCAAATATTTTACATTGCTATGCAATAGAAGATAATTATCAAATTAAAAAACGAAAACTAATCTTCTCGTTAAAATCAAAATTTATTGCCATTAATAATAGCCACATGATAATTAACTCTTTGCCGTATTTTAACGAGTCACACTTGTCATGGAGATTTAAACAAAGTCTAACAAATATGAATGTTACGCGTTTCTGTATAAATGAAATAAAATTTGATTCGTTGTAATCAATATTTTAGCATCGAAATAAATGCAGCCATACAAAAAATATAAATTTTCTTTTCTCTTATATATATACGACGTTTTTGGGGATGAAGACGTTTTAATCACTGTAACTGAAAAGAAAATGATACGTCAAGCGATTAAATAGCAATAATAGTTCATGCGACGCAAAACCAGTAATAAATAGATATTCACACAAGTTATACGGCACACATATATAGTGTGTCCCAGTATCAACGGTGCAACAGTGGACGGGGTGATTCTGCAGAAGATTTTTACGGCCAGATTTGAAATCAGCGTGATGAAATCTACAGGAAATGATGTATAGCATGTCAAGAAAAGAATCTATCCGGACATGGCATTGGATAAGCCACAATTTTCTTGAAATTCTGCAAGTTTAACACAGATTTTCAAGGTTAAAAAACGTTAGTACCATGATTTCTCTATTTTTCCCATATTCTGCAATGTTTCTGCTTTAATTTTACAAAAATCATCGCTCTATATCATTTCTATCAAAAGTTCTTTGATTTTGACACAGAATTCATTGGTTTGTCCCACTGTGCGGCGCGCTGAGACTCTCCGCGTCTCTTTCGAAAACTTTCATCGTTCGTTATACAAGTAAATATAATTGGAATTACATCATATTCGATATCATTTTCATTAGAAAAATGCTACAAACGTATTGGTCAAAGTCTCGTAAAAAAATAATGAAAAATAAAGAAGTTTTGTGATTAGATTAGTTATGTTTACACTTCTTGCCGACCGAAACCACTGGAGCTTCGCTGTCCTTTTCTACGTTCGGTGCAGTCGACAAAGACACAAAAAAATAGTGTCCTGTTTCGATCTATTATAGCTCACAACACAGAACCGAGAATTGACTTGTTACAATGGGACATTACTGTATTTATGCTAACTTGTATGGGGTCGATGAAAACCAGAGACTTCATTTTCTGTTGATATTAACCACAAAAAAATTTTTAAATTGCAAAATATAAAAAAAATTTTATTATAATATTTCGAAATTATAAAACACAAATGAAATTAGTACGCAATCAAGAAATAAAGAGTAATAAAAAGTAGTGAAGTATAATTAGTACAATGTAAATCAAAACTCAAAATCTGCATCGGATTCTTCAATATTAGAAAATTCTCGTAGAAGAAAATAAGTCGAAAATACGCAGTAAAGTTTTTTTAAACCTCCGAGTGCTGTGCCGGAGACACTTTAGACCGGGAACATCCAATTTGTCATTTAAGTACTCAATTTGTGGCAATTAAACTAACTGAATCACTGTTTCATTGAGGATATCAGAAAGACTGTATGTGCCTACACGAGATATCATCAAAAATAAATTTTTTAAAAATATTAATTAAAGCTGTGAAAAAACGGCCCCAACTATTGCCAATTATAGTATAGCCATAAAAATCGTCCGCTGTTCGAGGGTTAAACGAGGTTTTGTCTCACCGTCAAAATGTACTTTAAAAATCCGTCAAGTTCGTGTGCCCAGAATTTGTAATAATAATTTATTAGAATTTATGCAATATGAACACTTTCCACCAGAATTGCAACAAACTGGGATGAAATAAAAATTTAATTTCTTTCTTAACCCCTTGCAATATTTTCACCAGTCAGACGTGTCATGAATATTTAAACAAAGTCTAACAAATATAAATGTTACGCCTTTCTTTTTTAAGGCCCTTCCTATTTAAGCTTTGGCGGCTATAAAAATGTGTTGTTGGTAAGGAAAAGGAAGGGGAGCGTTCCGTCCGAGACCCGCTAGAGAACTTGTCGGTAAGGCTATCTAGCGGGCCCTGCCTTAGACGCTGGGATATCGGAAGGCGGTTGAAGACGGTATATATGTATATATAGGGATTGATGACGGATCAGGTAGTAGCGAGAAAGGTCTTTGACTATCTGTCCATTTTGTGGCGAGTGTAGGGAGTTAGCCGCCACAAAGCATTAAAATAAATGCAGCCATACAAAAAATATAAAGTTTCTTTTCTCTTTTTTTTATGTGACGTTTTTGGGGATGAAGACGTTTTTTAATCACTGTAACTGTAGATAAAACGATACGGCAAGGGGTTATAAGAAAGGTATACAATATCCATATACATACATATTTTTATTGTGTCCGTATAATGGATTCAGTAAAAATAGAATCAGTCGATCAATTCGCAAAACGCATTAGCAAACACCATAAAAAGTTATCATTCATAATTTTTTAGATATTTACCCTGGGAATTTAGACTGGGACACCTTTCTACTAATCATGCTGCACCCTTTGATAGTTCTAGTATTACAAGATTTAAAATCAAAACGTGGAAGTAGAGTAACCTTTTTTTATGTTATTGAAGATGTTCTGAATAGGTACATATTAATTACTTGCGTCAATCCGCTACCTTTATTTTGTTGAATAGCGTGCCCATTTTACCGTCTCCGAATTTATGCGGACGCATGTTGCAGTTATCTGCCGTCTCATACTTTCCGATGTAATCAGCACTTAGTACTTACGCTACTTACTGCTTAATAGAACTTTGTAGTTGCTCCCCAGAGAGAGAAATCTAATGGGGTTTGGCCCGTAACGCAATCTAGCCTCTAAACTGTTCTCCGTTCTGCCCATCAATTTAAGTAAAGTTCAATATCTCATTGCAATCCTACACATGGTCTGGTACAGTGATCCGAATTAATATTCGGACGCTCTAAAAGAGACGATAACTTTTTTATTACTGAATTACACGATTTGAACTTTTTAGGGAAGGTATTAGAGCAATTAGTTTACTACAGGATGTGAAAAGAATTTTTTTCAAAAATTCAAACTGGTCGGAATTGTAGAAAAAATACTAAAAGTTGCATTTTACAACTTTTTTATGCGGGCATATATTGAAAATTTAAAATATACGTTTTGTAGATCTGTGTGAATTAAACATATTCTGAAAATTTTGTCAAAATCGGTGGACGTTGCAATAGGGTAATTTCGAGAGAGATGCACCACATTTTGTTTCCTGCTTATAACAATTTTATTACAAAGAATTGAAAGTCTAGAGACAGGCATAGTTGAATTCTTTATTTAAATCTCTTTAATAAAATATAACATTACATGAGTAAAACTTTTATATTAATACTATATTAATATACTGTTTAAAACAGGTCGAAAAAACGCATCTCTCCCTAGGGACTGGGGTGAGATACACTCCTATTTGGGGATAGACGCACTCCTTTATTTATAGCCTCTTCTCCCTACTTCTATTCTCTTTTTTCTCTACCACGCATGTTACATAAAGTAGTATACATCGTACATGTTTCATGGAGCGTGCACAAATACGGAAAATTCAATTCAGTACTAGCAATAGTTTTTTGCGAATATCTCGAAAACTAAAAGAGATATACCCTCACAGGAAAAAGTTGTCCAAATTTTCGAAATCTACAACAATCAAAATCGGAGAGGAGTACCTCTTTCTAAATAATTACCAGATCAATTAATTAAAGTGTATGATGTTAACAAATAGTGTGTCAAACAACAAGTCTCAGTTTTAATTTATCACTTTGTAATTAATTGAAAAAGGGTAATTAATTAAAAATTATGAAATACTTACATAAATTGCTGGTGCGTCGATCCCTAAATTGAGGGGGAGCCAGTACAAAAAATTGTATCATAATACGATGAAAAATCGTAAAGGAGAAACCATTGTCTCTATTTAAGTCGATACTGATTGTTAGAACCATACAATAAGAACGTAATAACATTTGTATTTGACACTTACAAAAATATTTCGTCAGAAGTTCGGAGCACTAAGAAGTTTTTATGCTTCTGTTGCACGTTTTCTGCTTGTGTTCTTCGAAACGAGGTTATTTGCATAGGTTAATACGATGTGAATGACACTCGAAAAACAGTTAAAAATCGTCCAGTATTGCCACAATAAAAACTGGTGCACCTCTCCCATTGGTGAATCTCTCCCGAAATTATCTAAGCTACAAACGTTTAAACATGGTAAAAATTGCAGATTTTCTAACTGCAATAAATCTAAGGATTCTGACATCTTTCAATGTCTGTCGTTTTTCCCCCATCAATTGACTCCGATGAAACTTTCACAGTGCATGTAATTGACACAGCTCTATAAACCTTATTTTTAAAATTTTCAATATACACTAACGAGCATAACTGATTCAACACACTTTAAATCAGAATAACTTTTTTATCAGTAGTTTTTATAAATTATATAGTAGTTATACTGCTGTAAATATACAGCAAATTTTGAAAGACGTACTCTCTCTCTTTTCTCGCTAATGCAATATCCGTAAAACAAATTTATTCAATAACAACCAATAACGGCTCCAAAATGATCAAGCTTGTAAGACTGGTAGGAGATGGTCAAGACGACATTTCGAATGCAATGACAATGAAGATAATAGTGATAGCGACAATTCAAGCTCTTTGTCTATGGATGAAATATGTGGGACTGGAAATAACGAGGAATTTGAATTGTCATTATCAGATGACGAAGATACAATTTCAAGTGAAAGGGATGGAAGTACTGAAAAATACCGAACTAGATCAGTTTGCTGTGCAGTGTATACATTGCTGCTGTGACAGACGTATCAAAAGGTCATAAAATTGCTACAACAATAACCAACGCTAGGAAAGTTTGTAATAAATTGCGGACACCGGTTGTGTGTGTGTGTGTCAAAAGCTTTTTAAAAGCAATGCAGAAAAAAAAACAATTATAGATTGCCCTGCGCGTTGGCATTCTACGTTGGACATGCTAGAACGTCTCGTCGGACTAAGAGAATGTTGCAACACAAACAAGGATCATTATTTGCATCCACAAACGTGGATATATCGGCGACATAGTGCGTTCTTTACTTCCAGCTCGCATCGCAACAAAAAAGCTGCAAGATGAGCAACTTCTCATTGGAGATTTCTATAAAAAATACCACGTTTTTAAAACGGACTGAAAAGTATAAAATAATTTTTCCTAGCCCCATACAGGTTCCGAGCCCCATACAGATTGTGAATTTTTAATAGCTATGAAAATGCTTGTAAGATTTAAAACGAAAAACGTGGGGCGCTTGCCTTAACTGATAATTGATGCATGAATAGTTCACCTAAGTCACTAACAATTTTATTCCACTGCAAATGATATGAACTGTTGTGTGTGTTTTCACAACGGCAGCTACTCTCTACACTCCTTACTACAATATTATCTTGCGCCCCACGTTTCTCGTTTTAAATCTTACAAGTATTTTCATAGCTATTAAAAATTCACAATCTGTATGGGGTTAGGAACCTGTATGGGGCTAGGAAAAATTATTTTATACTTTTTAGACCGTTTTAAAAACGTGGTATTTTTTAAAAATTTATTTTTATTTGAATAATTATTTTCTGCTTTTTATAATCTTGTGTGCGTGAAATTTTTCAACCGATTTTGAACATCGTAATGAGATTACAACAGAGACATGCAGTAAATTTCAGGCGGTATACCGAGCATATTTACTGAGGCTCGGAGTCGAATCCCGGTCCAGTTACTACGATTTTCTAATTACTATCTCGTAAACGCACAGTTTTTAAAAAAATTTTTTTTTGGAATATTGCATTGTCATCCAGTTCTGAGCTATTTTTAAAATTTCAAGCCTCCAGCTCATCGGGAAGTTAGTTTAAAATCAATTGCAAGATTTGTACCGAACAGACAGACAGACAAACAAACAAGGAAGCGAGCTAATAAAAACGTGGTAATATGTATAGTCGCAATGCATACAATTGGATACATCGACGATAAAAACAGTATTAGCAGAGAAACTCGTCGAAGCCATGAAACTTCGAGAGAAGAATTTATTTTATAATGATGTTTTCTTGGCAGGTATGTATGTTCCGTAATGTACAATTTAACATAGCTCTAAATTAATAGTACATTGCATAACGATCATTACGATGTTTTTCTCGCAGGTATGTTTCTCGATCTGCGGTTCAACATAGTATCGAATCAAGAACAAATTGTACGAACTGAAAATCATCTTGCAGGTACTCGGGAATGCAAACAAAAACTGCATAAAGAATATAAATTATCATTTAATGACACACCAAGTACTTCAACTTCGTCGAAGATGAAGTTGAAGTGGACAGTGTCGAAAAAATGTGCCGAGATTTATGTAGAGCGTACTAGAAGACGTAGTTACGATAATCATACCGTACACATAGGGATTCCGTTACCGGTTATATGGCGATAAGGCGTCAGTTTACGAGCATAAGATAAATATGTGATTGTTATCACGCGAAAGTGCAGGGAGGGAAGAACAGGAGTGTTACGCGGGAGGAAGAAGCACTGAGGAGAGGTTGAAAATAAGAAGGTGAAAAAATAAGTGAGGAAAGAATAAGGGAGGAGAGCGAGATAAGTGAGAAGAAAGTGAGGTTAGGAGTGCAGTGAGGAAAAGGCGGGAGAGACAAGCAGAGGCAGAAGAAACTGTAACGACAAGATGTCGCACAATGTGTCGTTTCGATCAATTAGGGAAATTTACTTTCGACTTGAACATTTTTCAAAAATTGCGTATTTACTCTTACCTTGATAGAAATACCTCGGTAACCCAGAATCGCTGCTGTTCTCAACTTTTCATCGCATTCAAATGAGACAAAAAAGCCTTAAGTGCAACTACTGCCTATACAAATGATGAAACCACAACCATCTTCAGTGATACTTTACCTGAATAAACGTGTGTGTATTTGAACTTCAATTGTTATTATATTTATTTTAGTGATTAATCAATCTTTTATTGTGTGTTATATAATTTATCATGGTTAATAATCATACAAAATCGAAGAACTTTCCAGTATTTACCAATGTTCTACAGAGTAAAACTTCATTATATGGGCGAATATGGACCTTAAACTACACTGAATGTATACATTGAAGCCGTGTCTAGTCAGCTATGAAAATAATTTTTGCGTTTGTTGCGTTTGCGTCTACGTCTATGGGAGTTTTCATTTGTTTTCAACCGCCTTACGCTGTCACCTCATGCAGGCGTCTAACACAATTTAGCCGAGCAAGAACGTTTCTGTTGATATTCACAAATCTGCACTTTGATTATTACTGCATTAAATTGTTATTGTTTTTATTTATTATTGTTTAACTGTTGTTGTGTTTAATTGTTGTTACACTTGATAGTTTCTGTCTTTTGTTTAGTATTATTTATTTGACTTTTATTTGGCATATTGATATATGACATATTTATTTGACGTATTGTTTATTTTCACTCCTTAAGGTAAGTTTTCAATATATTTGGTTTAAAAATCTGGTGTATGCTTTAGTGACCCTGCATAATTTATGACTAGTAAAAAACAATTACTATATAAAATTGAAGAACACTTTTCATTGTATAGCGAATATGAATTTCATTCTTCATTGAATATCGAAGTTGTGATTAAATAATACAAAAGACCATAATGAAAGTTCGTCTGAATACGATAAATTCGGCTCCTGTTCTTACGCATTGAAAATTAATAGGTGATGCACATATGCATATAGTATTGTTAATGAAAAGCTTGTTCTCTCTACATTTATTTGGTTTATTAAAACTCTGAATGTATTTATATAAGAGTGTAATTTTCAAGAATTATAATACGTACTTTCGGTCAATACAATAAAAGTCATGTTAAAGTAATTAGAAATCACCATATTTTGAGTAGTTTTAACAAAATACATGATAAAAAAAAGAAACAACATCATTAAGAATTTAATGCTCCTAAATGGTCGAAACGTCACGCTGTGCGTCGTCGGCAGTATTTCCGCGCGCTCTAGTTATAACTAGGTTAGTTAGTTTTAAGTTACCAGATCGCTAGTCACTAGCTAAGTGTTCAGGTTAAGCAGTTGGTAGGCGTAGTTTTCAAGACCGCGCGCCCTGAAGGAAAAAACCAGTTCAGAGTTCAGGTTGAGAACGTGACACGTGGAGGACAGACGTATATACAATCTTTTCTCCGTTCATTTCCATACTAGACGAAGTGCCCACGTTGGTGGCGAAACCCGGGAGAAAGAAAATTTGTGAGAAAGTTCTTAAAAAGAAGAAGAAGGAAAAAAGAACGATAACAAAGGAAGGCACGACACGGCGAACAGCGTCAAACAACAAGTTCAAGCACACGAATCCACAGATTTATCCACAGTGGCTTCTACTCCTAAGAACGACCCGATGTATATGGAGGCATTCTTGGCTCATGCAGGTCAAGAGGGGCGACCGATTGCTCAGGAGTCCATTGCGACTCAGATCCATCAAACGATATCATCAGTTGACGCCGACGCAGGGTTTAGCAAACGCGGGCCGGAATCGGTATGTACTTATACATATGTACATATACAGGGTGTTGCGCTATCACTAGCCAGCGTTATTCTCGTAAATAGTAAATATTTTAAAAAGATGAAAAAGGAAAAAGTAGTACTGTTTTTTATGCGCAACACAATGGCGTATTTAATCTTTTTGTGTTCATACTATTTTGTTAGATATGTAGGTGACCTCCAATTTTGTAAATGGAATGCTGTATATTTTTTTATATCACATGAATGCGTGTGTCTAGACCAGAGGTCCCCAAACTGTTTTGTCTCGTAGATCACATGCCAATTTTTTCTGTTTTGGGTAGACCCCCGCCTTTCTACTATTGAATTGTTACAAATTCATCAACTTCAAATGTGTTTTTGACAGCTGACACAGTGCTACTCACTCTGATAGGTTTAACTGTAGAGTGAAAAAGTTTAAAAAAAACACATGTTAAGTTTTATACATTTATTAATTAAAACGACACAAAATGTAAAACTAGTAAAATTATAACATAAAATAACTATACAGGATGAGCCTGATGTTTTAATAGCAAATTTTATTCCCGGTTTATGACACATCGCGGGAAACGAAAACGCAAACGAACGTTGCATGCCAAATGGTCGCCAAATGTAGAATATACCTTAATCTCAAAAATAGCCTTTCCGTCATGTCCGTGTCATAAACCTTGTCGACGAAGATCCCACGTGTTTCGTTCTTTCGCTACGGAACACTCGTGGAGCCCTATTTACATTTCATGTACCCCTAATTTTTGTTTTCGCTGATATGGACCCCTTGCAGTTCGGAGTCGACCCCTAGTGGTCGATATTAGAGATCGTGGTTTTGTACGTGTATTAATAAATACGTGTACACGAGTCCACGTGTACTATTTCACGTGTATTTCACTACACGTATTTAAAGTGACTCGAATTAATATTCGGACGCTCTAAAAAAGGCGATAACTTTTGAATATTGTTCTATACGATTTCAACCTTTTTGGGAAGCTAGAGCAATTATATTAGTTACCTACAGGATGCGAAAAAAATTTTTTTCAAAAACTGCAATTGTTCGCAACAGTAGAAATTGTAATACTAAAAGTTGTATTTTACAACTTTTTTATGTGGGCCTATATTGAAAATTTAAAATATACACTCTGTCAATTATATGCAATGTGAAAGTTTCGAAAACGACAGGCATTGAAAGATGTAAGAATCCGTAGATCTATAGCAGTTAGAGGCCGAAATGACCTTCAATACGTCGAATAAAATATGTAAAAAATGCACCTTTGGTAATTATGCATAAAAGGTCCCATCTCACCGATTTTGATAAAATTTAAATATGTTGTAAAACTCAAAATTCTGAACAACTTTTTCTTAGCTGAATTAGTTAGGATTAGATGGTGGGGAGGCGGAGAGGGCCGACCCGGCCACGTATACGAAAATCCGGGAGTAGTCTTTCAAAATTGAAAGCTCACCTTATACATGTATCACCGTATATAGAACCCACAACGTGTTTACAAACAAAAAAATAAACAGAAAATAGATTTTTCGGGTTATCCGCTCAGAAACACTGTGTGGGTGTGTGCGGAATATGTACTCATTCTTCATCATCATATGATTTAAAAAGTTCACGCGGTATATAGATCGTTCGACGATCGTAGTGATATATCTGTAGAAACAGTTGACGAGCGGTCGCATCATGTTGACGCATACGCATGGCACGGGCGTGCACGTATATGCAAAATTCAATGTGGTAGTAGCTATAGTTTTTCGCAAATATCTCGAAAACTATGGCTGAGCGGTGGTTACATGTATAGGGAAAAGTTGTTCAGAATCTTCACCCTGACAACATATTAAAAAATCATCGAAATTGATGAGGTGGGATCTTTTATGCATAATATTACCAGCTAAACATCTTAGACTTGTAGAAGCGGCAATAAAATATTTAAACATATCATGAACAGCAGTTGCTCCGGAATGGTGTTCTCAAACAGCTAAGAATATTGGTATCCCAAAAAGTCGTTTATTGTCAGAACATTAAAACATATCAGATTCTTCTCTAATACACACTAGAGGTTTAGTTCATTACATTTTTTGTAATGGGAGTGGTTTTTAAAATTAAATTTTGTATCTATCTTATATACCCATACTTTGCTTTTGAATATTAGTAACTGTATCCTAAAAATAAATTTGAATTAAAAAGCGGATACGTTAATACACGTGTATTTAAATATACGTGAAATAGTACACATGTCCCCGTGTACTTAAAATGACAAGTACTGAAGTACGTGTACGTGAAATACACGTGTACACATGTATTTAGATACACGTGAAATAGCGATCTCGAAAAAGATTTTTTCGCGTGACCGCGCGGCGGATTTCCCAAACAACTCGGTAAGACGCAATTTTGCTCTCGGAGTCAAAACTCTCGATTGACTCATCGTTTTGTCTTTTAAATGCCTCAAGTAACTGTTGTCGTTCTATTCTAGAATAATGTTTATATTCATCGTCGTGTTTCGAAAAATAATGACGCGGAGGATTAGCACCTTTCTCTTGTCCTTTAAAATAGATTTACAGATTATATATAAAATAATATACAGCATTCCATTTCAAAAATTGAAGGTCACCTTCACATCTAACAAAATAGTATGAATACACAGCGCCATTGTGTTGCGCATAAAAAACAGTACTACTTTCTCCTCTTTCATTTTTTTCTAATATTTACTATTTACAAGAAAAACGCTGGCTAGTGATAGCCCGAACGACCTGTATACAGGGTGTTCCGTTTATCTAATAACGGAAATATCTCGTGACGAAGTTACGAAAAAAATTTATTATTAGAAACCGCCTTTTCAACGTCAACAACAAGGACAGCAACAACATCGTCCACGGAGTCCAAGCCCTGTAAGTTTGCGTCCTCCCCGCGTAGAAGGGGAACGATGTGTCGGACCACCGAAGCCGCAGCATTTAGCCACAGTGTCTTCTACTCCTAAGAACGACCCGATGTATGTATACGATGGCTTTCTTGCCTCATGCAGGTCAAGAAGGGCGACCGATTGCTCAGGAACTACACTACTACCCGGGCTTGATAATACTACCGTCCATTGCGACTCAGATCCATCAAACGATATCATCAATTGACGCAGAGTTTAGCAAACGCGTACGGGAAGCGGGGCGCAGGCAGTGAGGAACAAGTATCTTCTTAAGGTGCCCCTCGGTCAGGGGGGTTTCGACCAACACCAAAATAATAAATCGCTTTCAGACGTTAGCGTTTACTTACTTGTGTAACATCTTACTATGACAGTAATGGTGTTTTAGAGTTATTTAAATTGAAATATCTCCTGAACTAGTAACTTTTCGACATACATAGGTTAGTACCTTTTTATAACGAATGTCCAACTGCATCGATTGGTGTATTAAAAAATACCTCATTCCATTAAAAAAAAATGAAGTTTACCTTGGAATGACCTTGAAACCATGATGAAAATTTAAAATGTCCCTCCCGCCTTGACTTAAACTTTTTATTTGAAATATTTTTTTCTCTGGAATTTAGTTTCCGAGATATTCCAGGTGGCCAGGATAAATGCCTCACCCTGTATATTGAAAAGCGTTCGCGACATCTGTGAGCAATTAGGTTAAGGTTTCTGTGCGGTCCCTTCCGGACACATGCGTTCTTCCCATGTACATAGTACTAATATAGTATCCCATTTAAACAAACAAAGTCGACCTTCGAATCTCTGAAACGTTCCCACCTGTAAAAAAATAAATACACTACATAATGTACCCTTTCAGACCATGAAACTTCTGTATACAAAACTTTCTCGTGCAACGCATACTTTAGAAGTTATATAGGTGTGCAAGTTGCGTGCACCATCCTGTATATTCCATTTTTTTCGTTTCGTGCAAAATGTTTAACCCGCTCTGGCTGCTACTTGGGAACCGTTCCTCTAGGGCAGGCCTGGGCGACGCTGGTCCGCGGAACACTTCACACTACCACTTCTCTCCTTCTCTTGCGGAAAAGGTGAGAAGTGGTAGCTTCTCTCCCTCCCGAAGAGGAGTAGCAACATCTGTTCCGCGGGCCAGCGGCCAGCGTCGCCCAGGCCTGTTCTTGTGTTACTGCGGGTTACAGTAGCCGCGGTTGGTAAAGATCTATTTAGTTTGCGCGGACACGGAAAGTACACCAATGCTTAAGGATAGGATGCCCCCTTCGGACATGCCGGCACGTTTTCCCAACGAAATTTATTTTTGTGCCGCGGCCGTGCCTGTCGGACATCGCTCTCGACGGGGGTCAAGGCTGCCTACTGTGCGCGGCAGAAAAAAAAGGTTTTTATGGGCTAAACAATTCCATAAGTAAACTATCCTTTACAACATCATGGAAGTAGGAAACGTTCCTGCCGCTTGGTGAATTCTTCTTAAATAATGATTTTAAATAATTACTAGAAAGTATATTAGTGACACATATCTCTGTTCTGCAAATTTTTCCACCGGATCTACTGTGAAAAAATGTATAAATATATGGTCGTATTCTACGATTCTTGCTCTTTGGAATACCGTTTTTTTTTTCATTATTTGTAACAACTTGTTGCCATCATTCAGGTAACGAGCAAAATTACTTACTTATTCAAAATGCGACAGAACTTTCCTTTCACAACCTAATAAGTGATATCAAAAATTATTTCAGTTACACCGGTAAGTAATAAAATGTTCAGTTTAGGGAAACCAATAGTGTCATTTCGCCCATTACGATACTTTGCAACTGTACGCATCATGTATAAATTTCATATCGGCAAACATGAGATGTGAAACACTCCAGTAACTACAAACACCTGTTAGGTTTGAATTGTTTGTTATTTCGGGTCCATAAAATTGCTGAATGTTCTTTAGACATTCTGAAATAAGGGTCGACAGCGTCTGTCCTAATATTACACCTTCCACGTAGTGAAAAAACATTTTCAATTTGTTTATGTCCAACAAGTAGTCGAATACACTGCCCCTTACGAGCGATAGCGGAACAGAGCAGTGTGGGGGTGGCAAGGCGCCATCTGGTATGGGTCCGAACTGGTGACATTGTATTGATGCGAGCCTAAGAAGACGGTTCCCAGGGAGGACCACGGTGACGGAACGAGTGCGCGGCCGATTGGATCAGAGTGGAGGAAGGAGGCAGACCTCGTTTCAAACGCATTTTCGGCTGTCGTCGTAGCGTTTAAAGTCAAAGTCAAATCAAACATTGGGGCTACAGGCGCGGCTGTAGTGGGGATAGGCAGACCTAGCGATAGGTTCGCTTTGTTTATGTGCCGTTCCCGGGGCTGTTCTCTATGGAGAGTTTTATGACAGGTCATTACTATTGAGCTGGAAGTCGGCACTTTCTCGGGCAACACGTGTTTACTGTAAAGTAATTTGTGTAGGTACCGAATACTCCCGCGAAAATGCTATATCTGAGAAATCTAAAAAGTAGTATGTTCAGTCGTCCCTGTCATAAATTTCTATATACCTGCAAAGTGAATTGTCTACCTTTTTTCATTGTATTATAACGGCTGCACTAACAAACCGATAAAGATATTTTCACGTGTTCATTGCAAAATAATTTGTAGGCGCCCCGACTTCTCCGGGGAAAGATACAAAAAAATGGTAAATGGTAAAAATGGTACATATGTATATCCGAGAATCTGAAAAACGTCCAGAAACTCCGCTGTGCTTCCTCGAGTTGTTTGACGAACTGTACAGATTGTTAGATGATATTCTTTTTCTTTTTGTTACCATAGTAATAAATTGTTATTTTTTTTTTGTTTTAACGTTTTAATTCCTTAACAACGTATTCGCCACTGGTATACAACTGTTAGTATTTCCTCTGCAATTCCGACCAATTGCAATTCTCCACAAATCTTTCTCCACGTCATGTAGTCAATTAATTGTACTCACTTATCAGTGTCAGTGGGGTGTTTAGCCCGAAATGTCGGGAAAAACTATTTTGGCGCTATTTAAAGGCTCAACGTAATAATGTAGTAGGTCGTTTTTTGAATTCGCTTATTATCGTCAGCTGTAACATTATGAAATCAAAAACATATTGTTATTTTTTTGTTATAACTGTTGGGCGTGGATTTTTAGTAAGTGAGATAAGACATTGCTTAACCTAATGTTTATTCACTACTATATACACTTATATACTACTTGATATATTTATAGACTCAGTAACTTAGTAATAACCGCCTATCTCTATATCACACGTCCGAGAGTCTCTCACATATATCTGCACTAACTGTCGGCGCATGCGCCGTTCAGTAAGATGCGTTTCGAGTCCTTCAGGAGCGTACATATCTCCTATCAATAACGTTTAAATTCCTTAACAATGTATTCGCCATTGGCACGACGAACTCTGAAAACTTCTAGTTAATAGCTTTTTAAATAATTACAGCATGTTATTTACAGCATTTAAAATTTCGTTCTCACCGAAATTTTGTCTGTGTCCAGACCGGCTCTAGCATAGGCATCTCCTGGGGTGTAGATGGGAGTAAAAGGGTCTGGGGAACCCCTGGGATTAGACACGATCTCAGACGCTTGACCTTTGTGCGAGCCTCGGGAAACGCCTCAAATTATTGCCAGACAGACACCGCCCAAACTAAAGGGCGTCCATACGCCAGCTTGTGGCTGCCGGGCCAAACTAAACAGTCCTTAACCCGGGTTATGGTTCGGGTTAGGCCGCGCCAGTGTGGCCAGATGAGGACCAAACGGTCCTCATTCCCTCTCCTCTTCTTTCCCCTTCCACGATCCTATTCCACTACATGAGCACACTCCAGCGCTGTGTCGCCAGAAATTATCCAAATTGATATCTCTTTCCTCTCCTCCTTTTCCCCTTCCTCTATCCTATTCCAGCACCATGCGCACCCTCCAACGTCCCCCACTAACACCGTAGACCACGATGCCCGTGCCGTAGACTGGTCTAGTCATCAGAGAGGGGGTAAACTGTATTCCCCTCGATTACCCCTGTCTGGACATACTGGGCCGCGCTCACAGTGGCTCCGATATCGGCCGATTTGGCCGACGCGACGTCCGACGCATCTGTCTCTTTTCTCGAGCGTGTGAAAAAGAGACACAACGTCGGGCGTCGCGTCGGCCGAATAGTCCGAGATCGGAGTCACTGTGAGCGCGGCCTTAGGCGTTGGTTAGGATCCCTGCTCAGGAGGATATAATGCGCATCATTTTAAGTAATCATTAATCTTTCTTTGAAATATGAAGACTCTTCAAATGATCACAATAAAAATGTTAATTACTGACTCTTAACGCTATTGTCTTGTAAACGTTTCTTGGAACAGGATACGGATGCAATATGATTCTGGGATTTCCTTGATGATGATAAACATGAGTACCTCATTACATAAATAAGTGTTACAAAGAGACAAAAATATCATTGTAATACGTTCGCTATCAACGTTACATATCCGTGTCAACCACGATATTTTATTTTATGTAGAGAAAGAATTGCATAGCGCAACGTTCAGGAAATCAACTTTTCCTTTCAATAATATGGTATAAAGAATACACGTGACGTTTAACCCTTATGTCAATAGCCAAAATTTTCTACAATTTTCAATGACGTTTAAATGCACAGTTTTTTATGCCGCAAATGCAATTTAATTCTTTGATCATCCTTGAACATCCTTTAACAAAAATGTTAAAGTAGTTTCAAAAAGAAATTGAAAGTGAGCATCCATCTATCTGGTTATTGACACAAGGGTTAAAGAGATATTACATTACAAATTACATTACAAAATTGATTGTCCTTGCACTTTAATCTGTGAACTGTTTATGTCGAGCATACTCGTCATGAAATGGTGGATTTTATTTTAGTGACGAACATACTCGTCATTAGACTTCGGATCTTTATGCATTTATAGGTTCCAAAAATATTCAAAAAATGCTGGAACATAAAACTCCACGAAATTTAGTACGATTTTTATTAATTTCAAATCTACAAAAACTGCTATCACTGAAATTAAGATTTTGCGTGATTCCATTTTCTTAAAATTTGCCTACAAAAATTGAAAATTGCATAAATACGGTACACGTATTGTAGCCAGCTACAAATAATGCTAGCTAATAAAATAATGCAAGCTTAAAAATAATTCAGCACACGAGTGATTGTTTTTAAAATGAAACGAAGCCAACAGAACGGTGTATCTTATAGTAATCGAAATGTTTATTTTCGAATGGTACCTGTTTCGATGTTTTAATCACACTTACAAATTAGAGTGAATGAAAAGACTGTCAATATTTACAATAACAATAATATCATGAATAAATTTGGTTTGGATATTAAAAACCATGTGCAATTATAAAATGTAGAGAAATAAATTTTCAAAAATGAAACTAACATACATCTTGATTACAATCTTTTGTTTCGATTTGACGAATAAAATACTCTTCTTTCTTTATTCGGGCCAATGCAGACCGAACGTGAGAATTGGTCATGGTCGGTTAGGAAGGATAATTTAGGACACTCATCGTTCCAAGAAACGTTCTCTTACAATCATCAATTAAGTTATCATCTCCAGCCACACCAAACGATAAGCAATAAAAAAGATCTCTTGGATACAGACTCTCACTCCGACATCCTAAAATCTTGCAGAGTAACATCCACGTAACAATAACAATCTCGTTAACCACCCCATCGATTTTCCATGGAATCGATCACGATAATTCCGAACTAGTGTGAAACGCAACCCAAGAATTCGACAAAAAAAACACGTAGAGTACGGTAAGCACGAACATAGTCTTCGTACGTTAAGTTATGCTTTATGAAGAATAATTCCTTCGTAGGTCATTTGAAGGTCAATACATACATGGTTGAATTTGTCTTTTCATTATAGCTATAATATTACATTAATCAAAATACGTCGTTCCATTTTTAAAAAACGACCACGACCTTGAAATATCGGAAAATATGACCTAGAGAAAAAAACTTCTTAGTCACAATAATTGCCCCACTGAACTAACCATTCTCTGCCTGAAACAATTTCTTGTTTCCAAAAACAACGGAGATATAATAAATTAGACATAAATGGAGATAAAATTTTTCAAGCAATGCCCTATATGTATATGTATTCTACATATGTATATGTATATCAGTCGTGGACACTATTAAGTGGACAGGTTTAATGATCAACAAGAAATCAATGGAATTTAAAACATAATATTAATAAACCAGAATTGTATGGAACATTTAAGTAAACAAAGTGTGCTTCAATGAAATAAACAACAATATCAATAATAACAACTAATATAATAGAATATATTATCATTAATCAAAATTGTATACAATTTTTGGTGTTCAAAATTAAGTGGACACTTTATAAACATTTAGAAAATAAGCGATTAGTATTTGGTATCGTAACCTCTTGCTTTAATTACTGCTTCTAATCGTCGTGGGATGCTTTCCACAAATTTTTGGAGGTAACTTCGAAACTTCGTCTAAAAATAATGTTTTATTATGACGTTTTTCTAATGGTATTTCCGAATCTAATAAGCTCCATAAATTTTCTATAGGATTAAGATCTGCATTTTGTGGAGGCCAATCGAGAACATCTATCCCACAATCTTGTAAAAATTTTTTCGTTTTCTTCGCCGTGTGCCTAGGATCGTTATCCTGTTGTAGCATCGATCCCTCATCGAGATCCATTTTTAGGGTTGACTCTCTTCCATATTTTCATTTAAAATGTCAATAAACTTATCTGCATTCATGATGCCATGGATGGGTGCGAAATTTCCAACCCCATACTAAGAAAAACATCCCCATATCATTATACAGGGTGTCCCAAAATTCCTTCAACAGCCGGAAATGGGAGATTCCTGAGATCATTTGAAGCAACATTTTCCTTTGCAAAAATATTATCCGCGGCTTTGTTTAGGAGTTATTAACGAAAAACACGGACCAATCAGAGCGCGATGTAGACGCGAGTTGGCACAGTCTAGTCGGCGCGCCAACTGTCTATTGGCTGACTGTGCCAAGTCGCGTCTAGGTCGCGCTCTGATTGGTTCGTGTTTTTCGTTAATAACTCCTAAACAAAGCCGCGGATAACATTTTTACAAAGGAAAATGTTGCTTCAAATAACGTCAGGAACCTCCCATTTCCGGCTGTTGAAGGAATTTTGGGACACCCTGTAGATCCTCCTCCAGGTTTGACGGTAGGCACCACATACTGCTTCTTGTGAGCTTCATTCGGTTTTTTTCCACACGCGTGGTTTCTTTTTTTTATTTAATAACTCAAATTTGCTCTCGTCACGCCATATAATGTTTTTCGAAAATGATAATGGCTTATTCACATATTTTTTTGCAAAAGCTAAACATTTTTTTTTCTAAGCAACTCTTTAGATTAACTTCTTTTAATCTTCGTGTTACAGTTCTTGAAGAAATATTTAATTGTAGAGTTTCAACAATATTTCGTGATGTTATTGATGGATTACGTTGAATTTCTCTTACAATTGGTCTATCATCGTATGAATTTGTGCTACGTTTTCGTCCTCGACCGATTAAATTTTCAACAGCATCATACTGTAAATACTTGTAATAAATTCTATGCACACACACACACACTGTACTCTTAGAAACTTTGTATTTTTTCAGCTATTTTACGATAACTTAGTTCATCTTTGCACTCTCAAACAATTAACTTTCGTAGGTACTCGGGAAATTCTTCTCGTCTCTTAGACATGTGCGGCTTATATTTTTAATCTTGCTTAAACAAAAGTTCAATGTCTACTGAGGACGAATGACACCGCACAATGCGAGAGTCGAACGTTTGTCTATACATATAACGTTTATAATACGTATAAATATTAACAGAAACATTATATTTATACTTTTACATACTAAATATATTCTTTCGTTGTGTATAAAAATTTTGCATGTTAAACATCTCGAATAAATTGATTACGTGTAGTAATTAATTCGGTGCTTTTTTAAAATAAATTTAGTATTTATTTATAATGTAATCATAGATCTGTTATTTTTCAAAATAGTCTCCATTATTTTCGATGACTTTGGTCCATCTTTCAGGCAACTGTCGAATTCCTTGACGGAAAAAAGATTGCGGTTTTGAACTTACTTTTCTTGAACTGCATCGCTCAGTTTGTTGAGTTGTTGAACGTAGACGTTTGAATTAACCGTTTGGTTTCTTGGTAAAAGTTCAGAGTGCAGAAATCCTTTGTAATCCCACCAAACTGACACCATAATCTTTTTTTGGTGAATCTCAGCTCTTGATGTTGTCTGGGCTGGTTCATCCTGCTTCACCCACGATCTTTTTCGATTAACGTTGTTATCAACTACCCACTTTTCGTCGCCAGTAATCAGTCGTTTCAAAAATGGATCAATTTCGTTGCGTTTCAGAAGCTAATGGTAGATGCTAATGAGTTGCGTCAAATGAAGGACAAATCGAGTTTATTAACATAGCCAAGCTGTTTTAATTTTTTTTTTAATGCATGTGTGCGATGCATTGAGCTTCTCTGCAATGGCACGTGTTGTGCTATGACCAGCGACCGCTCTAGCGGTTACGTCGCCCCGGACAAAAAGATAAATTGCCGCGGATATATATATCCCAAAATTCCTTCAACAGCCGGAAATGAGAGGTTCCTGAGATCATTTGAAGCAACATTTTCCTTTGTAAAAATGTTATCCGCGGCTTTGTTTAGGATTTATTAACGAAAAACACGGACCAATCAGAGCGCGATTTAGACGCGAGTTGGCACAGTCAAGTCGGCGCGCCAATAACTCTTAAACCAAGCCGCGGATAACATTTTTACAAAGGAAAATGTTGCTTCAAATAACGGCAGGAACCCCCCATTTCCGCCTGTTAAAGGAATTTTGGGAGACCCTGTATATATATATTTTAAATAAAGGTACATATTTTTTATTTTCAATAGAAATCAAATCTATTTTATTAAAATTTTAATAAAAGCATATATTTAGAAAGGAACATATTAACATGACATATATGTATACATAAACATTGATAATCAAGCAGTACAAAACAGTAGGAATTAATTAAGAAATATCTGTACCTAGCCACAAATTGTTAACCACATAATTTTTTACATTTTTAAATGCAATTAAATGTCAACAGAATCACCATGAGTTAAAATACATTCTAAATTCTAACAGTGCTGTAATAGCATTTCTTTGGACATGGTATTTAAATGGTATATATTATATATATAAGAACTGAAAACATAGTTACTAGGATTACTAAGTTGTTCACATCTAGCATCTAGTACAAGCTATGTTTCAATAATAGTGTAAATATTTTTAGCTTTTAAACATAAACAATATAAATACGCCACGCACTGTAAATTTTTAGCGAACGAAAAAATCGACATGTGAAATTAACACATTAATATTTTTCTTACACTTACAGCCAAAATGGCGCCCCTTTTTGGCGCCCCGGTCAAATGTCCGGATTGCCCGCCCCTAGAGCAGGCCCTGCTATGACGATCTGAATCGATAATGGCTTTGATATGGCTCTCGTCAACTTCAACTGGACGGCCAGATCGGTGTGCATTTTTGAGTGAAAAATCACCAGAATTGAGTGAAAAATCACCTTCATTCCTATATACGGCACATAACTTCTTGTACGCTTGCGATGCGTTCTCGCCTTTTCGGAAATAATACAATAAAATATGTCCGAAATGCGCGCGTTTTGTTCTTCCATTTTTAAATTGGGATAAAAACGAAACTAAATAACTAATCGATATAATTTTCTTGCTAATTAAAGGTGGAAATCCAAATAACAAGAAAAAGATATTGGTTAGGTGCTTGACAAAATCCGCAATTACTTAGTTGCCAACCCAATAAAATACTGTATAGTACATTTATAGCATGAAATTTCATAGACAACAACCTCGACAACAACCTCAGTGGTTAGGTTATTCAATGATAATTATTGTATTTATACCGAACATTTCTTTTCACATTATTATTATTCTTGTTTCCGACGACGTGAACCATACGTGTTACATTGATTGATATTCGCGAACGCGTTTTGATCGCTCCGCTACATCGATCGCATTGCACTTAGGACTGAAATTTATACAATCGCACGTGTTTTCACGTAACCTGATCACATAGGCGGAGATCAGGTGCGCATACTTAAATCTTCTGCATAATCCCGAGGCCTGCTTAACATTCAGAGGCACGAGAGCATACCACACTGATGCATATGCATTTTTGCGTCCGTTGCAACGTAGTATGTGCGGCGAAATATATCATAGAGTCCCATGAATCGCCATCAAACTGGCTGAATGATTCTCGATCAACCGGTTTTTAAATCCATTAAAAGCTTCATCTATCAACAGTTCAATTTTACCTTATCCTCGTATGAAGATAACTTTCGTATTAAATTATTGTATTAGGTGTGTGCAAATAAGTTCTTTCCCCTTTTTTCCTAATTTAAGATTTTATTAAATAAATCAGGTACGAGATTACGTTTCCAAGTAATCACCCTCATTCTCTATAACCTTTTCCCACCTGTTGGGTAAATTATAAATTCCATCCTTGAGGAATGACGGCTGCTTGCTCGTTTTGAAATCATCAATACATTTTCGGATATCTGCAAGGGAATAAAGATTTAAAGAAAAACCAGACATTCCTTATTTAACAGATTTGTTCGCTCTCTCTAAATTTAATGAAGTTAACTTGCAGTTACAAGGTGACAGTCTAAATTTGATGAAAACAAAGTCCCTCATTTCAGCTTTTCTTGTCCGAATTAAAGTAATGAAGCAAAATATTGGACGGCGCGAATTTTCCCAGTTTCCCGATTTGTCACAGACAAACTGCCAGGATGACGACGTTTCAACCTACGTTCAACATTTAAATATGCTTCACACAGACTTTGAAACTAGGTTTGAGGATGTTTTGACTATGGAAATACCACAGTGGTTCAACGATCCATACAGTGACATTGAAGAAACGGATGTCATATTACAAGAAGAACTTTTTTTTAAGGGTGTGGGGAAATATTCTTACGTACACCCCATAATGGGGTAGCGTGGAGCTCACCGCTCAGATGGGCGGAGTCGGCATACCCACTAAAACCTAAGCCACACCCGGGACGGTCGATGGACCGCCCCTCTACTCATCCGAGTGCCCGAGCCGTTGAGGTCCGAGGCCCCGTTATCCGCATTTCTCTCGGGCTCGGCTCGGGCTCTCTTCCACTCATGTTCTTGGCTCTTATATTACAAGAGGAACTAATTACAAGAAACCTAACTAAGTTGAAGCCAAATATTTAAAATTTGCTATTAAAGCATCAGGCTCATCCCTCCCATTAAAAGCATATAATTTTCTGTGTAGCTATTTTATGTTATAATTTTACTGGATTTGCATTTTGTGTCCTTTTAATTAATAAATATATAAAACTTAACATGTATTTTTTTTTAAATTTTTCACTCTACAGTGTTAAACCTATCAAAGTGAGTAGCACTGTGTCAGCTGTCAGAAACACATTTGAAGTTGATGAATTCGTTACAATTCATTATTAGAAAGGCGGGGGGTCTACCCAAAACAGAAAAAATTGGCACGTGGTCTACGAGAAAAAAAAGTTTGGGGACCTCTGGCATAAATTGTGTTGTTCCTTGTTCCGGCCGTTTCTGCTCTATAACTGGTCGTATAAATTCATTAATTGATTTTGATAATATTCGGCAGTCATTATCCTTCCAGGTGGAAGCAGTTCATGATGGATGATCGGAAATCCCACCATATATAGACAGCAAAACTTTCTTGCAATGCAAGTTCGGTTTTGTCACTGAAGTCGACGGTTCCCCAGGATTAACCCATGATTTCCGTCGTTTGGGGTTGTCATATAAGACCCATTGTTCTAGATTTTAATTACGAAACTTTTATTCCTAGATTTTAATTACGAAACTTTTAAACCTACCCAGTGAGAATTGCAAATGTAGTGTTATTTATATTCGTGTATTAAAAAAGTTTCGTTTTTCGAGAAACTTTCTGAACCTAGCTTATATTATGATATAAATACCTATGTATAATTAGATCATTGATAGTTTTCTACTACTTCTATTCTAAATGATATATTAATTTAATTCCAGAATATTCCAGAATTGCTTGCTTGCTTCAAGTTCTAGAATTAGTCGAACGGTTATTTGAGACTTGTATATTTATAATTACAGATACGACATGTTAATTGCGTAAATCTTTTCATTCCTGTATGTACATATTAGGTACAATAAAATTGCATCAAATGTCAAAAAATGCATACAAATATTATAATTACAAAATACAGAAGCCAAATGAAAAGTCCATTCATTTTTCAATGACTACTCCTTTTAAATACTTACTTACTTACTACAACCCGTGGCATAATGTTTCCGATCGGAGGCACTGATACCGATTTTAAAGAAAAAATAAAATATTACTTTATGTTATGAACTTGAAACTGATGGGAAATGAAAAGGGGCTTATTGAAGAATGACAAACAACAAAATAACATAAGCTTCCATTTATTATAACAAAGAAACGAGAAAATAAACAAAATGTTACAGGGAAAAAAGTTCCCGATTAATAGAACAGCTGGAGGAAAGTTTCCGATTCGATTTACGCTGACCAACACCAAATTTGTTCAACAATTACTGTTGGATGATTCTTGTAGAGTTTTTGCGCTGATTCCGAATCTGTTCTTAATTTTTCACCTAGACGCACAGTTTTTGAGAAACTTGATTTTGAAAAAAAACCATTTTTCAACTTTAAATACGTATAATATCTTATAAAAGATATTGAATTTTTCTTTGCAGCAAGAGATTCTGTAGACTTTCCCGAATACAGTTTTATCCAATATTAATATATTATCAATGTTTAAACATGTTTAAGCAATCTTTAAAGATGGAGAGAAACCACTTTTGCACCAGTTGTTGAGGATATTTTTCAGTTTATCTTAGAAAGTAAGGGTCCAGCGTAAGATCGAACTATATCACGCGGTAGAGCAGACTTTTATCTTGAGGAACAACCCTTTAAAGTTTTCAACGTCGACGTTTTTTCGAACCAAAAGGCAAAGTATCTTTGCCTGACATGAGTTGCCGTCAGTGACGGGATGCAGTGGGCGAAATCCGCTTAAAATAGACAAAATTCGATAACTCAGTGAATTCTGCAGTAACTTTTTAGAAAATTGGTATCCCTAGGTTATTTGGACGTAAATTTCAAATTTTTAATCAAAATGATCAAATTCAAAATGGTCGATTCAATATGGCGGACCAAAAAATCAAAACTGAATGGATTTTTTAAAAAATTGATATATATTAGTTATTGGGGATGCTGATTTTGAATTTGTATTCGAAATTATGGAATTCAAAATCACTGATGCAACCTGGCGGAATCCGGAAAATGTGTACAAAAATCGATAATTCATAATTGAATACTGAATGAAATTATTTGAATATTGCTAGTCTAATGTGTGTTTTTGGGGTAGCTTATTTGGAATATCAAATTAAAATTGTAAAATTAACAATGGTGAATCTAGCATGGAAGACATTTCATGAAGACAATATGTATACATATACAAGGTGTCTAAAACCACCCGTCCAGGGGTGTTAACTTCTCAGATAATCATATTCGGTAAAAATGTTTGTCATAAAAGTTGCAGGGATTAATGGAAGACCATGACCTTATATTTGACCTTCGGATCCATTTTCAAGGTTATTTGGAGGTCAGTACATATTTTTTAAATGGGAACGCCTATTTTTGACTACAGATTCTGAAAGGGCTCGAAATTTCACGTTCAGATATGTACTTATGTCCTAGATTAAAGTGACTGCTAGAGGCCATAATAGATACGTACTGACCTCCAAATAACCTTGAAAATTGATCTAAAGGTCAAATACAAGGTCATGGACATATGTCCTCCATTAATCCCTGCAACTTTTATTGCAAACATTTTTACCGAATATGATTATCTGAGAAGTTAAAAACATACCTAGACGCGGGTGGTTTTGGACACCCTGTATAACTAACATAGATCTACCAAACGTATATTTTAAATTTTCTTTACGGAGACAAATAAAAAGAAATGTTTAAAGTACCTTTTTTTTACGTAATTCCTATTTTTTTAATAATTTTTTTGCACGTTATTTAGTAATCAAATGCTTCCAATTGATCTGAAAAAATCAGATCGTTTGGTAAAAGTTTGGAAAAGTTATTCTGTTTTAAAGGGCGTACGCGGATACATGCGACTGTCTATAGTTAGAAACAAAATAGTCTCAGTACCAGGTTCGCAGGAGTTCGCAGCTATAACTTGGTGGATATGTACTTTAAAGTGTGCTGCATAATTTGCAATAAGTTTAATCGTGTCGTTTTGTGTCGTAAAAAAGTGATGTCTGATTAAACTTTAATTCTACTATTCAAAATACCTCTTTTTTCAATTTGTGTTTTAGGTAAATAAATGACACTTACATGAACTATATCTACGTTAAATAAATCATCTATGATAAACATAATCAAATTATAATATTGTTCAAGTGTTTTAATGTTTTAGATTCTTGTGGCTGCGTTTACATGTAGATGCATATATAAGCCAAAATCGCAGGTTTCCTGTTTCCAAACTTTCATGTCATATTATTTCTAGAAATAAGTGATATTCATAACAAATTTTTATTGGTTTAAATACCCCAGCTATCTGGTAAACGAAATTGCAATGAAAAATCTATACAGGGTGTCCCACGCAAGTGGAACAGGCTGTATCTGCTAAATGGTTGGGAATAGAAGAATATGTTATGAGTAAAAGTTGAATGGTATCGGACAGTGCATAATATGCAACTAATCGTATGCACTTTTGTGCATCGGTGCATCAGAAAAATGCAACTGCACTTTCTTTAAAAATGGAAGCCTATGTTTTTGACTGCGCCAATCGATGCAGTTTCTTGAGCTCTACATAAAAGTACTAACATACGCGTATGCCCTAAACTTATTCGTTAGGAAGTTATCGAAGCTAAAAGTTCTCTGAATGATTTCGGACTCTCGACAAGTGTCCCGGAGTACCTACGTTATGTTCCATAATATTTTTAGCTTCAATAACTTCCTAACGAATAAGTTTAGGGCATATGTATGTTAGTACTTTTACTTAGAGCACAAGAAACTGCATCGATTGGTGCAGTCAAAAACATAGGCTTCCATTTTAAAAAAAAGTGCAGTTGCATTTTGCTGATGCACCTATGCACAAAATTGCATACAATTAGTTGCATATTAAGCACTGTCCGATACCATTCAACTTTTACTCATAAGATCTTCTTCTATTCCCAACCGTTTAGGAGATACAGCCTGTTCCAGTTGCGTGGGACACCCAGTATACCTGACATTCGAAAAATTGATTTTTTCCCCGTCTGGCCAAAAAGCGGTCAAAAATCCGTAAAACCGAAACTATCCGACGAATTTGTTTAAAACTTTGTGGATAGGTTGCCACAAGTACTACGCTTAAATGGCTAAAAAAAATTTAGCAAAAAATTATTAAATATTAAGTGATATGGGCTAATTGGAAATCTCAGGTTTCGGCTCATTTTTTATTAACGGAAGCAAATTTTAAAAGTGTTAAGCAGCTTCGGTCTGTCACTAATCGTTTTGGCAAGGTATAATATTGAACTAACTTTGTGTAAAAAATTTCGGGCAACATTGAACAACCTTGGCCGAAATTTAAGTTTAAATATCAGCCTTTAGAATTTCCAAGAATGAATCGTGCGGAAATTACGATTATTTGGGGTTTAATGTGAAAATTTTTAAGGAATATTTTTAAATAATAAAGAAAAATGTGAAATGTATATGATTTATTAATCCTTCCTTTGTATAAAAAATTTTAATAACAATTTTTTATATTACATAAATTATTTTTATAGAGGTCACTATATGTTGTCAGAAAAATGCCTATTGAATTTTTGTGACAGTGGTCGCAAATTGAACGAAAAGTTTGTTTATTTAACAAAAATTGTAATAACGATTTTAAAAAAAAGAAAGAGAGAGAGAGAATATAAATATCCTTTTAATTATGAATTTCACAATATTTTTTATTATTTAAGATATACCCCTTAAAAATTTCACCTAAAACATGAATTTTTACTCCCTGAAAGTGATAGGTACATTCAAGAATCCAATGTACGATAAAACGGTAACAAAGGTAGTTAGTTTCATCTTTACGGATTTTTTGCCACCTTTTGGCAAAAACAGAGATCTAAAGAACGAAAACTTTGTTCATTTAGCATAAAAAATTATTATTAACTTTTTTTATTTAAACAATTAATTAAAAACAATTAATTTAAACAATTCACTCTAACTAACTGTACTAACGAATATATCTAATATATATTGGAAATTCTAAAAGTTGATATTTAAACTTAAATTGCGGCCAAGGTTGTCTGAAGTTGCCCGAGATTTTTTACACAAAGTTACTTCAATATAACACCTTACCAATACAAGTAATGCCATACCGAAGCTCCTTAACACTTTTAAGATTTGCTTCCATAAATAAATAATGAGCGTAACGCAAAGAGGTTTTCGATTAATCCATATTAGTTAATGTTAAACAACTTTATTGAAAAATTATTTATGCCAGTTAATAGTTTAAAGCATGCGTAATAACCCCTATAAATTGCAGAGCTGTAAGTATTCAATTCTAGACGCAATAATTAAATAACTATGGTGCTGAAAACTGGTGAATTCCCACGAGAGAAAAATAGGTTACTTGCCATATCTATATCCCCGTAAAACATTTTTTTTTTTAAATCGGACTTTGGCACATTATACATTCACTATTTGGTAATACAAAAATAATATTTTTTTTTTAAATCGAAAATTTATAAAATCGATCTGTGCTGCGCGGCGCGGATTATACATCTGTGATTTTTTACATCAGTTGGCATCTGTGATCTTACTCTGCATTAATGAATTAACAGATTGTTGATTGATAGAAAGCGAATTTTGTGCAGTTATGACAAAAATGAGACAGTGTTATTTAAAAAAGTAAAATAGAAAATCTATTAAACATGTTCAGAAAGAAAATAAATTTCCACTTCACTCCAGCTGCTTGCAATTCAGATACAAAATTTTTATTTTGCATGAAAATCCGCTGTCTATTGATCAATGGTATGTATTATCAACGGTGACCAAAGCAGAGAATTCCTTTTGCTTCAATATAATCGTATCTTTCTACGAAACTTCGTCAAACTTGTACTGTTTTGGCTTGTTTAGTTCTCACGCTTGTGATTAATTTCGTGTTAATGATTTCTTCCGTAAAAGTTTGGCGCCCAATTATTTCATTTCCCCTGTACAGTAGTGAATAAACATGTGAATAACTTGAATATCGATCACGTTTCAGGTACGTTCCTGCTGCTCTTCAGCACCGTCGCAGCCGACATAGAACGGTTAGAACGTCCGCCCATAATACTGCGCTACAAAGACTTTGCGTCAAACGCGTTGGGAGTGCCGACAGCCGAAAAGAACAATACGATATCGAACAAAATACCGTTGGGAGTGGAAACGGTAGAATTCGCTCCGTTGGATAAACGCGACAAAAGAGACGCGGAGCCAGCGTTAAGCGAGCTTATAAAAGATGCTAAAGCAGAGGAAGATGAGAAGAAAGTGATCGACAAAGACTTCGAGGAGCAAGGAATAAGGCCACGGAACGAAGTCGACGGGTTGCCGACCTCGGATTCGACGAACGGAAGCTCGAGATTCGAGGAGACCCCTCGCGAAACTGCGGGGAAGAGTTCGAGCACGAAAACAATTTCCGACGAGTTCAACAGATTGTCCAGGACAAACGATTTGATCATTGTCACTACGAAGCCCACGTTGGAGGAATCCAAGTTCGATCAAAAGACAAACGAATCGATTCCTCATACGGGCCACCATGAAACGAACAAAACCAATGAACCAGATCCGTTCAAACAGGAACGTGAGACCGCTACGCGAGCGAAACTGGGAAGTTCGTCGGAAGAGTCGGACGTCCCCGCGTCAAAATTGGAAACGAATAAGCTGGAAGTTCTGCCGACTGCGCAGAAGACTCTTTCGCCGGAGAAGCTTGACGAGAGGACCGCCAAGACGGAGGATCTAAGTTTGACAAAGAACGTCGAAGTGGCCGACCTGAAGAAAACGGATGAAAACATCGGGAGCGGTGAGCCAATCTCGTTAATCAACGACACGTACGTCAACTACAGCCACCATCATAAAACCTCGACGGAGAAAAGCTTGGGGACGAGCTCGGGAGACCAGTCGAGAGTCATCGAGAGCGCCACTAACTTTATCTCCGAAGATAGTGCCATAACTCAGAAGCCGAGAGATCCGAAGGAGGACGTGGAGGTTGTGGGGAACGTAACCAAAAACGCGGCGCAAAGAATCGAAGATCGACGACCTGAGAACACGACAACCACGAAGACGGAACTCGCCGACGAGTCGAGTCACGCTTCCGGTCACGACCAAGAATCGATCGGCAACTCTACGCAGCCTAGCGAGATCCACGAGCTGATCGATGAGAAGAACCAGCAGAAGTTAGTGGAATCGACAACTGAAAAATCGCGCGACGAGGAGACCGTGGAGCCACAGGATGCTTCCAGTGTCATCCCTAGAGGCAGGACGATCGCGTTTTCGGGGATAAATAAGTTCCCGGATCAGGAAACAAAGCCGACGACAACCGCGAGGATCGAAGTTCCGTTTTCGAAGAAGAACATCACCGCCGAGAAGATGGCGGAGCTGAAGCCGTACCCCTACGTAAAATCGTCCGTCAAAGAGGAAACTCGCAACGGAAGTAACAACCAGATGGATGCTACGACGGAGGAAGCTTCCGCGCTGGAGAACACGATCGGCAGGGGTCAAGCCGACGTGAAGTTCATTGTCACGGAGGCGTCGGACGTTTTGGAGAACAGCATTCAGCAGTTCAAGCCGACGTATTACGAGGAAGCTGGTAACGAGTCCTCGACAGCGTCAACCACACCACTGCGCCCGTCGATTCCAGTGACCACCGTGTCACCGGTGGCATTGGTTGAAGCACAGCCGACGAACCAGTCGGCCGCAGACAGATCTATCGATCCGGGGACAATCACGAAAACCGAGGGGAAATCCGCGGCCACGGGAAATGATGTACCCCGGTGGGGCGAAGGTCGCGACACGATTACGGACAAGGGAAACTTCGATATGACCGGGAACGGGATAACGGAAGTCAGCGTAAAACCGGAGAGTGATAATAAACGGGCTTACGGACCGCCTTTCCACGAAAGCGCCGACCGAACAACGATTAAACCGCAAGTGGAGGCCGGCATACCTTCGAACCCTGACATTCAAACGAACGCGGAAAGCTCTCTGCTGGTCCGCTCGACTTTGAACGCCACGGAGCTCGTTACGGAGTATCCGCTCGTCAAAGGGAATTCTTCCGAAGCGAATTCCACCGTTCCAACTGTTTCCGAGTTGGCCACCGAGAAAACACTCGGGAACGTTACAACGCCGCCTACCGCCGTCGAGACAATTTCTACGAAAAACGTCACCGAGCCGTCCGGCACCTTAGACTCGAACGGAACGAACGAAATCCCTTCCGGTGCCACGGGCCCCCCCGGTTCCGACGAAACGTTGATGCCCTCCACGACAACGATCGAGTACGAATTCGTTGCGCTCACCGAAACGACCACTTTCCTCGGCCAGAATGGTACCGAGAACACTTCCGATGCACACGAATCGACGAACGACGTCACCACTGTCCCAACGATTCAGGACCTGTTCGGTAATGATTCCTCGAACCAGACCACCACGGTGAAAAGCTCGACGGTCACGGACAACTCTCTGATCAATGATACAGAGACCACTGGTAGCAACGAAAGATCGTCCAGTGTCCCGGTGACCGATCAAACGACGGTTCCCATGTCGACGATCAACCCGACCACGGAGTCCAGAGAAGATCCAACGACCCAGGCGAACGTCATCGAAGAGGAGACTGTTCAAAGCTCGACCAGGGAGGACGAGAGCCAGAAAACAAACGATGCAACGAGTTTCTGGACGACCGCTGCCGACGACGACACCGCCGTTACTGCTAGAACGGAAGAGTCGCTCCCGCCGGATTTCAAAGATTCACAGTACGCGTTCAATGTTACCGAAACGCCAGCCGAGTCCACGGTTGCGGCGAGTGTTAGCACGACAGGTGCCACTCGAGTGGATAGTCGCAGCCCCTTTGTGCCAACCAGTCCGCGCCCAGAGATCCCACTTTCGAGCACCGCCAGCACTCCAGCTGCTTCCGGCACACCGATGGAGACGACAGATGACACGAAGATGTCACCCGCCCAGGAGGAGATCACTTCGTTGGTGCGTATCGTCATGGAAGGCACGTGGAATGAAATTTGCCCGAAACTGGATGAACTGAAGTCGGCGCTTGCCAAGATTCTGGCCACCGGCACCAAGAGGTGAGTGGGTTCATTTTATATTTTATAAACTGCTTGCTTTCTGCTTCGTAACTTTCGTTTGTTGCGTTCGAATTAGATCATATTAAATAATATAATATATTCGCGGCGTCCTTTTCGTAGTATTAGATGATTGCAGAAGTTCGTGCACACGATTTTCGTAGATGTCGCAAACTGCACTGCATGGCGGAGTGTAAAAAGAAAAGTTTACGAGTGAGACGTTCTAAGAAAACTAAGGGAAAATTCATTTGAAAATCATGCAATTTAATCAATCATTATTGCTGTATTAAGTAAAAAGGATGTTAAATTAAATGTTCAAACCATAAAAATAAAGAATTAAATTAAAGGTCTATTGATTCCTATAGATTAAGTTTTACAAATCTTAACAGTTCCTCTCTGTTTTTATCGTTAACTAACGGCTAGACTACGAATCTTTATGTAAAACACAGATGTTCTAAGTCAATTGTAGAACACAGAGATAGACAAGTACATATGTAGTTCTTCGTTTAATAATTCTAATCAGCCGAAAATGATAGTAACATTGTTCCCTTGTAATGTTTTCACAGCTAGCTGTCACTTGTGTGTATTATATATTTTTTATCATAAATGCATAAAATCTACTGTCTACTAATGACTATCGCCCAATTGTTCGATTGTACATGTAAACTAGACATGTTGTACATGTGATTGTACATGTAAAATCGACTCAGAAATCAATTCCATTTAAATAATAAATCTACTCAGTAGTACAGTATGTAGTATGAATTCTTAAGTTCGCAGATGTATTTACTAGCCCCATGCGGGCTGTGTTCGTTAAATCACTTTGTGAATTTCAATGGCAGCTGAAATAGTTGATATGGAAAGAATGTAATTCGTAAACTGCGGATTTTATGCATTTATGACAAAAATGAATTGCTGCAATTTGAAATATTGAAAGAATTAATTTCGACCAACTACTTTCGACCTGTCAATATAATAGTATACAAGAGGTAAAGACACTGTTAGGTGAGTTCTGTTTCTTGTATGTAGAGAATTTTTATTTTGCATAAAGATTCGCAGTCCGGTAATTAGGAAATAAGAGAAATTCAATTGACATATATTTTGACAGAAACTATTATAAAATAGAATATTAATGCAATTATTGAATTACTTTTTGGGGATCTCCGCAATAATTTTGAACACTTCCGCACTTAATCGACACAAATTTTAATTTCAATATGTAGAATTGTTGAAAAAAGTAATTACCACAGTCAAGAATCCCCTAAAGTCGTTCGATTATATTATTGAAGATTGTTTACAAATGTTAAATACACTAGATACTTCCTTATAAAAAGAGCCTGTATGGGTTGAATGTTTTCGTTTTTATAGCATACATATACTGCAATTTGTTAACAAAAAGAATCACACGCAGTGATAAAACATCTGTTTTATGAAGTTTGCCTGTGCATCTTTAACCCTTTGCACTCAGGAAGAAAAATGTAATTAAAATGGGTATTCATATGTATTTGGTTCTTGCTTTATTTATTTAATTGTCTTAGTTTTTAGTTAAACACAAATATAAGTGCCACAAATATAAATTACATCAACATTTAAGAGCTATATTTAATATAATTAGTGCATAAAATTGTTTGAAATAAGTAGCAGTGATGGAACTGTCTTTTAAAGTAAATTCTAAATAAAACACTTAAAACAGTAGGGGATTATGAAACAGTTGGCAATGAAATTGAAAAATAATTCGGAGAGAGTGCAAAGAATTAACAATAATTACAAGAAATTTTAACGGAAGATAGCAAAACTATACTATAGAGCAGGCCTGGCCAACGCGCGGCCCGCCACGTTTATTTGTGCGGCCCGTCGGGCGATTTTACATGTTTCGTTAAATGTGTACAAGAAATATTAAATAAATGAAAATCAGCATGTATCATTGTTATAATGCGCAAGTGCGGCTACCAACTCCAGTTCTATATTTGATATCTTTGATGTAATAATTGAGTTACAGTGCAACAATGAAATGGAACAAATTTTTGCGTCCACAACAAAAATTACACAACTTAAGCTATTTTGCATAACGAGCACAACGAGGGGAAAAATTTTTTTCAAAGATGAAATTTACAATGAGTTAACTGATGCCAATTTAGAAAACCAGCTAAGATGTGCAACGTCGAACATGTACTAAACATAGATTTACAAAAATTAAGTGAAAGTAAGGATAAACAAATGTCTCATTAATTAAGACTCAAGTGTTAATTATATTGAATCATAGTATAACACAGTACAGTTTTATTAATTTTGTATTTGTATTACATATTTGAAAAGCATGTTTACCTAAAGTGCGGCCCGCTGTAACGTTACGCGTCATCAAAGTGGTCCGTGAAACCATTTGGGTTGGCCAGGCCTGGTCTAAAGCAACTAATGATAATAAAGCTGAAATTATAGAAGAGAAAGCAAAATTATCTCAATTAGAGAAGAAAGTATTGCTCCTTGAAATGCTGGCTTTGCAACAGAAAATGAGAATTAAACAGGGCAGAATTTAATATACAATAATAATATTTTCGTATATACATCTCATTAAAGATTTAATAAAATTTTTGCTCGATCAAGGAATACCCCCACTTTTCCCGACCGCGCGTCTCGCTCCCCGTGGCGGCCATAGTGCTTGGAGCACTATAGTGTGCCTGTTACAGATTATAATTCAATTTGTCCCGGTATAAGCTTTACTTCTGTCCAGGTACTAGCTTAGTTAGATTGGATTTAATATGTCCAACTATAGGTTTCAATTATTTATGTTAATACAATTAAAATATTAATCTAAACAATGATCTTGGGATTTTAAATTACTTTACAAAATCTAAATTTTATGTTAAAACTCTTAAAAAATAATTTTTGTTTATCTATAAAGTCTTGGTAATATAACAAGTGAATTGCGCACACTCACGACAGTACACTTGTACTCTGTATGTAACAGTATATTTATTTGAATAAACTGATAATATATGGTATAATATCCGAACAGTACAATGCGAAGAACGACGCGACAGACAAGCTGTTTACAATTTTGCGAAAGGGGGGGGGCACAGAAAAAGGAAGACCGTCGTTATTCGATCTATTTATAAGAACGTGTCTGTTTATGCGCCATCCATCAGGCGACCTGTTAATCATTATCTCGATTACTCTGGATCCTTTTGACAAGTCAGGTTGATAACGCAGTTTCCTTCTGTTATGGATATCACTTTGAACATGTATATTTCCTAACATAAAGTGATAAAATTAAAGGTAGCAAAAAATGCTGTCCAGGCATAGGGCATTTCACCTTATTCTAGGTCGGAGGAAATGTTTATCTTTCGAGTTAAAATAGCTAAAATAGTGCAAAGGGTTAAAGGACATATTCTGGATTTTAGGTCGGAAACGGATTAGTTTAAAAGTTATTATTAATTTTTTCTGCCGACTCTCATGAGAGTTCGAGCACTGTGCGATAGGAAGAAAACTGAAAGGAGAATAAACTGAAATTTTGAACGGAGCGTGTAATACAAGTGAATCAACACGGGTCGTCTCTCATGTTGCAGGTCGGTTTCTAATGAGCAAATTATGTTCCATCGGCAGCCTCCCTGTCCGGAGGTTTCGAGCCTTACACCGACGTCATCAGATATGCCTCTGACGTCGATATTGGTTTACGTCGTTGACGAAAACGGGAGATTCGACAGTGCTATGACAACTAGTTTACCCAGCTTGTACCAGGAGTCCAAAGAAACTGTGAAGTTTCCATTTAAGGTGAGTTGACACAATTAATAACGTATTCGACGACCACGGATGTTTATTCAAACTTACGTTTTCAAGGGAAAAATTATTTTTGACAATTACACTGTCCAACACCAAATTTGTTCCCAATATACTGTTGGGTCCTTCTTATAGAGTTTTTTGCGCTGATTCCGAATCTGTCCTTAATTTTTCCCCTATACGCACAGTTTTTGAGGAACATGGCTTTGAAAAAAATATATATTTTTCATCTTGAAACAAATATTGTGATGTTATTATAAAAGATATTGAATTATATAATAATAAACAACTCATGTCGGGCGAAGATATTTTGCTTTCTGGTTGGAAAGAAACGTTGACGTTCCAAACATAATAGGGTGATTTCTCAAGATAAATGTCTGCTTTATCGCGTGGTATAGTTCGATTTTCCGCTGGACCCTTATTTTTTGGGATCAATTCAAAAATATCCTAAAAAATTGATGCAAAAGTAGTGTCCCTCCGTCTTTAATGATTGTTTAAACATGTCTAAATACCACTGGATTCGGGAAAGTCTACAGAATCTTTTGTTGTGTGTGTAAAGAACAATTCAATATCTTTTATAATAATATCACAATATTTGTTTAAAGTTGAAAAATATGTTTTTTTTCAAAGCCATGTTCCACAAAAACTGTGCGCATGGGAGAAAAATTAGGACAGATTCGGAATCAGCACAAGAAACTATATAATAACGACCCAACAGTATATTGGGAACATAAAAAAAGTTGAAATTTGTTGGACAGAGTTATCAGTAGAGACTGCGGATTTTATGCATTTATGACAAAAATGAGTAGGTGCAATTTAAAATATAGCAAAAATATTAGAAAAATTTAAACATACTGTTATATATTACTCTCAACCTACTAAACATAATAGGGAAGAAAATAAACTTCTATTTCACTCCAGTTTGTTGCAATTCAGGTAAGAATTTTTTATTTTGCATAAAGATCCGCAGTCTAATTAGCAGTAAAGCAAGGCTCACAATAATTACAATGGGACTATTATTCCCTGTTGCATGGCTGAGTAAAATACAGTAAATGAATAAAATTCGTGGTTTGCACAATATCGATGTTGTCTCTAATCAGTAGTTATACAGGGTGGTCCACGCAACTTGTTCACGCTCAATAACTTCCAAAGTATGCATTGAATGAAAGAACTTTTTTAATAAAAGTTGTATGGTTTGAAGGGATACATCATGTAATCCATATACTTTTTTTGTGCGTGGAGGCGTTTCAGAGATTTGAAGGCCAACTTGTTTTTTTTTTTATATGGAATGCTATATTTTTTGTGCCAAAATATCGAAGAGCGTTAAATTTTAAGTAAAAAAGTACTGACCTTTATTAGCCGTAAACCTAATAGTTTACGAATAATTTCACTTTTGTTAGCTTCTTGAAAAGGGTCTGTGCATGGTATTAAGTAACAGTTTCAATACCAGCAAAGATTTCAACATCGAATCGTAATCGCCTACTCTGTTCGTGATCCACTATTAAAGTTATCATCAACGTTTATACGTGATTATCTCGCGTCAGTAAGCTAACAGCAAATTAAATAAAAATAAATTTTTAAAATATATACCACGTTTTTAAAACGGACTGAAAAGTATAAAATAATTTTTCCTAGCCCCATACAGATTCCTAACCCCGTACAGATAGTCCTGAAAATTTGTGATTGTGAATTTTTAATAGCTATGAAAATACTTGTAGGATTTGTGAACTATTCATGCATCAATTATCTATTGCATACGCCCCCCTTTTTTCGTTTTAAATCCTACAAGTATTTTCATAGCTATTAAAAATTCACAATCACAAACTTTCAGGACTATCTGTACGGGGTTAGGAATCTGTATGGGGCTAGGAAAAACTATTATATATATATATAGATATGATGCGGTCGCAATAACGTCTGAAATTTACTACATGTCTGTGTTATAATCTCATCAAAATGTTTAAGATCGATTGAAAAATTTCACACACACAAGACTATAAAAAGCAGAAAATAATTATTTAAATAAATATAAATTTTTTAAAAATACCCCGTTTTTAAAATGGACTAAAAAGTATATATATATATATATATATATATATATATATATATATGTATATATATATATTTGATGAGATTATAACACAGACATGTAGTAAATTTCAGACGTTATTGCGACCGCATCATATCGAAAACAAACGCCGTGGAAAAATGTGAAAGATAAAGGTTCGACGGAGAATCTCGGTGTAACGGTTCTTTCGCTTGGTAAACAAGAGCATTATAGTATAATAATACGTAGTAACTTTGTAAACATCGCACGGAGCTCGAACGCACACTGAGCTCCTTCGGTACGAAGCGGGTCAGTGGAGTGGGGATGAGTCAGAGTGGGAACGCGTAGTGGAGTAGGGAGCGCTGTCGTGCGGAGTGGGGATCGCTAACGGTTAAATTTTTAATAGTTTATATGTCCTAAACGCACAGGCTTTTCTAAATTTTTGTAAAAATATTGCATTGTCATCCACAGTTCTGAGCTATGTTTAAAATTTCAAGTCTATAACTCATCGGGAAGTTGGTTTAAAAACAATTGCAAAATCTGTACCGAACAGACGGACAAGAAAGCAAGCTAATAAAAATGGAGTCAAAAAATGTAGTAAAATGAAGGCTGCTCTTTACTTTACGGGAACAAAAATTTTTGCCTTTCTTCTATAAATTATTATGTATTTGGTATGTAATCCAGTAGATTTGTACAAGGGGAGCTGAAGAAGAAGGAAGGAGTCCTACAGAAATGTTTGCTGGTATTGAATCTCCTACGTCCTACTTGATATCATGCACAGACTCTTTCCAAGAAACAAAGTGAAATTATTCGTTAACTAATTGGTTTCCAGCTAGTAAAGGTAAGCACTTTTTTACTCAAAAAACGCTCTTCGATATTTTGGCATAAAAAATATAGCATTCCATTTAAAAAAAACGAAGTTGACCTTCAAATCTCCCAAACGTCTCCACTTACAAAAAAAGTATATGAATTACATAATGTATCCCTTCAAACCATACAACTTTTCAAAATAAAGTTTTTTCATACAATGCATACTTTGGAAGTTATTGAGGGTGAACAAGTTGTGTGGACAGTAAAAGGGGTAATCGTTGAGGTCAGTTTTCTTGAGTTATCAACGGAAAACGAGGGCCAATCAGAATTCGTGTAGCCACGCTCTAATTGATCCGTGTTTTCCGATGGTAACTCCTTAATAGAGCTTCAGAAATCACTTCTTTCAAGGAAGTGCGATATTTCTGGGACACCCTATAGTGCTTCTCAACCTGTGTGCTACGAGAGATTGTCAAATGTGCCGCAAGAGTTTTTGACCAACAATTAAAATTGCATGGGTCTTGTAACTTTGAAATAGTATTTGTGATTACCTCACTTTGGAACCACGTTTTGATTTAATTTGTTCAAGAAAACAGGCTCAGACCTCTCATTGAATAAATTTTGTAAATAAATTATTTGTTCTGTTTTTTTTTTTTGTGTCATAGACGTTTTACATTTTATATATTCAGGTGAGCCGCAAATAATTCCAGATATTTTTAGTGTGCTGTCAATCAAAAAAGGTTGAGAAGTACTGCTTCAGGGTGTGGACAACCTTATCAATTTTAATAACCTTGAAATTCACTATAAGGTCATTCCACCTGAAATCCGACACTTTTTGGAGTACTGTCTCGGATTTTGTTCAATTTTGAATATGTTGTAGTGTTTAGTGACCTATGAACGATATCTTAAAAATTGTTGGTTTTACAGAAGTGTAAAAACAAGTGTCACCATTTTTTAATTAAATCAAAGGACTAGAACTAACAAACCGATGAAAATGAGTTTTCAGGAGCTTATAGTGAAAGCATAAAAGTATCTACTAAAAATGTTGTCATTTGAGAAACTTGTTTTTTTCTCGCCATTTATTTTGCAATTGTTTTAAAAACAAATGCAATGTTTTCATAGCAGGGGACTTTTTAAAAATTTGAAGAGAAATGAAGATATAGCCCCAAATGTCCCCTTTGCGTACACGTTTTCAAAAAAAGACATGTAAACTTCATATTATGAATAATTCAAGAAATGCATAGAAGTTTGTAACCGAAGACATCGGTGATTTAAATTGTCCTGGAAACTACTAAATAAGTAATAAATAAACAATTTTTAATTTTATTTTAAGACAATAAAATTTAAACAATTACTTTAAAAATGTATGTTTATTACGATAATTTTCAGTAGATAAGAATAATTTTTTAATGCATTTTAGTGCAAATTTCATCCCGACATCTCTTATCGTTAGGTACAACATTTTTATGTATTATTATTATTTTATTATTATTATTACCTACTCCTATGTTTTCACTATATGTACTAAACACTCATTTTTCTGGATTGATCGTTCTAGTCTTATAATTTAATGAAAAAAGGCTGACACTTTTTTTTTATACTTCTGGAAAATCAACAATTTTTAAGATATTGAATAGTTGGATTGTAAATATTTCTTTCTACATGAAAACAGTATCATTATTAATAAAAAATTTTACTGCCCTTTCAATCCTAAGAACACATTGTTCAAGATTATGATTTTCAACCTAGATATCCAATATTTCAATAATAATCCAATATGTTCAATATGACTATTTTTCTACGGTTCTTTGATTCAGGTAATTTTTATGCTGTCAGTTGACGGTTTTTCGAGCGTCTAGACTGCAACTTTTTCTTTGTATTTAACAATTTTCGTTTGAATAGTAAATTATAAAATATTCGTTTGTGAGTAGATGTCAATTTTAGATGAGTTATTGATTTATATAACATAGTTAACGTATGCCGCCGCTTGACCCACTCTTTTCAGATACACAGCTTTCTTCTGGTACAGGAAACGATCCCGGATTCCGGAAATGCGATAGCAGTCGTTGTGGTCTCCGTGGTTGCTTTCATTTGTCTGGTCCTTCTGGCCGGTCTCCTGGTAAGAGCACTTTTTATCTTATTTTCATTTTTCAATTTCAATAAAAAACTGACAGATTCTAGTTTGCTTGCGCTTCTTTCCTCGAACATTCATCGACATCTACCGAACACTGTTGTACTGTTTTCTTTCGATATAAGACGACGATGTGGTTTTCGCAATAAGATAGTCTCTATCCCCTCTTCTTCTTTTGAAGTTGTCCGCTCGACACCGCTTTCAGTGCCAAAACGAGAGGACTAACTTTTAACATATTTAATTTTTACCAATGAACCATTAGTATTTTGCTGACTTGTTGTACACCAAAAGTTTGCACATTGACTTGGGTATACAGATTTAATTTTGAAAATCGCTTTGATTGAACTTAGTTGTGGTTTTAATCAAATTTAGATTAGTGAGAGCAATAAGTCAACAAACCCCGGTTGTGGGAGTAGCTGACATATTTAATTGGGTTAGTAACTTAACAGTTACTTTTAAGTGTTTCAGAAAAAATAATAGCATTAACAATACTTAAATTTTTATTTTTTCATACATATCTAATGTAGTGAATCAGATGATGATTTGTAGGCAAAATTAAGCCAAATTAGGCTTACAAATCATCGTTCGAGTCACAGTTAATACAAACATCTGATGCATTTTTCGTGAGCCCATTTGCTGCAACGTGTGCGCTGCACTCAGTTTTCACCACAAACGCTATCAGTGTAAGATTCATTGCAGATCAAGCATTCTGTATGATCTTCTGATTCTGAGGACAAGAAATCTTTCTTGGGCGAAGTTTCCGTTTACGTTCGTCGTCATAATTGGATGAAATTTTGGGAATAGGTTCATTTTTTACTAAAACGATGATTTTCAGAAGGATTTTTGGTGATTCGAAAACAATTTTTTACCATTTCAATGTCACTCCTTACCTTACCGACTTACCGACTGTCTCTATTACAGTTAAGTATAAATATATAATTAAAATAAAATAATAAACAAAATAATAAATAAAATAATAAACAAAATAATATATAAAATAATAAATAACATAATAGTTAGGTTGTTTTTGTAGAAACAGTTGACGAACTGTCGCATCAGGCTGACGCATACGCACAGCACGGAAATAACATAAGAGAGTCGGTAAGTCGGCCAGGTAGTAAGTAACATTGAAATGGTAAAATTTTTTTTCGAGTCGCTAAAAATCCTTCTGACAATCATCATTTTAGTCAAAAAAGAACCTATCCCCAAAATTTCATCCAATTCTGAGGACGGACGTAAACGGAAACACAACCCTTTCTTGAATGACGTAAATCCTATGCTTAGTCAAATAATTCCGATGCACCGGATAAATTAAAACACCTCAAATTATAGTCAATGTATCATATTTCCATAAACTAATCATGAAAAAATATCAAGCAGTACTTAATGGTCAAAAATTGATAAATAGTCGAAACAAAAATATTTACTTACCGCCGAGGTTTTTAGATTTTTTATTGTTATTGGTATAACACGCAAGTTTCTCGGTCACGACAACACATTACATGGTGAACTAGTCATCTTTATGTTACAATATCGCGGAAAACAGCATCGTCTACTTTATAGTATTACAGTTAGAATGGATTAGTCAACTAACCTCGTTAGTCAACTAGCCCCGGTTTCCTCTACTCTTATAAAAAATTATTGTCAAAATTTCTTTTACGGCACCCCCCCACCCCGCAGAGTTGTTTGAAATAATTAAAAAAAAGCTGTGAATTCTTTGAGCTCGATCGGATGACGGGTAAACGTGCCTCAAATTAATTACGCATTAAAATCATTAATTTAATGCTTATAAAATCGTTTTTCGCGAATATCTTCTAAACTATTTACAGGCTGCGTCTTTTATGTTGTATTACCGTTTTTCGTAAAACAAACGGTTTTCGAACAAATTGAGAAAAACGACGGACCAAAATCCATAAATTTTTTTTTAATTTAAAAATTGAAGTGTGTGTAGTTTCATTATCTTTTATATCAATAAACATCAACGAAAAATGTGTTCTTTTTCTTTACTTGCTGAACTTATCTTTTTTTTTATTAGCTTTCAATTGTCCCACGGATTTGCTCATATTTATTTAACGGTTCATTTTGAAACCTTGTAAGACCTTGACCTTTGATAAAGTGGAACTCAAAAATTTTTAAGACTCAAAAAAAAAAAGAAAATATTAGATGATTGCAAAAATTCGTACCCTATTTGAAAATATAATTCAAGCGGTTATATTTAAAAATAACAGTTTGATTAATCAATTATGTAGTCACCACTATTTTCTAGAACTTCTGCAATCATCCAATAAACAATACATAGAACCTGCGACAAGAATAACCTGCAATTAAATAAAATACAAGTTTAGCAAATTATTAAAAAAAAGAACATTTCTCGCTAATGTCTATTGATATAGAAGGTAATGAAACCACACGTCACTTTTCAAATTTCAGTAAAAATTTTTGTATTCTCGTCCGAAGTTTTCCTCAATTTTTTCGAAAACCGTTTGTTTGACGAAAAAAGGAATACGACATAAAAGACGCAACCAGTCCAGATATACATATTTTGTTTAACACATTTTTCGACGCGGTAAATAGTTTAGAAGATATTCGAGGAAAACGATTTTATGAACATTAAATTATTTATTTTAATGTTTAATTAATTTGGGACACGTTTTCTCGTTATCTGTGTGCACTTAAACTTTGCACAGATTTTTCTTTAATTATTTAAAACAACCCTGGGGGATGTCGTAAAAGAAATTCAAAAGTCGAAAATAAGAGCCACCGTAATACGTTATTTTCTATCCTTCTATCCGACCATTTTGTGGTCTGCCGCACAGCTTTATAGGATCCACAAACTCTCGGTCCACTCAAGAACAATATCAAGACGAATAGGTATCCTGATCTGCAATACGTCGAAAGCCGTCCCGAGCCATCGTCTTATATCGAAAGAAAACTGTGTCAATTCCTTTACGATTGTAATATTAATAAATATTAACATTGTATACCTTTACTAAGCATTGTATAAAGGGTGATCCTGGGAAACGGGACAAGTTACTGCTCTTTTTAAGTAAAAATAGAGGAAATTAATCCTTTTAATCAGTAACTCAAGGAAATTGCAGTAATATCTTAGTATGATTCTCTAATTAAGTGATACTTAAGACCAGGTTCCGACAGAGCACAATTAATTAAAAATATCACAGCAAACAGCAAATGTATTATAATATTTATTCAATATCAGTAAGTACAGTCAAGTCGCGTTATTTTGCAAACGGCTGTGTTCTGCACGGAGAAATATCGTATACGGACATCATTTTTTTATGACTGAAAGTACAAAGGAAGCCGAACGTAGAAAAGGACAGCATGTAAACATGGATCGCGCTGTCCTTCCTTGCGTCCGAAACTTTCATCATCAATTAAACCACTAAATATAGTTAAAATTATATCGTGCTTAGTGTCATGTTAATCAGAAAAATGCCACAAATAAGTTGGTGAAAATCCCATAGAAAAATAATTAAAAATAAAAGAGGTTTGGATTAGTAGTGGTTCACACCGATATACTCGAGTCGAGATCAGATTACGCGGCAAGTTTACACTGCTCCGAGACCGAGGCAGCACGAGCTTCCTGGCCCCTCGGTCGCTGGGAAATAACGCGACTTTACTGTAAAAGTATGAATATTATGGTCCTATTATTCGATTATGGTTGCTGCTGGTACTTATGGTACATTCTAAGTATATTCTAACTACATTACATTTTAAGAAAATAAAGGAAATAGTAAACTCGTAAGTATGTTTTTGTGCGACCATTGGGTGTCCAACTTTGTCTAGTTGTCATGTCTTAATATTAACTGTGTATACAAACATAAACGTTCAAGTATCTAGTTCTTCAGTAAGTAAGTAATTAAGCATTTGTTTAGCAATAATGTATGTTGTTCAAGTACAGCACAGTAAAGTAACAATTTTAATTATGCATATTGACGTTTTTATCTTGACGTCTAAATAATTACAAGTCCGTATTGTAAAATATAAAAATTGAAATCTTGAATCATAGTCCAATTATATTTCGACAAGATAATACTGTTGCCTAATCTGGTAAACCTAAACTGTTGCGTTTGTTTCTCTTAAGTTGTAATTTTCAGTGTACGAATTATACGTATAAAATGTTAACATTTATTAAGCGAGAGTGTACATCTACACATATCCGAATAAAACCACTCAGATATTTTATTAGAATGAGTGTACATTGTACATCAACGTGAAATCATTATTTATATTACCTTGTATAATAAATATTAGTTTTGGGTAAACTGTACTTTATGAGACCAACAATTTTTGCCTTTCTCCTATAAATTATTATCTATTTGGTATGCTATCCAGTGGATTTGAACTAAGAGAACCTAGGAATCGAAGTTTCGATCCTGTAGGATCAATGGTGCACAGGTTATGGTTGCTTAAAGTTGAACAATTTGCAGTGTTTACGACAGATAAGCGCGCCGCCATATTAGTTTGTAGTAACGATCCCGCGCTGCTTACTGAGCAGAGCCGCTTCGTGGCAGCGCGGGTACGCGATAATATTTCTAACATTATTCTCAATACATAGTCGCCCCCACTCGACCTAACCACCAACCAACTAATTAATTATCGACATTACCGCGTGCTTGTGCCACCACCTAGCGGTTCTGCTCGGTAAGCGGCGCGCGATCATCACTACAAACCAATATGGCAGCGCACTTACCTGCCAAAAACACTGCAAATTGCTCAACTTTAAGCAACCATGACTTATGAACCATTGATCCTACAGAATCGGAACTTCGATTCCTAGGTTCTCCTCGTTCAAATCTATTGGATTACATACCAAATAGATAATCATTTATAGGAGAAAATCAAAAATTGTTGGTCCCGTAAAGTAAAGTGCAGCCTTAGTTTTGGTTATCACGTCTCCCCTTCATCAAACATATGTTAACATTTAACGCACGTTGTTCGAGTTGCACACATCTGATAAAACGAAAATTTTTATGGTCTGATCTAATGAACGGAGATTTAGCTGCGCAGGTCCGCAAAAGTCTATGTTCTCTGAATGGCCTCGTCGTACTTGCATTAAGCTCATTTCACATGGTGTTACGTACTCATCTGCCTACACTTGTGATTTATACAGTGTACGTAACAACGAATCGTATGTAAATATGTGTGTTTGTGTTGTCTTGCTTTTGTTGATCGGAAGCAACGTCTTCTGACCCTCTGACTCGTCTATCAGTATAGAGAAATGTAGGTTTTGTTCGAAATGACTGGAGACCTTTAGCAAATTATTTTTGCAAACCAGAAATTGTTTTATGTGGAAACCGTATCTTACTTTGTTTAACGTGTGAAGAAGATTTCACTCGTTTGTTGCTACGTAATAGAACTTAAAACCAGACCTGGGCACTTCTAAAATAACATTATTTAAAATATTACGTTATTTTATTTTATAATTACTTCCATGCCTGTGATCACTTTTGAAATAACATCACATGAAATATCGGCTGCTCTTTTACTCGCGTAACCAGAAATTTTTGCCTTTTTCCTATGTCATCCAGAAGATTTCGACAAGAAGGTGTGAGAAATCCAAGTTTCGATTATGGAGGATCAATAGTTCGAAAGTTATAAGTGTTTAAAGTTGAGGGATTTACAGTGTTTTTGACAGGTTAGCGCCGCCATGTTGTATGTAGTGAGGTCGTGCAGCGCTTACTGAGCGGTTGTGCTCTGCTTCTCACTCACAAATTTAGGATAAACGAGTTTGAATATTCAGGATTTTCATAACAACATCACATTTAAATACTAACATTCGAATAATGAAATGTCAAATCTATACACACAGTAATAGGTATATAAAAAATGACGTAATTACAATTTACTACATTACTGAAGAATCTACTGAAACTGTCTCCCATTTTACCGTATGCAAATCACTGCCCGTTAAATCACGGAAGCATGAACTGGTGCCAATGAATTTTGATTTCGTACTTACTCAAATGCAAATGGAATTCTTTCTTCTAACTCTTCTCGGTTCGTAAGCTCTTCAGCATTAACAAGTACTTTAACGCAACCCCATAAAATACTTTAAATCCGCTAAAATGTAACATGAATCGCTATCTTTCTTATCTTGATAATATCTTGATAATTAAAAAACATGACAAGTGCCCATACGCAAGGAATTTTCAAATCAAATTTTCCCGAACACAAAGCTGCAAACAAAAGACTGTTATACTATATTTTCGATTTAATTTTTCGAAGCAGTTTGTATAGTTAATTGTAGCTATAGTTATCAGTAGACTGCGAATCTTTATGCATTTATAGCAAAATTCAGAAAATGATATTCAAAATTGTTGAAAAATTTGAAAATTGAAGATGTTAATATATGATTTCTCCTCTATTACAATCATTAAGGAAAGAAATAACATTCAATTTAGTGTCTATTTCTTGTAAAGGATGCAGACAATTTTTATTTTTTATAAAATGTAAAGCTTTTTTTCGAGTCGTCAAAGATCTTTTTGGGAAACATGTTTTTAATGCAAAATTTGATTTGACCGAGTTTCCGAACTTTATCCCTTTTGCGGTGTCTCGAGTTTTATGGTCTGACAGACTTAAAAAGGTCAAGCGCCTGATACCAAATAAATTGTATAAAAGAACTTGAAAGATACACTTTTGAAACAGTGAAATTCAATTTTCGAGAAGCGTGAATATGGGAGATCTATTTCTCTTTACTTTGCCGGACTCAAATTTGTGCTTTTCTCCTATAAATTGTGAAGTATTTGGTATGTAATCCAGTAGATTTGTACCCGGGGCGGCTGCAGATCGAGGTTTCGATCCTGTAGGATCAATGGTTCAGGAGTTATGCTTGCTTAAAGTTGAGGAATCTGCAGTGTTTTTGACAGGCAAGGGCGCCGCCATATTGGTTTGTTGGTCTTGATTAGGTTGGGGAGGGGGGGCAAGGACCGGCGGTTCTGCTTGGTAAGCGGCTCGCGGTCGTCACTACAAACCAATATGGCGGCGCCCTTACTTGTCAAACACATTGCAAATTGCTCAACTTTAAGCAAGCATAACTCCTGAACCATTGTTCCTACAGGATCGAAACTTTGATCTGCAGAAGCCCCGGGTACATATCTACTGGATTACATACCAAATACTTCATAATTTATAGGAGAAAGGCACAAATTTTGAGTCCGGTCAAGTAAAGTTTACCTGATGGTGATGTTAAGTCATTAAGACTTGACAAGAATCCGCGAATGAATGAATTTTTCAAGTCATACTGATTTCTGTCCCAGTTTTTCGAAAAATGATTGCCAGTCACGAAGACTATCTTTTCAGTAGATTATCGCATTTTATTAGGGATACTAGACGTCGAACAATTCTCAATTGTTCTTAACATTTACACATATATCCGCACTCTATCTACGAACAACCTATGCTTGGGCCCAAATAAGAAGGTACTTGTTCTGCACATGTTGTTGCGCGTCAGCCATGAATTTCATGGCGTCAGTCAATGATCGTGTGGTCGGCGGAGTACGAGTAGGGGGATTAGCCAATGAACGAGTTCCATTAGAGTCATATGCGCAATAGAGTCTTAAATTCGTCGGCTGGTAAGTACCTTCTTATTTGGGCTCAAGTATAGACTCTTTCAAAACATAAACAGTGTTTGGCAGAATGCGCATGATACTTTCAATGCTGTATTTGCTGGGGACTTTAATTTAAGACCTATTTATGAAGAAGATATTTATGTTAATATATAAGTAACAATAATTTCTTTATAAGTTAATATTTTGTGGGGTAACCGTTCTTTTTCAATTAGCCTTACACATTTTCAATCAGCTTTACACATTGTTCTATTGAAATGTTGTTCCACTCTGCTCCAATTGTAGTGTAAAGGTTACTAAAAATTTTAGATTTATATTTGTATACGTTCCTTTTAACAATGTTCCACAAGTTCTCAATCGAATTGACATCCGGTGATTGTGGTGACCATGGTAAAACAGCAATATTTTCTTCTATAAAGTACTGCTTCACAATTTAAGAGGTATGTTGGGCATCATTATCCTGCTGGAAGATGAATTTGTCTCCCATATATTCAAGAGCATAACGTATCATGATTTCCTACATAATGTTTATATATTGAAACTTTTCCATAATGCCATTCATTTTTCGCATTTGTCCTGGTCCGTTTCGCGAGAAGAATTCCCACACTTAAGTGTTCCTACGGTGCAGTTTGGATTAAGATCTTCACCTTTGCAACGTCTGGTACAGGGTCTGTCCGGAAAGTAATGCGACCAAACTTTTTTTGCCTCTCCTATTGACCGCTGGGCGCTCACGCCTGGGGAAATCGGTGCAGGGGGGTCTCAGTTGTAAACATGAAAAAACTCGTACGTCTTCGAGCTATCGTTCGGTCAAAGTCATAAATAAACTGAGACGTGTTTTCAGTACCCGGTACAAGCTTGACATGGAGAGTTCTATCGAGCAACGTTACACGATCAAATTTTGTCTGCGACTTGACAAATCTGGGACTGAGGCATTTTTCACGTTGCAACAGACCTTTGGGGATGAGTGCCTCTCAAAATCTCAGATTTTGCGATGGCACAAAATGTTTAAGGAGGGTCGGGAGGAAGTGGAAGATGAACATCGCTCTGGGCGCCCGTCAACGAGCAGAACCGAGGGCAATGTAAACCGTGTACTGAAAATTTTAAATTCGGACTGTCGATTAAGTGATCGGATGATAGCAGAGACTGTAGGAATAAATAAAACCAGTGTGCACGAAATCATCAAGCGACCTCCGCCAACTGGGTGCTTCCACACTGCTTGCGAGTCCGCAAATATCTGGCAAAAAATAACATCACAATACTTCTTCTTGTTTCCAAAAATAAAAAATGTGCTAAAAGGATGCCATTTTGAAAGCGTGGAACGCGTCAAAGAGGCTATGACGAGGGTGCTACGAGAGGTTCCAGAAAACGCCTTCCAAGGAGCATACAGAGCACGGAAATCACGCTGGAAAAAATGTGTCGACACCCAAGGGTCCTACTTTGTAGAATTTAAAAAATTTGTATTAATATGTTCAATATATTTTTTTTTTACGATGTGGTCGCATCACTTTTCGGACAGACCCTGCCCTGTATATCAAATTCCGTCAGAAGATAATCTATTGAACTTCGACACTTAAGAGCAATTGGAAACTATTAGACGTTTAGCATCTCTAATAAAATGCGGTAATCTACTGAAAAGATAGTCGTCTTAAACTTTTGTCCGGTACTGTGAATATCATTGTCGTCTTTACTGAACACCTTGTTACGTCCTCGCTACAAGAAAGCGAAAGGAAAACGTGAATATGCAAGTCCGTTTCTTCGGTTGATTAAATAAATTCTTCTATCGAGCATGACAACCTTCGGATAGTATCGAGATCAGTCGCGGTTTCGCGATGTCGCGTCGCGAAGAAACGCGATGCACTGGGATACTTGCTGCAAATAGAGGATATACCGTTTGGCCTTCAGCTGACGATTAGATCGGACAACAATCACCGCTTCATTGATTTCTACCTTAGGCATTCCATGTAGCCGAGCTTCGTTGTTAAAACATGTTTTGCGAGGAGTAACACAGCTCGTTACATGATCGTCGATGTTCGACGCTGCTCATCCTCGGCGGATAGTGTGAATTAACGGAAGGCAACGTCGTTGTTTAGTTGGATGATGTTGCGATATGTAGAATACTGGCCTATACAAATTGCTCTAACAATTGCTGCGATGTTTGTCAAAATCCCATTAATGACAGTTGTCGCGACGTCCACGTATTAATCTAAGTATTTAATTCTTTCATTTTATTACCATTCATTATAGTTAGTGTAGTTAGCTAATACAGTGATATTATTATAGTTAGTGTAGTCAGTTAATAGAGTAATATTATTATAGTTAGCGTAGTTAGCTAATAGAGTAATATTATTTTATAGTTATAGTGTAGTTAGCTAATAGAGTAATATTATTATAGTTAGTGTAGTTAGTTAATACAGTAATGTTATTATAGTTAGTATACAGGTTTTGCACTTCAAATTTACGTTTTTGCAAGTCAAATTCAACCTTATGCAAATCAGTTTCACTTTTTTGTAAGTCAATTTCACTTTTGCAAATCAGTTTCGCCCATTAACATTATTTAAAATTAATTATTTATTTACTAAGATTAAATTATATATTTATTTAGACACGCGTGAACGGTTTCATTACTGCAAGGGAAACACATAAGACGCGATACTCAATAAATACCATAAATACATACGTACTTGAATTTTTCCAATTTATTATATATACACAGGGTGTCCCGTAACTGGTGGTACAACCGAGCAGGGGGTGATTCTACATGAAAAACTGAGTCGAAAATAAAGAATAAAATTTTTTGACACAAGGCTTTGCTTTCGAGAAAAATGAGTTTGAAAATTTGTCTAGTGCGCATGCACTCGGCTTACTTGCGGCTCAACGGATTCCACTGCCTCACGTCTGGATATCTTGGAAATTGCCATTGTAACCTCGACCTTCGATTTGTTCGATGTATACAAACCTCGAAAACCTTTGCGAAGAAAGGTTGAGGTAACTCAGAATAAAGTCCGTTCAGCCGCAAGTAAGCCAAGTGCACGCGCACTAGACAAATTTTCAAACTCATTTTTCTCGAAAACAAAGTCTTGTATCAAAAAATTTTCTATATATATTTGTTATATATATATTTTGTAACTTCGCCTTTTCTTTGTATAACTTGGAATAAACGTTTCCCGGTTTCTTCGATACCCAGTTCCGATCAATACAGGTTTTTAATTCGTCGAGGGTTCGAATTTGTCTTCCGCCGGCATATACCGATTTGGCTAAATGGGCCCAGCAATTTTCTATAATATTTAAATCTGGGGCCCTGGCTGGCCGCTCAAAAATTTTAATATTTCCCCGTGTCAAATATTCTTCTACAATCTCCGCAGTATGGACACTTGCACTATCTTGCTGATAAATAAAGTTTGTGCCCGCAATTTTGACAGCATGTTTCTTCAATTGTTCGTCGATTAAACTAATGTACTTTGCACTATCCATTTTTCCACTTATAAAATTAATTTCCGTGTTTCCATAGTACCCAATTCCCGCGCACACCATTACTCCATCACCACCGAATTGTCGACTCCATAAAATTCTTTGTTCTTTACGCAAATCGTGGAAATAACAACGGTAGCCATCCGCCGGTCCATCTAACGTAAATCTCTTCTCATCACCAAAGATAATATAATATAAGATAGATAATATAATATATTTTCTTCCAATGACATACTTCTCAGAAAATTGTAAACGAGCTTCTTTATGTTGTTTAGTTAGCGGTGGTTTACGCATTAATTTTTGGCGTTTTATGTATTTACATTCTTTTATAATACGTTCTACATTACGTATCTTAGTATTTACTCCAGCTTCTGCTGCAATTTCTTTTACAGTAGCAGCAGAATTTGATGCAGTTGCGCTCTTTTTTCCACACTCGTGGATATTTTAAGAAATTGTAAATAACTTTGCGACTACGATTTAAGGATGTTCTGGAGGTACAATGGAAGACAAAAATACGATAAATTCGAAATCCATCAATATATTGGCAATGAAAGCTATTCATGAGTATATTTTGCATTAAACTTTTGCGAATACTACACCCTCTGTAGCTATATTCTATATCCTATAGCTATAATAAGAAAAACATTATTTCTCGCCAAGACTCATTTTGAAGGTTACTTAAAGGACATAAAATGACATTTTTGGAAAAAATGTTTCAGACAAAAGTTTCTTGTTTTTTCGCATAGAATCCGAATCCGAGATAAAAAATACTATGTTCCATTTGAAAAATGTAACTTCCGATCTCAATCACCTATTTCCAGCCGAAACCGGAAGTTAAAAATATTACCATTTGATAGAGCGCATCTGATTTATAAAGGAAACACTTTGACTTTTTGAAAATAACCTTCGAGATTATAAATGGGTGGTACGGGTGGTCTGGGACACCCGGTATAATACGAGAACTGTAGTTATTCAACTATATTTGCGCAAATTAACAAAATTGGATAGTGTGCTATATTTTTGTCGCGGAGTGTATAAGTTTCTTCTAGTTTTCGTTTTTCGAACGTTCAATAATATTTCACTTTTCCTCCAATTTCGTTAACACGCTTTATTTCAGTTTCAAGGTCATTGGGCACATCTACAAGTTTACCGTCTCTTCCACTTTAGTTTCTTCCACCAGTTTCTGTATTACTAATGTAATACTTAATATTAAATTATTATTGTATACAGGATGTTCCACGCAACTGGAACAGGCTGTACACTGTACCTCCTAAACGGTTGGGAATAGAGGAACATGTTATAAGAAAAAGTTGAAAAGCATCAGACGGTGCATACTACGCAACTAATTTTATGCACTTTTGTGCATCGGTGCATCAGAAAAATGAAACTGCACTTTTTTAAAAAATGGAAACCTACATTTTGGACTGCACCAATCGATGCAGTTTGTTGTGCTCTACATAAAAGTACTAACTTACTTATGCCCTAAACTTATTCGTTAGGAAGTACCTACATTATGTTCCATCATAACTTTTAGCTTCGATAACTTCCTAACGAATAAGTTTTAAAAAAAGTGCAGTTGCATTTTTCTGATGCACCGATGCACAAAAGTGCATAAAATTAGTTGCGTAGTATGCACCGTCTGATGCCATTCAACTTTTTCTTATAACATTTTCATCTATCCCCAATCGTTTAGGAGGTACAGCCTGTTCCAGTTGTGTGGCTTACTCTCTATATGCATATGTTAGCGACGGTTGCGTCACTACACACAATATGGCGGCGCTAACCTTTCAAACACGCTGGAAATCGCTCAACTTCACACACTTATAACTTTTGAACCATTGATCATCCAGGATCGAATGTTGGATTTCCGAAAATGGCAAAAATTTATAGCAGAAAGTTTCTGGTTATGCAAGGAAAAGTTTACCCCATAATAATATTGCGGACGAAGAACTTTTAAAGACAGTTACGATGCGATAACTACCACCTTCCGGTTTATAGACATTCATGATTTTCTAGTGAATTTACAGCAGTATAGTGTTGCCTATTATACAAGTGTACTATACAGTACACTATTCGTATGTAACGTTCTTTGCAAGCCTCTGTGCATGAACAGCTTAATTATAGGTACTTTGAACTTGTAGTTAATCAGATTCTTGAAATATCATATGAATAAAAAAGTATATAGATTCTAACAAATATCTGTTTAAGAATACAGTTTCGTAGTTTGTGTTTATATGACGTGACTTGCTATCAATTTCTCTCTTCAACTGTTTCATATATGGAAAATTTTACTAAAACATAATAACTAGACAGTGGATCTCTATGCAAAATAAAAATGTTCCAGCCGAATTGCAACAAACAGGAGTGAAATACGACGATTTATCTGAAGACATTGAAATATCCCGAGAACTAGGCATCGGATCAAAAAAGTGGGTAATAAAAGTTGTTCGTCTCGGAGGGCGACATCCAGTGATACCAAACTCGACCCTACACCGCCACCACCTGGGGGTGGGGTGGAGTAAGATAAGAAACTTAAATGGTAACCCCCATTTTTTATTTCAGATTTAGATTCTCCAGGAAAAAGTACCCCAATATGATCTACGATATTTTGCATTTTGGTTCACAGATAGCACTGTAATCGACAAAAATCAAAGTGGGGATTAATTATGGTGTTATTGAATAGCATTTTAAAAAATATTATATGCGTCTAATTTTATTTTTCTGATCTGATGTGTATTTCTCGAGATATCCCCAATTTTCAACGATTTTTTACCCACTTTGATTTTTGTCGATTACAGCGCGATCTGTGAACCAAAATGCAAAAAATCGTAGATCAAATTGGGGTACTCTTTTCTGGAGAATCCAAATTTGCAATAAAAAATGGGGATTCCCATTTATGTTTTTTATCTCCCCCCACCCCTACCCCGAGGGGGTGGCGGTGGGGGGTCGAGTTTGGTATCATTGGATATCCCCCTCCGAGACGAACAACTTTTATTACCCACTTTTTTTGATCCGATGCATAGTTCTCGGGATATTTCAATGTCTTCAGATAAATCGTCCACCCTGTATGTTCAGTAGCTTCAAGATAATATAAAAGTATTTTTTCATTCTTCTAATGTATTTACTGTTTTAAATTACACCAATTCATTTTTGTCATAAATGCATAAAATCCGCTGCCTAATAATAACAAGTTTCTTCGTTAGGACATTTTCCTATCTTTGGACCTGAAGTTGTTAATCTTTCTCGTAATTCTAAATATAGAAATCATGCTGCACTATTCCTCAAAATTCACCACTTTTCATGTCAACAAACACTCTCACAAACTGACTTTGCTTTATGCTTTGCTTAATTTATTTATTTTCTGCGATCATCCATTAGAATGCCCCATATTCCTAGATGAATGACTAACTTTCTTATTGTTAGTACTAAAGCCCGAAATATTATCCTGATGTACCAACATCTCAGGTTTTATCAAATAAATGATCGCGTGTCTCGCGTTGACATTGATATCCTACCTCGAATGCCTTACGAACGATTCATTTGCAGAGTGGCTCAATTTTTAATGTCATGTTCTAGAGAAATTGAATAATACCTGCTTATCAAGGAAACTCTTTTTCAGTTCATAATGAGGAAAAGGCAAACCAGATTCAACTATGGCGAGCGGTGTCGTCCGGTGTCTTTAGATGCCTACAGCGTCGACAGTGTCTCCGCGTACAACAGCGTTAGACGCAAAGGAGTAGCTAGATCTTCGAAAAGAAGTTATGGGAATCCAACGTTTGAGGACTCGGTAAGTGATAATTAGGTATTGCACCTGTTAGTTAATTACCCTCAGTCGATTTTGAACAATGGCGCTGTACTTAGCACTTAATGCGCAAAAATTCCCACTACAATTTTAATATCATGAACAATCTTAGAAAGACCAGCAAGCCATTTAAAAACATAAGAAATCATTATTACTTTAGATGCCAATATTTTTTTTAAATTACAACGAGCGTTTCCTATTGTCTTATGAAAATGACAAAAATATATACTAGTCTAATCAATGAATGCTCTGAAGGGGGTGTAGAGGGAAATGGAAGGAACACAATTTTTAACTTCGGGACTTTGTTTGGACTAGTTAGGAGGTAAACGTATTAAAAGTCCCCACTCCTAGGAGATGACCGAGGTGCAGGGGGGCACGTAGAAGATCCCCCTTTTCGGTTTTTCGCTTATATCCTGGAAACTATGCGTCCTAGCGATAAGACCATACTATATAAAATTAAAGCTGACACACAAAGTGTGCCATAAGATTGATTCCATTCAGTTTTTCGTTATCTCGCATAGTTTCCGAGATATCAGCGCTCAAAGTTCACTAATTGTTAAAAAGAAAAGGTATAGCCGGATAAGATAGTAAAAAATGCCCTTGAACCGAATTGTATCGACGATGTGTCGTTTGGTAGGGCGCCAAGAAAAAACAGACTGTGCAAAATTTCAACCCTGTATCTCGGTCGGGAGGATAGTTATCGGGCAAAATCGAAAAGTCAGTTTTTGGCCTATTTTCCCTAGTTATTTTTTTTGTTCCGTTTATGGTATGTAAGGCAAACATGTTCTTCTGTTTACAGCATGCATTTAACACGTTCTTGTAAATATAAATTGATTGCACAGGTAAATTACTCACTCAGACTTGTATTCCTGTAGTGTTTTGAAAATATTATTCATATCATATTGAAACGTTAATGTAGAGGTAAGATTTCATTTCACATTTCTCATTTTAAGAAGCCAATGCTTTTAGTACAAAGCAGCAAGTTTTACCTAGATACGATCTTAATTATAAATTGTATAATAATTTTTTACACCACGAGCTCTCCAAACAGATATATGTAATTAGACCACTCGAAAAACTTAAAAGTAACTGAGATTAATTAGTCATAATTAACACATAATTACGTAAAAATTCTATTTTTTATAGTGATATAAATGCCACTTACCTAAATCAAGAATTTTTATATTCCCCGTTTTATGCCACGTAAGACTATTATAGAAAATAATAAAGTTTTGTAATACAATTGCTCTAAAACATTAGATTATCATTTAAAGAACACTTCTCGTTTGTTTAGATAAAATATCCCGTATAAAATACACCGTGCTTTGCTTATACAACAGTAACCATCTTAAGGGGATCCTCAGATAACAAAATCAATTTTTTATCAATTAATTTGCACAAATCATGTAAAAATGATTTAAAGCAAATTTTTTTTTAAATGCTTAGAAATTATAAAAGTCCCAAAGGTTTTATTCGGACACATACGTAATTAAAAAAGTGATATATTCTAAAAAAGTTTAAGAAATAGTACTTTCTACTGTGTCGGCTCAAAAATTACGTTAAATTTAGTGATATCTAAAAATACTGTGCAACGTATGACTTTTAAACTGTCTTATACAGAATTGTTTTGCATAAAAATAACGATTCGAATTTTGAACCTAAATCATGACAGAACTTCACTTTGGGGGACCAAAATTTTTAACTTTTTAAAATATAACCCTACAGACTTTGATTATAGAAACCCAAAAATGCAAGTTTTAAAGTTAGGAATTCACTGGTTCAGAAGTTATGTATGTTTGAGGTTGAGCGATTTTAAGTGTTTTTAATGGGTAAGAGCACCGCCATATTGGTATGTACTTAATACCACTCAACTTTAAACACGCATAACTTTTGTACCAGTGAATTCCTTACGTTAAAACTTCCTGACATTTTTTCGCCAAGATCGATAGGATTATATTTAAAAAAGTAAAAAATTTTTGGTACCCCAAAAAGGAAGTTTAACCAAAACCGTTATAGGAAACCTCCATAGTAAGACTCGCTGCCGAGCCATCCACGAACATAATTATCCGAGCGGCGTTTTTTCTTGCATTTTGTTTGTAAAACGTGTTTTGCACTACTTTTCCAAATGTGCACAAATCATAGTAGTTTTGGTTTCCTGTTGCAATTGTAAATAAGATTAATGTGAGTTTTAAAACGATGTTTCAATATTTGATTTCAGACGATCCTATGAGTCGATTTCATGTTCTCCGTTTAGACATCTCTTTTCGGCAACAGTACACTAAGCACCATCTACAAAATGCATCGAAAGCGGAAACATAAAGAGAAAGATTTTTTTAGTCACCTTAAAGAATGTATTAATAAAAGCCAAAACGATTTTTTAGGACATGTTGTAACCTATTCTATTAAAAAATCACAAAAGTTACATATTTCTTGAGCATTTTGACCGGAAGGTCCCCTTAAAAATCACTGTAGAGAGTTACACGTTAATTAAACTCTATGTATGTTAAATTATAGTCGGTGTGTCTTGCAAATATTAATCATACTAATGTCAGATATAATAATAATAAAAGAACAGAAAATTCAAGTTGGTGTTCGTGCCGTTTGAATAACTCACCATAGCATTTACAAGAAAGTATAAAATACTATGAGACACTCGTATACGAAACCATACAAGTCTGTGTTATGAGAAAGAATTCGGCCCTCCCTTCTACATACAGTATACAGTAATGTCTCATTCTAAGTCAATTCTCGGTTCTGTGTTGGGAGTGTTGGGGCCAGGGTTGCCATCTGCGAGTCCCGCCAGGCCTCTTACCCTTCCGCCCCTCGCCCAGTGCTGCGGAGCCCGCCTTTGCTTCCCCCACTCTTCCCAGTAACGCTGACACGTACCACGTGGAGCAAGCTAACGAGTCGTATGCGTCAGCGTTAGTGGGAAGAGTGTGGGAAGCAAAGGCCGGCTTCGCAGCACAGCTGGGCGAGGGGCGCAACGGTAGGGGGCCTGGCGGGACTCACAGATGACAACCCTGATTGGGACATAGACCGGAACAGGGCACTATTTTTTGTGGCTTATACATATAAACATGTAAACACGGATCGCGCGACCGAAGGCGCAACAAAACATAGCGTATTGGTGAGACAATACTAGTGCAATACTGATACTTTTTTATTTTCTACTTATTTTTAATGAAATTTTACCAATATACATGGTGTCCCACGTCACACATTTCACGATTTTTCAATTAAGTGGTTGCGATAATCTGACAAGAAAATATTTTAAACAAAAGTCGATCAGTTTTCGATTGGCTATACATTGCAATAAAAAAAGTTCGAAAATTTTCTTTTTGATTATTGCCAAGGCCGCCTTAATTTTTTTAAATGGTACTTCAAGGTCACCCGAACGTCATGATGTACTAGGTTGTTGACTTCGTCTTGATACGGGTTATAATACTGTTAAGTCAAAAATACCAAGTGGCACTTAAAAAATTAAGGTGGCCTAGACAATACTAAAAGAAAGAAATTTCTAACTTTTTTTTATTGCAATGTATAGCCAATCGAAAAATGATCAATTTTTGTTTAGAATATTTTTTGTCAGGTTATCGCAAGTACTTGAAAAATCGTGACAAGTGTTACGTGGGTAACCAGTATTTGCGACATTTTTCTGATAAAAATGACACCAGACGAGATACAATTTGCATACATTACTTACATATGCTATATACAAGGTGGGGCATTTATCCTGGCCACCTGAAATATCTCGAAAACTAAATTTCAGAGAAAAAAATATTCCAAATAAAAAGTTTAAGTCAAGGACTGCCATTTTAAATTTTCATCATGTTTTCAAGGTCATTCCAATGACCGCATGCTCAGAATTCAATGCGAAAAACCTCAAAAACATTCTTGATAATATATTACTAAAAAGAAAATAAAAATAACTTATAAACTAGAATTATATACAAAGGACTTATCCGTCAATTTATGGTTAAAGAATGCTGTATATAAAATTATCTCAAACGCAGTCTATTAGAGGTTATGCGATTATAGAGTACAATTATATGAAAGCCACACCAGTATTTTTTAAAATTTATTCTTGCCACATATGACTGTCTTTATGTCAACAACTAGCTTTTCAATTTGAAATCTCCAACTTCTATGAATAAAATTCGTTTTACAGCAGAAAAAAATTCTTCATCAATTTCTGGCGAAACGGTTGAGTTTTGACCCAGGGGCTTCATTTGACACTTTTCATCCCCATGATGCGTAGAATACAATGCAATAATAAAAAAATTTTACCTTGACATTCAAGGTCAAGGACAATTTTGCGGCAACATTTTTTTACAGATCTTCACCAATCCGAAGATGTAGAATACGCCTATGGCAGCCAAGACCAAACATTTTTTTACACCCTGTACAGTCAATTTTCAAGCAAACAGTTCGTTTTTTATCCATGGTTCCTTTCATACTTTTGTTCCCCCTGATGAGTACTATACGATGCAATAATAAAAAAATTTGACCTTGAAATTCAAGGTCAAGGTCAATTTTGCAGCAAGTTTTTGTAACGACATACATATATTTTTGCAACACCCTGTACAAGCTAGAACACAAACATACGCAGTTCGGTAATAAGTGCGCCAATGAATTGAATTTCCACTGTAACACAATATCGTATACCACGACACTCGATAATCGAAATTGCGATGTAGAAGATAATTTCCGGGTACGGAAGTTAATTTTGCACCTTAATGAACGTCGTTAAAAGTGAAAGCAGTCCCGCACAAACTGATTAAACTGTATACTCAGGACCTGCTGATTTAACCGCATTAAACTAGCCTTCGTTTAGATTGATCAAACTGCGACAACTTTGAAAGCAATCGAGAAAATCGAGTCCCGAGGAAATGACGGCTGGGCAGCCAGCGAAACGGCAGTTAACTGTGTTAATGTTGCGATAAAAGCCTCGAAAATCATATTTCTACGAACGGTGTGTTCTCGTTCCAGAGCGCTATACCGTCCCACCCTTTGAATTTTGCCGGGCTTTCATCTTTCTGTAACGACGTTAATGCAATCAACGAGGAATTCTCCAGCATTCCGCAAGTTTCGGCGAAGATAGACGAGCTACCGACCGGGGCTGAAGTGAAGAACAGATACGCGAACGTGATACCACTTCCGGAGACGAGGGTGCAGCTCCAAAAAATTAACAATGACACTCTTACGGAATATATTAATGCCAGTTATGTCAGGGTGAGTAGTACCTTTATTTATTTGCACGGTTCGGCGAATTTCATTCGAAATAAGATACCTAGACGGCGGGTCTTTATGCATTTATAGCGAAATTGAGTATATGAAATTCAAAATTGTTGAAAAATTTTAAAAATTGAAGATGTCAATATACAGGGTGAGTCTCGTAACGTGACGATCTCAAATAACTCGTAAGTTGTTTGTTGTACAAAAAAAATGTGCAAACAAATGTTGCATGGTTCCTAGGGGGACATAGAGTGCTGCAATCAGATTTTTGTTACTTCGTTTTGTTATCAAGATATGAAGGTCACCTTCAGTTTTTTAAATTGAATGCCCAATGTCTTTTCTCGAACTCGGATGAAGCACAAAATTCTGCGTAAAAAAGTGCTGACCTTCATATATCATAAATCTAATAGTTCACGAGACATTATCCAAACAAGAAAGAAAATGATTTCGATAATATCTCGTAAACTATTATATTTAGGACATATGGAGGTCAATACATTTTTACTCAGAATTCGATAGTCTATCGATTCATGATACAGAAAGTAGGTGTTTCCATTTTAAAAAATCAAGGTGACCTTAAAATCTCCTCTATGCCTCCACCCACACAGAAAATGTTTATGTCACAATATGTCCCCCTCTATACCGTGTAAGTTTTGTATAGAGGGTGGAGCAATAACTATGTCCGCCTTAAATATATCCGTTATTTGTAATAATATAGAAAAATGTTATGCACAAAATTTGCACGGTACAGAGGGGTTCATATTGTGACACAAACATTTTCTGCGTGAGTGGAGTCATAGAGGAAATTTCAAGGTTACCTTGATTTTTTTAAATAGAATGTCCTTTTTTTATACCATAGATCGATATAGTATCAAATTCTGAGTATAATATTGTTGACCTTCATATGGCCTAAACCTAATAGTTAACGAAATATTATCCAAAGAAGAAAGAAAATTGTTTCGATAATATCTCGTTAACTATTAGATTTATGATATATGAAGTTCAATACTTTTTTACATAGAATTTTGTGCTTCATCCGAGTTCGATCAAAAATATTGGTCATTCAATTTAAAAAACTGAAGGTGATCTTCATATCTCGATAAAAAATCAAAGTAACAAAAATCAGATGCCAGCACTGTATGTCCCCCTAGAATATTCGTTTGAACATTTTTTTTTGTACAACAAATAGCTTAAAAGTTATTTGAAATCGTCACGTTACGAGACTCACACTGTGTAATTTCTCATCTACTAACATCATTAAGGGAAGAAATAACATTCAATTTCGTTTCTATTTCTTCTAATCGATGCAGACAATTTTTACTTTGCATAAGGATTCGCAGTCTAAAGATAACATTTAATGAATGAAATCACATAAGTAATATAAAAAAACTTACTTCTGATGTGACGTTTAAATCTAATTTAAATGTGAAAGTAATTTTTCATTACAATTACATTTTGGTCAAATAAAATAATAAATAATCTCACTTTAGGTTATTGAAGCAACGGAATAATATTATTAATTCTACGTATGCTAATTTTTGTAATTCGATGATTAAAGTTTAGCTGCATTTATCTTTAAAATTGTTCTTCATCGATCAAATGAAAGATTGAATTTCATTTGACATTCAAATAATGAAACAATTTTGAGAAAATTATAAGGCTGTCCAAATAAACGAACATGTGATTATTTCAAATGAAATGTAGCCAAATTCATTTAAACGTACATTTAAACATCGGCGAACTAAATAAAATAATAAAATTATGAAATAAATAAGCGAACAACGATAATTAAGTTATGAAATACATTAGCGAATGACAATAGTAAAATTATGAAATAAATCAGCGAAAGACACAATAATACAATTATGAAATAAATAAGCGACAGAAGAACTTGAAAGAACATAAAAAATGTAAAAAGGAGTTAATAAAATCATTGTACAAAAATAAGGAATCTGATTGTAAAATCAATGCAAAAACTTTCTTTACCGAATGGGAAACAATTACGACTCCTTTATTATAACTTGACCGAATTTTCGCCAAATTGTCCTTGCAACATTGTAATGATTTTCAGTGCTACATCCACGTGGAAATACAGCGACCCGGATAACTTTTTAAATATTGTACTATACGATTTGAACTTTTTTTGAAAACTAGAGCAATTAGTTTATTACAGGATGTGAAAAAAATACTAAAAGTTTCAATTTACAAATTTTTTATGTGGGCCTATATTGAAAATTCAAAAAATACGTTTTGTAGATCTGTGTGAATTATATCCACTATGAAAGTTTCATCGAAATCGATTGGTACAGGAAAAAACGACGGGCATTGAAAGATGTAAGAATCCTTAGATTTATTGCAGTTAGAGGCCGAAAATCGTGAAAATCTGCAATCTTTACAATCTTTAAACGTTTGTAGCTCATTTTCAGAATATATTTAATTGACACAGATCTACAAAATGTATTTTTTAAATTTTCAATATAGGCCCACATAAAAAAGTTGTAAAATGCAACTTTTATTATTTTTTCTTCAATTCCGATCAATTACAATTTTTGAAAAAATTTCTTTCCACATCCTAAAATAAACTAATTGCTCTAGCTTCCCAAAAAAGTTCAAATCGTATAGTACAATATTAAAAAAGTTAACGTCTTTTTTAGAACGTCTGAATACTAATTCGAGTCACTGTACCTACTTAGCAGAACGATTCAGCGTGTTCCGTGTGATCCAAGCACTAGCAATAGTTAACACAGAGTTTTGTCTGCATGAGAAAAGGATGTTGCATAATGCATTACGAAGAATACGAATGCTTCTTGCATAAGCTGCGAGCACGGCAATACGCGGAAGCGGGACGGACGTTAACACCTGTTTCCACTGAATGGTTAGGAAGTTTAAATTATGCCTTGTAGAAACAGAAATGATAATTGATCATCCTCAAAGACGATTAATCCAATCGTGATTATGTAAATCAGAATAAGAAATATTACCGCTTGATGTGCAATACAGAATAAGCTGTCGGGTTTGATAAAGTGTGAAAACAGTTGCACATATTATAGCAGTAACGTCCACCAATGCACTGTATGAAGTTTATTTCGCAATACTCGAAATCAAATTTCAAAGCAATTATGTTTAAAATTTATAATATTTAATATTTCATTTTAAAAAATGAATAAATTGTTGCAAGCAGTATAAAATACTATAAAACTTTTGTATGAAACAGTTTTTCATATACCTCATACACCAGGTATGTAAATATGAAACCTGAATTTTTGTATAGAAAATACACGTTTATTGTATGACAATGATACAAAATATTTCACTCGAAGTATTGCCCATCGGTAGCTACACATTTTTCTCATCTCTCTGACAATTTGTGGATGCCACGCCAAAAAAACTGTTCCTCTTTTGTGGCAAACCACTCATCGAGCCATTTTCGTACATTTTCGTAAGATGTGAAGCGCTGCTTAACAAGTGCGTGTCCCATCGATGCAAATAAGTAATAATCGGATGGAGCCAAGTCTGGCGATTAAGCCGCATGCGAAAGTATTTCCCAACTAAACGCCTCAATCGTTTCCTTTACCGGTTTTACTGTGTGTGATGGTGCATTATCATGAAGCAAAATCACTTTGTGTTGCCTTTTTTGATATTCCGGTCGTTTTTCACGCAACGCTTGATTCAAATCGATCATTTGTTGTCGGTAGCGTTTAGTATTAATGGTTTCGCCAGGTTTTAGCAGCTCATAATAGATCACACCCTTCTGATCCCACCAAACACAGAGCATTGTCTTCCGTCCATAGCGATTTGGCCTTTCAGTCGGTGTTGATGGTTCGTCTGGAGTTACCCATGATATGTTACGCTTAGGATTCTCGAAATATATCCACTTCTCATCGCCAGTCACAATTCGATGGACAAATGACTTCCTTTTGTACCTGGCGAGCAGCATCTCACAAGTGGTTTTTCGGTTTTCCTGCTGTCTTTCATTCAGTTCATGTGGAACCCATTTTCCCATCTTCTGAATCTTTCCCATGGCTTTCAAACGTATGGAGACGGCTTCTCGTGTCACATTTAATTGATCCGCGAGTTGTTGTTGCGTTTGAGCGTCATCCTTGTTGGATAACAATGCTTGCAGATCGCTGTCTTAAAACTTTTTCGGTGGTCTTCGTATGTCACATCAAAATCACCATTTTTGAATTTTTTAAACCACTCAAAGCACTGTGATTTACCAAGAGCATGCTCACCGTAAGCTTCGACAAGCATTCGATGCGATTCTGCAGCAGTTTTCTTCAAATAGAAACAGAAAATCAATGCTGTCCGCATATCGTAGTTTCCAGGCACGAAATTCGACATGTTCAACCTTATTAAAAACTATGCTGTTGTATGAAGCTTGTATGGTTGTGAGTTAAAAATCTTTACCAGATGTCAAAACAAGACATCTTGACAGCTGGAGCCACCTATGGGCAAATTCCGGTTTCATATTTACATACCTGGTACTAGGGGTAGTTTCAACCCTTAAACTTCGAGATAAGCCGATAATAAAAAATACGGGTATAATAGGTTTTTATGCTGCATAAAAAATATCCAAAGCCTATCGAATTCGGTTGAGAATATCCTCGATCATTCACTTATAAGTCACTTTAGACCGTTTCTCTTGCCGGAACAGAAGATATCAACTCACAGGGCTCAGCTTTTGTACGGTTCTTATTGACCCCAAGACGCAACTTTCCCGCTCTAGGGTTAAATGCCACACTTACTTTGGTGTTTTTCGGCCCGCCCTACTCTTTATCCATCGTATTTAGAAAAAAATACTTCGAATGAAATTTGTATGGTTTTCAAGGCTCTATAGAAATGTGCATTTTTTATATATTTTATTCGACGTGTTGAAGGTCATTTTAAGGTCAAGTTCACTTTTTTAAATAGAAACACAATCTTTTTATCACACCAACTTATTCTATGAGAAAAAACAAGTAAGTTTTATTCGGAACGTTTTTTAATTCGACAACAACTTTTTCAGTTATTCAATGATAAAGACGCCAGAAAAAGTGTCTAATAGGCCAGCGGGCTCTCCCGATTTGACGCCATTAGACTATGCACTTCTTATGACTTTATCATTAAAAAACTTAAAAAGCTGATGTCGAATTAAAAAACCTTTCGAATAAAACTTACTTGTTTTTTCTCATAGAATAAGTTGGTGTAATGAAAAAAATTGTTTCCATTTAAATAAGTTGACTTGACGTTAAAATGACCTTCAACACGTCGAATAAAATATTAAAAAAATGAAAAGCTTTCTATAGAGCTTTGAAAACCATACAAACTTCATTGGAAGTATTCTTTTCTAGATACGATGTGGGGATAAAGAGATATCCCGTGTAACAGAAATTTTGGGACATCCTGTATATGTATAATTTACACATGTTTCAATTATTCCGCGTACATGCATTATGTAATACACATAGAATTCACTCGGCGTAATACCTTCTAGTTGGCATGTAACATGGACATGGTCCAAGTAATTAATGCTGTGAATCAATATCCTAATCCACCCCTCAGAGAGGCCGTTATCACAGATATATTACTTGATTTAGATTGAAATTAATTCAGTCTGAGGTATCAGATTCCCGTCGGAATATTAATATCAAGTAAATGGGTTATTACATTTTACTAATTAATGTAAATTTTAAATTAAGTATTTCATTTTACGGTAGGGTAAAGTGCCCAAATATGAACCACTTTTTGTTGATGTCATTTTTCGATTATTTTAGAACGCTCCTTTTCGACCAAAAAATTACCAGTTGAAGATGCATTTCCTCCCTACATGATTCTGGGGTCAAGTCTGTTAAATAATTAATACAGCTTGTGAAAAATATTTTTTTGTGGTGTGTCATTTGCAGGTTCCAGCGAAAGGGGTTCGTAATATGGTACACCTTGAGTCCCTAATATGACACCTAGTGCCATATTCGGCACCCACAGCAAGAATGTCAATAGGTGTACCCATATTAGGGAATCCTTGGTAGTGCCACATTGGGAACTCAACGTGGACTGATAATACTAGCTACTAACAAAGAGAAAATGAATTTCAGCCTAAATCAACAGTTGGCAAACATTAATATAAATAAACTGGAGCTACAGATCGGTTCAAACATTTCAAAGTCACTTACCTACCTCGAAAAAGATACAATCGAAAATCTAACCACAAAAATATATTCAACACGTGGAGACACAACTGGCGGAGGATCGATGCTAAAATCTATTCTTTACTCTATACTTTATTCTTTTGAGTAAACATGGTAAACTATTGTTTGAGGATTTTCTCACCAGAGTGCGACTTCTCCTTTACAAAATATAAGGTAGTGTCATAATAGGCAACTATACCATATTTGGGTAATTTACCCTACAACACTGACTTATATTAAGTTGTCTAATTGACTAAATAAATATTAGATTGTCCCAAAAGTTGGTTTTCGATTAATGCACATAATGCAAATTCATGTTAGGAAGTACTAAAACATTAACATAAAGATTATCGCATTATTGACATTTATTTAGCAACGTTATAGGACCACATTCCGAAAGAAACTTTTGGGACAACCTAATATTTTACAGAAATTAGCTGTTCATTGAAATATACAAATTTTGATATAGTATACTACTGCAGAAATCAATGATATTGTGGGATATATGGTGAAATTTATTATTGAGTTACAAATAAGAACACGGCACGGATGAAGAACATAAAACGTAACACGACTGACAAAATTATAATCGCTCTCGCACTAGTCTGATTAAACCGCTCTCGTCGCTTGATCGCACTTTCGCTCGCAATGGTCGCAATCGCTCTAATTTGAATAAATCCGCTCACGCTCTCGATACTCTCTTACTCACACATTCAAACATGGATACACATACGCTTGACGACACACACTACCTTAGGTTGTTGTCATCGCTCTTTGTTTCGACCGTTAGGTGACAACTCGCGATCGTCTACACATTGAAAATATAAGCAGGTTTACTTCTGTTCCAAATTCGAACCCACAATATTGTCCAACTAACTTGTTTATACATGACGGGGTATTAACTATTAACACCTACAATAAACCCAAAAGTATGATAGTAGTATAAAAGTTTTCGAAATAAAAGTTGCACCGGACAACACGGGCCGTAGTGTGACGTCAATCTTTTTTTATTCGGCGGAGTCGCTTCAGAGATGGAAGGTCGCCTTTGTTTTTTTAAATAGAATGCTATGTTTTGGCACCTGTTTTCTGATAGCGGCTATTGAGACGAATCCAACGAGGTGCAACATTAAGCTCTTTGAAGGTCAGCAAAGGTCATTCACGACAAAAAAGGCGAAATAAACTTGCATTTACAGAAGGTGTTCAAAGCGATTGCTATTGGTATCAATGGAATGCTGTAATCTTCTTATCACGGATTGTAAAATTTGTTGCGGTAAACTTTACTTTACTGGACTCAAAATTTGTGCCTTTCTCCTATAAATTATGATGTATTTGGTATGTAATCCAGTACATTTGTACCTGGGGCGGCTGCAGATGGAAGTTTCGATCCTGTGGGACCAATGGTTCAGGAGTTATGCATGCTTAAAGTTGAGCAATCTGCAGTGTTTTGGACAGGTAAGTTACGGAGCAGAACCGCCACGCCGGTCCATGACGCCCCTTATCACCGACCTAATCACCAACCAACTAATTAATTATTCTTCTCGGTAAGCGGCACGCGACCGTCACTACAGACCAATATGGTGGCGCCCTTACCTGTCAAAAACACTGCAGCAAAAACACTCAACTTTAAGCAAGCATAACTCCTGAACCATTGATCCTACAGGACGGAAACTTCAATCTGCAGCCGCCCGGGTACAAATCTACTGGATTACATACTAAATGCTTCGTAATTTATAGGAGAAAGGCACAAATTTTGAGTCCGGTAAAGTAAAGAGCAGCCATTTGTTGTACAAATGTATTCAATTGTACGGCGTGTAGAGTGAGAACGTTGAGGATATCTTTCAGCGTATAAATATCTAGCTCTCACTGGATTTTGCTGGCTTTCTCTGTAAATGTGAGGCATATCGGTTTGTTTTTCAAAGGAATACATCGTTTACAATCGCTTATTCGATGATACTAATCTTACCATTCTTATTATTGATGTCCTGCGATTATTGTCCAGAAGTGATTATTTGTCATTGGCAGGTTTAGTAAATACGCTGAAGGATATCCTCAACGTTCTCACTCTACACGCCGTACAATTGAATACATTTGTACAATAAATTGATACAGCATGTATACAGGGTGGTCCTTTTAAGTAAGGCCACCTAAATATCTCTTCAGGTTATTGTGATGCAAAAAATATTTGTTACATAATGTGCATCGTGTCAATGGACCAAGTATCTCGCAAGAATATTTTTTTCGAAGGTCATTTTTGTTCGTAGTTATCAAGGCTACCATTGTTTTTTGACACATACCTACATTTTTTTATTCCATCGTGTAACTGATCGAAAAATACATTTAGATATGTACAATAACATGACCTTGAAATGACCTTGATCCTCGAAAATTAAAGTTTAAATTAACCTTAAACAATGATCAGCTTTACCGTAAATGAATACCATGTCAATTTTCTCTTGAATTGAGTAATTCATTTCAAACAGTACGTATATACACTGATAGATAAATTAAAACTGTTAGGTATCATCACGCTCTTCAAAGCCGACGATTTCGATAGACATCAGTCTTAGGTACAGTAAATTTTCTATAGATGCGAAAATTTTTTCACGATAGATGCGAAAAAAATATCCCCTCCAACTAATACACTGATCTCGGCTCAGTATATCCAGGTATGTATGTCGATGTGAACCACTACTAACGCGACGCGGAGAGTCGCAGTCGTCGGCACAGTTCAAACGCCCGTCCGTCATCACAATGTAACACCAATATATAGAGACGCAGTAGCGTCTCGACGCCAAGTACATGAAAATTACCAAACACCCTGTATCGATGTCAACTGTCGCTATCGCGTATCTTTTACTCGTAAACCGAGCATTATAACCTAACCTGACACTGCTTTCGTTAATATCTCATCACGCCTGCAATATTTTCTAAATTGAAAGCTGTTTTTCTGATGTAAACCACATATAAGCTTTCGAATAAGACCAAAGTCAATAAAATCGGTCCACGTATGACAGAGATATCGTATTATCACGTCATGGATCAGTCAGAAATGGTAGAATTTTTCTTCTGATTCTTCTCCTTCGTCAAGAAATTTTCGTCAACATAATACGTATACGCGTTACACGCACAGTTTCGTTCGTCGACTCTCGGGTTCATTCGGCAGGGCTCGGCCTCGTCGTCTGTCATTGGAATTGGAAGTCGAAAAAGTCGCAATCGAAATAGATCTCTCATTTCGTTTATAACCTGCCAAATGTCAACTTTCATTACTAAAATAAAAATAGGAGATCACTGTTATAAACTTAAAGCAGCGATTTTCCACCACGGTAAAAGTATTGCCGATGGTCATTACACGAGTATGGTAAGATTGGTAAGGGGTAAGGGCACAACGTAGAGATCCGTTGAGGATTTACGAGTAGAAAAACAAGCTTGGCTACGAAATGCTAAAAATGCATACGTATCTTTCTTCGAAAGGCGCGAAAGGTTGCTTTCAGCGCCATAAGCTGCTTCGCGCACCATGTACTGTACACAAATTACTATAGATATAATATGTATAGGTCGGCAATGCGGTGGACATGGTTTCTTTTCGTAGTTGTTAAACTTACGTAGAATTTATCCTTAATTCTGCCCCGTGATAAGATTGTCCATGACTGTTGAGATGGTGAACCTTTGTATCAAAAATTATCTGAAGTCACTCGCTATGCAAATTATTCTTGTAAAAAGAAGTGAGATCCCAATCAAAACTTCAAAAAATTACGCCAAGTACATGAATCGAATTGAGCCGCTAACACGGCATAATAATTATGACCACAAAAATATAGAAGAAAGTAATATCACACAAAAATAAAAGAAAATAATACATCAAAAAGGAAAAAGATAGAAGATAAAATTTGCCTAGATGTCCGCAGCCTGGAAGTCAAATAGTTGGCGTGGCCAGGCAAGGTCACGGTGTCGATGAATAAGAATTATTTAAAAACCGCAAACTAATGAAAGTGTACGCAATGTATCAAAGCTTTATTTAAATTGATGAATTATTAGCTGTACGCCTGCGAAAGGCAAGGTATTGGTGTCGATAAATGATCTTAGAATTATTTAAAAACGCAAAATATTGAAAGTGTACTCGTATTGTCAGAGTTTTAAATTGAAAAATTATTTATATGAAAGCCTGCGAGAGAGAAGGTATGTTTTCAAAATAAGTCTTATTCATCGACACCTTGACCTTGTCTGGCCACGCCAACTATTTGACTTCCAGGCCGCGGATATCTAGGCAAATTTTATCTTCTATCTTTTTCCTTTTTGATGTATTATTTTCTTTTATTGTTGTGTGATCTTTTTTTTGTGATACCATTTTCTTTTACTTTTGTATGATATTACTTTCTTCTATTTTTTTGTGATCATAATTATTATGCCGTGTTAGCGGCTCAATTCAATTCATGTATCTACTTGGCGTAATTTTTTTACTTTTTTGAAGTCTTTTTAATCTTCTTTATTTTTCATTATTTTTTTATGGAACTCTCAGCAATATATTCCTGGCATTTTTCTAATGCAAAATGATACCGAACACGATATAATTTCAACTGTATTTGGTGGTTTAATCGACAATGAGAGTTTCGAACGCAAAGAAGGACAGCGCATCAGAAAGAAAGACGCGGACAGTTGCCGTTGTATCGACGGTTGCCGTGGTCTCTCTTTACACGCGGTTCTCCTCTACGTTCGGCTAGGTTTTTGAAGCTCGAAAAAAGTAGTACATACCAAGATCGAAAGATGCGAAGAAATCTTCCCGAGGCCTTCGCATCTATATAAAATTTACTGTAAAACTTTAATTTTCAAAGATCAAAGACATTTCAAGGTGATGATATTATATATATATAAATGTATTTTTCGATCAATTACACGATGCAATTAAAAAAATGTAGATATGTGTCAAAAAACAATGGTAGTCTTGATAAATAAAAAATATTCTTACCACATATTTGGTCCGTTGACACCATACACATTATGTAACAAATATTTTTTGCATCACAATAACCTGAAGAGATATTTAGGTGGCCTTACTTAAAAGGACCACCCTGTATATGCTGTGTATATGATATAATACTGAGTGAACATTATAAAGCGAAACAGACGAACATCTTCAAAAATATTGACTACACGCAAAAATGTTTCAGATGAAAGTTGTTCAGTACCGAGGGGGACATCATGTGGTGGGATTTCTATTTTTCCCGATGGACACTCCAAGGTGAGGTGAAGGTCACCTTGATTTTTTAAAATAGAAAGACCTCCTTTCTGTACCATGAATCGATTGACTATCGAATTCTGAGTAAAAATTTATTGAACTCTATATGTCCTAAATCTAATAGTTAACGAGATATTATCGAAACAATTTTCTTTCTTCATTGGATAATATCTCGTTAACTATTAGGTTTAGGACATATGAAGGTCAACACTTTTATACTCAGAATTTGATACTCTATCGATCTATGATACAAAAAATAGGACATTCCATTTGAAAATGGAAAACTGACCTTCACCTCACCTTGGAGTGTCCACCGGTAAAAATGAAAGCTCCACCGCATGATGTCCCCTTCGGTACTGAACAACTTCCATCTGATACATTTTTACGTATAATCAATATTTTTGGAGATATTCGTTTGTAACGCATTATAATGTTCAGCCTGTATATCTACACTAGTACAATAGAATTCATTCTGGACATTTTAAATAAAAATATTCTTCATTACATATTTGTGCAGAAAATGTATATCCTGCTATTTTTATTGTAATCTATAATGTTTATACTTAATATTTTCACACACACACACACACACACACACACACATGATGCGGTTTGTAAATGTTTAAAAATTTTAGTTTAAAAAAATCTGAACTGTGTTGTTATTTTTGTTTTTGCGACTAGCAACACAAAACGTCGCATGATGTGAAATAGCCAATCACAGGATGCGTGAGTTCATTGTAACTACCAATCAGGAAGGCCTTGACGGTCTGTACAAACAGTTTCATCATTGTTTTAACCAAGCATTGTATTTTCAGAAGTGAGGACCTTAGTCAAGTTTTTACAAATGTGAATAACGACTAAAATGTGATTAGAATATCTCGAAACGCGTTGAAATTGTAATTTTTATTGTATACTAAAAGTATGACTGTAAATGGCCTTTTTACTGATTTTTTTTTTATATAAGGGACGCCCTAAAATTTGGTAACAATGATTAGAATATAAAATATAAATGGCCATTCAGAAAGTTCGTTGCCTGACACATAGATGATATTGATAGCGGCAAAAATATATCGTTGTTGAAAACATCCGTCCTTGATGTGAACATATCATACACACCAAATCGACCTGTCAAGTAGCTTGCTTCTGGCAGCTGATTAAAGTGGACGTGTATGCCTTGGTTAGAAAAATGGAAAACTTGAAAAATCGTGCAGTCATTGAATATTTATTACCTCTTAAACGGTTGGGAATAGAGAAAAATGTTATAAGAAAAAGTTGAATGGCATCAGACGGTGCATACTACGCAACTAATTTTATGCACTTTTGTGCATCGGTGCATCAGAAAAATGAAACTGCACTTTTTTAAAAATGGAAACCTACCAATGGGCACCAATCGATGCAGTTTGTTGTGCTCTACATAAAAGTACTAACTTACTTATGCCCTAAACTTATTCGTTAAGAAGTATCTACATTATGTTCCATCATAACTTTTGGCTTTGATAACTTCCTAACGAATAAGTTTTAAAGAAAGTGTAGTTGCATTTTTCTGATGCACAAAAGTGCATAAAATTAGTTGCGTAGTATGCACCGTCCGATACCATTCAACTTTTTCTTATAACATTTTCCTCTATTCCCAATCGTTTGGGAGATACATCCTGTTCCAGTTGCGTGGGACACCCTGTATAAAAAAGGATTAAGCGGAAAGGAAATTTTTGATAATATGGTGAATGTGTTAGGGGACAGTGCTCCTTCATATGCAATGGTAAAAAAATGGGTTGTTCTATTTAAACATGGTCGTACAGACATTAATGATGATCCACGTTCAGGACGTCCAAGAACTGCAACCACTTCAGAAATGATTGATCATGTCCATGATTTGGTTTTGGAAGATCGCCGATTAACTGTGGTTGATTCAGCTGAGGCCACAGACATCTCAACTGGATCAGTTCATGAGATCTTAACTAATGAATTAGGTATGAGAAAGCTATTGACAAGATGGGTGCCGCATTCGTTAAATTCGGATCAAAAGGCATTCGCGTGAAATGTTCTCAAGAAAAATTTGGATCGTTTACAAAAAGATAAAACTGACTTTGTGCGACGATTTCTAACCATGGATGAGACTTGGGTTTACCACTATGATCCTGCATTGCGACAACAAACCGCAGAGTTGACTGAGTCCGGTTGTTCAGCTCCAAAGCAGCAGAAGTGGTCGAAATCGACAAAGAATGTCATGGCATCCGTTTTTTAGGATGGAATTTTGTTAATTGATTACCTTCAAACCAGGAAAAAAATAACAGGAGAGTATTACTCAAACCGTTTGGATCAACTGGATGCAGAAATTCGGGAGAAAAGACCTGGCTTAGCGAAGAGAAAAGTCATTTTTCACCAGGACAATGCACCGGCTCACAAAGGTGTTCTTGCAATGGCCAAATTGAAATAGTTACGCTATGAATTGTTGCAGCATCCACCATATTCACCAGACCTGGCCCCCTCCGACTTCCATTTGTTCCCAAACCTCAAAAAATTCCTACGTGGCAGGCGTTTTTCATCAAATGATGAAGTTATAGTAGCCGTAGATGAGTATTTTAGAGGTCTCGAGGAAAATCATATTTCAGAGATGGGGTAAATGAATTATAAAATAGCTGGGAAAAATGTAATTTCTTTTTAAAAAATTTTTTTCATTTCAAATTTCATTGTTAGGCTACGAACTTTCTGAATGAAATAATTTGAATAAATGCGAAATTTAAGTAAACATTTAAAAGTGTCCAGAGAAAAAAAAAATATATTAATTCCACTAGTGTATAGTTTAGTGTTAATAATGGAATTATTTTTTTAAGAAATCGGAATTTATACTAAAATGTAAATTTAGAATAATGTAAATGTAATATAGTTAATGTGTCCTTGTGAATTAAAAGTTCAAATAAAAAATAGACCTTAAATGATTTCAGCGCACTGGTTCGATCAATTTTTAAATATCACCACTATTTGCAAATTTTCACAATATCTTTATTTCAACGTTTCGATCTTATTTTAGATCGAACCAGTGCGCTGAAATCATTGAAAATCTTGTTAGCAACAATTTACGATCGACATAAGGAAACATTTAAAAAAAAAGACCCTTTCGATCGTCACGATAGTTGAGATGGCATCTGAAAAGACTCTAAATTAAATTGTGGACGGAAAGAAACTCTCAAGAATGTAAAGAGAAATCACATGACGTAAAAAGGGTGGCTGCCCGGAAGCGATCGCCGGGTCACGTCTGGAGCTGACGCTGGAAATGACAACAAAGGAGATGTCGGTGATCGTTTATTAACGAAGGCGACAAAGACGACAAACTTAGTCTGTCGATCACACAACTGGCGGAAAGTCAATACATCGAAATACTGATTAAATGGAGGGCTTAATCACCGTAAAACATTCAGAACATTTTTGAGACAATGTCTATCGCCATTTTCATAAAAAGTTTTAGTCGTCCCACTGAGAGTGGGTCTGCACTGGGCGTTGTGTGTACCTCTTATAAACTTATTAGTAACTTTCCTCGTGACTTTTGTAAAACAAAGAGTTCAAGCGGAGCGTAGTATTGATGAACTTTTATTGCAGCAGATAAATCAATTTCGTTCTCCTAGTGACCTAACTTTTGCGGTCCTACTAGAGAATTTTGAGTCGTTGAAAACTTGAAATCACAAAATGTGTAACGTTGTCCCTTTTTCGCACGGTTTTCCGGCCGACGAAAATGGTCAACTCTCGGGAATTTACAGTCACCGAGGACGGGCCGTGCGCGGCCGTGCAGATACCTCCCGAGACACAGGCGATCGGCGAGAAGGTTCGCTTGGACACGAAAATATGTTCGGGCGCCAGGTACTCGGAAGTACCACACTGAATACGACTGTTCGTGTTCGAGGACGTCGAACGCGTAGAAACCACCCGCGACGGGTACAGTGTTCGGTTCTGCGGAACTCGGGATTACAATTTGTAACGAGACTGGGAAATGACGACCCTCTGACTCGACAATCAGCGCGACAGTGACCCTTCGATCCGCATCGACGGAACGTATCGATTTTGAGTCTCCCCACTCCTTTCGTCCTACCGAAATTAACTATGGGCGCACCCGCATCGTAATTACTTCTAGTCGCAGGACCGAACCTTCGGAAAAGGTCTTCGGGCCCCCGACCTTTCTAACACCAATTCACGATCGCCACGGACGACCGGGGAGGATAAATCCTCCCAGGCGCTCCTCCGCACCACCCTTGCCGGGGTCAGTTGTAGGCGGGATGAGACGACGGCGGGACCACCAAAATGCCCGATGTTTCTGCAAGTGTGACCCCATCGTCCCACCTCGTCGCCTCCGGGTTAGTCGGCCCGTGTGCGGTGGTGCCCTTTTGCACTTCTCCGGATCCGGAATGGTTTTTACTTTCGGCCAGTCGTTTGTCGTCCGGTCGATCCTTTGATGCGGGGCGCCGTTACGGTGATCGTCACTCTCTAGACGCGTTTCTGAAATTGGCCACTCTCGGCGCGTACAATCGATGGCATTAGGATCAATCTTTCAACTGAAGTATCTTCCTCAAGGAGTGCTCAAATCCGCGGGTGGTTCTCGCAATCGCTAACAGTCGGTCCGGTTCATTCACAATACAGTTATTTGACCGTTTCTCAAATGGAGAAGTGACGTCGCAAGCTTTCAACGTCACAGTGTACAGTAATAATTTACACAAATTATAAGCATATAATACACACAACAAATAAATTTATCATACAAGTGTCATCTTCTGAATCAAAGAAGAAAAAACTAAAAAAACATCGAGTCTTAACACTAAACCTACCACCACCGCACAGTGGTCTATTTGGCCAGAAATAGATGGCTCAAGGTTATAATATTATATATCGTTGGATTCGTCTTAAGATCAGCTACAACATTATGAAATCCAAAATATACTCTTTAACATTTAAAAAATCAAATTCATCTCACAATTTTTTGTTAAAAAAAATTTTTTCCAACTTTCATATATTGAAATTTGTAGACGCCTGAATACTGTTCCTCTTTTGTTCGAAACATTTTTTCCTCAGATCATCGAGAACCCATGAAAAAGCGTGGCGATAGTAGAATATTTTAACCATCACTTCCAAGTCTTATAACTTTAAAAATATTTAAGGAAAAAATATTTTATTACAGTGTCCTGGAAAGCTCTCAAAACAAGCTACAAAAGAATATGTAATAAAAATAGGGAGCTCTATTTAAGAAATTGAAGATATGACCATCACGTGATTTTCAAACGAATATCCAAGGTCAAATCAATGACACCACTTTATGTCCCCTTTGAAACCATACAGCTTTTGTCTGAAACATTTTTCTCCAAAATGCTTCGTTTTCGAGATATACGTCTGTTTCACTTTAAATGACTCACCCTGTATACGGGGTATCCAAAGCCACCCGTCCAGGGGTGTTAACTTCTCAGATAAGCATATTCGGTAAAAATGTTTGGAATAAAAGTTGCAGGGATTAATGGAGGACATTTGTCCATGACCTTGTATTTGACCTTCGGATCCTTTTTCAAGGTTATTTGGAGATCAGTACGAATTGTATAACTGTATCAACATTCTGTATTGTATTACTCACATGCTTTATGAAAATTCTTAAAAACGAAACTGAAATCTGTAGACACGTGTAGTTACCATGTCGTCACACAAGCTACTGAAGCAGAGACGTAAAGCCAATACAGACAGAACCAATCAGAATCAATAGAGCGAAACACAAACCAATCGATATTTGGCGGTTATTTCAAACGAAAAACGAAATGAAAACGTCAAGAACAACATTTCTAACTGCAAATGCATCGTGTAGATGACATTGAATAACATCAATAGTGACCATCTAATGAAAACTTATTATGTTGAAAAACAATGTCATTTGAATGTTATAAAAATAACAAGCCGTAGGATAAGCAAGTTGTTTGGAAGGGATTCATCATAACCCACTACTGGTTCAGTAGTGTTGCGTAATATTCTTGAATCTTAGGCGTTTCTAGTAATATCCTGTTATTCAGATTACTCTCTTTGTCTATTGTTTTAATGTTTTCAAAATCAAAACGGTGGTCAAACTCTATTGAATGTTTGGTTAGAGCAGTGTGCTGCGTTGGATTCAAAAAGATATTTCGTTTGTGTTCCCTGATTCTTGTTTCTAATAGCCTTGACGTCTGCCCAATGTACACTTGGCTACATCCCTTACACGGTATTAAATATACAACATTACAACACTTTTGGAAGGAGGTAGTTTGTCTTTAATCGGTGGAAAACAATTTTTTAAATAATACGGTATCTCGAATATCGTATGCAATCCTATTTTTCTAAAGATCCTTTTTATGTCATTGGATATATTTTCAACATAAGGGAGGACAACGGTGTTCTTCCAGTTTTGAGGACCCGTATTCATGAATTTCTCCTCTTTCCGTTTAGCAACGAGAAGGGGATGATAGATGTCACAAATACGTTCCTTTATTATGCAACATGTAAAATCAACCGGGTACCCGTTGCGTCTAAGGACATCCTTTAGTAATTGTAAATTATCAGATCTGAATATTTACAACTGGAGTGAAATAAAAATTGATTTTCTTCCTTAGTATGATTAATGAGTCGAAAATAATATAACGGTGGTTTTAAATTCTTCTAATTTTTTCACTGTTTCGAGTTACATCTACTCATTTTTGTCATAAATGCATAATACCCGCTGTCTACTGATTACAATAGGAGCTGCACAAAGTCTAAATCAAATTAATCTTGTCATTTTTATAAGGGAACATGTTCCAGTTACTTTTGGGGCTCGGTAGGTTTAGTGTTCATATTAAAATATTCTAAATATTTTCCATTTGTGTTCATTGTGCTTCATCCCTAATACGATATTCATTAAATAATTAATAGGGTAAATGAATCAATGAAAATAATTATTCGTAACATTCTATAAAGCGACATAACCTACAGACATCTGTGAAAAATAAAAATGCTAAATATAATAAATTCTGAACGAATAAAAGTCAAATGGCTACAATGCTTTCCCCGTCTTTTCCACATTTGATAGTAGCGCGTTATTTCCAGGGACCAAAGAACGCGATGAGGTATTATATCGCTTGTCAAGCACCAATGGAGTCGACCGTTACGGACTTCTGGAGAATGATCTGGGAGCAGCAGTGCAAAGTAATCATCATGCTAACCGATCTCGTTGAAAACGCAGTGGAGAAGTGTACCGAGTATATTCCACCCTCGGAAATAACTGACTGCCACCGGTTGTACGGTGATTTCCAAGTAACTCTCAAGAAGAGAGAAACCAAAGAAAAATATGCCATTTCCACGCTTCATTTAAAGGTAAGCAACAAATTTCCGGTAAATTCATCGGTTTCCTATTGTGTGATGCAGTAAAGTCCCAATTTAAGCCGATTCTCGGTTCCCTGGATTCTTTGTGGTTCTGTGATTTTTTTGAGGCCGCGTAGGAAAGGACAGTATGTAAACACAGTACATCGGTGAGATATACATACTAGTGAAATAACGAAACTTCTTTATTTTTCCTTATTTTTTAATGAAATTTTACCAATATATTCGCGACATTTTTCTGATTAAAATGACACCAAACACGATACAATTTGGCCCGTGTTTACTGGACATGTAAAGCATAATTCATAATTGATCATATATTGTACATATATATGTATAAGGAGAAAATTGAAAATAAAAAGGTTAGCATCGCATTGGTATCTTAAACAATACAATAAGTTCTGAATTTTTAGCGACCGTTGAAATTACATCGTGTTTAGTGTAATTTTAATCAGAAAAATGCCACAAATAAGTTGGTAAAGGTCCCATAGAAATATAATGAAAAATAAAGAAGTTTTGTAATTGGATTAGTAGTGGTTCACACCGATATACCCGGCCCGAAGGTAACTCGAGCTTCTTAACGCCTTGCGAGGTTGCCCCCCAGTGGAAGGAGTAGGCGAACTGACTTAGAACGGTCATCTCCGTCGCGCTTAAATTGGGAATTTACTGTATTTCTTAACGCTACTATCACATAATATCTGCATTTATTAAATTATTATAATAACGGATATGAGTTACCCTTCATTATCAAAATTAATTTATATATGTATATTATGGGTTCGCAAATTGACAAGTAAATAAAATCAGTTGTGATTTTATAATATACCATACATATAATAGTATCAATAGTATAATGTATATTATATGTAATAATAATAATATTATAACATATAACTATAGTAAAATAAACTAGTAACTATTTATCAGTGATAAATGTTGAGTTTCTTTTTATGTATTTGCAAATCTATAATTCTTTGTCAAATTCGTTTAATATCTAACGTGACCGAAATACTTTCCTGACCAACTATTTTATTTGTATAAATTTCAAATATGTGTTTCGTCTAATAGTTGCTTCTTTTATCGTGTATCTATAGAAACAAGATTTTTTTATTTTGTTCAAGTCGTATTTCGAATATTGTTCGTTCAATATTTATTAACACGAATATTAGTGAATAGTACTAATAAATTTGATCAATGAAATTAAAATTGATAAAAATTGATTAAATTGAGAACAATGTTTATTCATATTTTATAAATCATTTATGATTATTTATAAAATATACAAATTAGGGAAACGCGGTACAGTAATCGCGCAAAACCTGTCGATCGAAACTTTCACCAACTTATTTCTGGCATTTCTCTGATTAAAATAACACCAAACACGATATAATTTCAACTGTATTTAGTGGTTTAATCGACGATCGAAGTTTCGAAGGCAACGAATAACAGCAACAATGTGAGCCCTTAAACTGTGCCGGCGACGGCGACACGCTTCGGTCACCCGATCCGTATCTCATTCTGTCCTTCTCTATGTTCGGCTCTCTATTGAAGTCTCGCTCGGCGCGATCGACGTAGAAACGCAATCAAAAAATATACCACCACTCAAAACCTGTCGCTCCAGCCCCCGGCTGTCCGACAGGTTTTGCGCGATTACTGTAATAGGTAATTTTAATCCAGTATAATACAACTTTTTTTGTGTTTGATTTATCTAAATAATTGATACGAAAATTGAGTTTTTTTATCGATAATTTTGAGCATTAATTTACAAACAAATTTTGAATGAACAGTCGAGGTACATGACCTTCGTCGTTCCCATTATTGCTTACGAACTACTGTATAATTACAAAACTCTTTTGCTAAGTTACACATTATTTTGTACCTTCAATTTAATTTTATGAATTTTTATACCTTTGAAGTATTATGTACTTTCTTTATCTTTTCCGATTATTTCATTTTGATGTAACTCAAGTGGCTTTCAATGACGTAAATCGTAGGTTCCTAATTAAAAGTTATGAAAGGAATACTATGTATTCCATGGATACAACTTCCAAGAACGATTGTCGTTAAAAGTTTCCGGCAATAAAAGCAATCTGCACACTTGTGCAGAATAGGGCACTGCACACCCTAGCTATAGCCTATCTCGATTTATGGTTGGCTTGATACTAATTTCTTTGGTCTCCTGACATACCCATACATATACTTGTATAATAATGCAAATCACTTTATTCACATACAGTGAGTGTAAAAAGTATTCGTACGTCCTGTAAAATACAATAGCTCTTTTATAATTGTATCAAACGACCTAATTTTTTATAATCAATTAGAGGCATTGGTTTACGAAATGATATACAAAAAAGATTTTCCAAATAATTATAATTTACAAGGTTACATGCAAAAATAAAAAGGCATTTTTTGACACTTATTTATTTGGGCTATTAAAGAAAATTTAGAATATACATTTTGTAGATCTATAGTAGTTCCACACATACTGAAAATTTCATCGAAATCGATTAACATACACACGAGCTACAAGCGATTAAAAATTGTGAAAATCTTAACTTTACACGACTATTGATCAGTTTCTGCTTAAAATCCATAGAATCGTACATCTTTCGATGCGTGTTGTTTTTTCCTGCGTCAACCAATTTCGACGAAAGTTTCAGTATGTGCATAACTAACATAGATCTACAAGACGCATATCTTAAATTTTCATTAAGGGCCCAAATAAATAAATTTTAAAAAATGCCTTCAGAGACATTTGAAAATCTGCACTTTTGGACATTATCCATAATGGATTCGACTTAGGCCATTTACAAAGTACTTAATGCTTCTAATTATTAAAATAACTGCGAGAACTGCGAAAAGTTATGTGTAAAAAATGATCGTGTACTCTGAATATACTTAGCCGCAAAATGTTTTTTATGACAACTAACATCAAGTTGTACACGTTACTATAGTCAACAGAAAACAATTAACAAATGGACTTAGGCCACTTTCAAAATAAACGTCTCATTTAGTGTTTTGTAATTTTGATATTAAATTCATAATCAACGATCCGAGAATCCCCAGAGTATCAATTTTTAATTAAATTTGAGAACTCCCCAGATAGCACAAAAACGTCTTCAAGACATCTGTAGTTGGACATTCAGACGTCTTAAAGATGTCCCGAATGTCCTACGAACGTCTTCCGAACGTCTCCTGAACGCCTAATGTTAGAAAACGGTACGTCTTAAAGACGTTACTTTGACGTCTAAAAGACGTTCAGGAGCGTTAGTAAAACATTCGTGAGGTCTTTACCTAGATAGCACAAAGACGTCTATGTCTTACAAGTTCATACATGTTAATTAAAATAAACGAAGGGAAGGAAGAGAGAGAGAGAGAGAGAGAGAGAGAGAGAGAGAGAGAGAGAGAGAGACTAACTAACGAATTTAAAGTTAAACCTAGATTTATCAGAAGAACACATGTGGAATTGACATAAAAATTTTAATAAAAGTAGCAATTGCAATTAAAATCACAATAAAAATAATAAAAATAAAAATTACAATTACAATTAAAATCACAATAAACATTGAAATTCAAATTGGAATTGGAATTGAAATTGGAATTGGAATTTGAATTGATATTGGAATTGAAATGGAAATTAGAATTGACCTTGGAATTGGAATGAAAATTGGAATTAAAATTGAAATTGCAATTGAACTTGGAATTGAAATTGGAATTGGAGTTGAAATTGAAGCAAAAACACTAACTGGAACAAATAATACATAATATATAAAGACCACACCGTTTAGGGTCTTAATGACGTCTTTTTAGGACGTAAGACTTTCAGCCCTAAAATAGACGTAAAATGGACGTCTTTAAGACGGCGTGTGCTATCTGGGCTTCCTATTTTGGCCACGTTTTGGCGATTTCCGACCATTGTGCGACATAAGAGTTCCTCTGAATGAAATTGATGTCGAGTCGCATTCAACATAGGAGTGCAACGGGTTACGGAACAAAGACTAACAAATAAATTTGTTTTTTCAGAATCTGGAGAACAACACGTTCCGGGAGGTGTATCACATTTGGTATTTGTGGCCAATCAATGGCGCACAATCGGACGGAGCAGGCTTGATAGCTGTGCTCCTTGAGGCGAGGGCACTCCAAAGGGGTGGCCCTGGACCCATTGTGGTCCACTGTAGTCCCGGCACTGGTCGTACTGGGACGTTAATAGCTCTTGACCTAGGAATTAGACAATATGAGATTACGAGGACGGTGGACGTGCCAAGGGTCGTTTACACTATCAGACGGGATCGTGCTGGGGCAGTCCAAACGAAAGAACAATATGCATTCATTTATAAGGTGATTCTCTTTCTTCTTCAGTTTTGAAATGCTGACTCCCCGGATCATCAATGCCTCTCGAACAATCCCGCGAAATTAAAGTAGCTTAGCAACTACAAACTGGAAGGTTACAATTTCTCATAATTCGACTCCAGTTCTCCATGAAAAATAAAATTATCGGCGTCATATGCTAAACACAGGAGATTAATAGACAATATATTCCTTCTTTCATCATTTTAACAAATTGGAAATTTTAGTTTTCTTTTTCGCTATTTATTATTATTTAATGGTGCTCATAATTGTATTTTATAACAATTAAAAGTAAAAAAGCAAAAATAACATTTTTGCTAATATACTGATTTTCGTAAACTCATTTGTTTTAAATTTTGCCGGCACAGCTTGCTGTATGTTGTCTTTATCCCCAAAAATGTCGTACAAAAAAAGGAAAAGAAACTTTCTATTTTTTGTATGACTACATTTATTTCTCTATGCTTAAATAGTAATTACTAGACTACGGATCTTTATGCAAAATAAAAAATATATCTGCATTGATTGCAAGACACAGAAGCCAAATAGAAATTCCTTTGTTCTTTTAATTGTCTTATTAAGCTGAAATTAATACACTAATGTCCTTAAATCTTCTTAATTCGTCCACTGCTTTAAATTGTACGTGACCATTTTCCTGATAAATGCATACAACCCGCAGTCTAGTAATTACAAACGAATCAAATTTTATTTCATCTTTATTAAAATCTTCGTGACCAGTCGTTAAAATACTGATACTTCCACCCAGCGGTCGTGATTTGGACTTCATTCACGCCGTGATCGTGATTTTTTAATCTAGAGTGAATTTCCTCACTTTCATATCCTAATACTTCCTCTCGATTGAATTAGTTCTTTTTCTAAATACATCAATTAGCTTGCATAGAAAATATCTGCATCTAACATAAAAAAATTACGTTACGTTTTCTGTATATGTATAACGTAAACTTACTTCATTTAATGATAAAAATAATAAATATTCAATGTTCTCTTTTCCGTGCCTTAATTTAGTATTTTTAAAAAAGAAAAAAATTAATTCTTCCTCTCGATTTCAAAAAATCGTAATATCTATTTAAATAAAATAAAAAAAAAAGTGCAGATAATTTCTTTTATACTATGTATAAAGTTTTACAAAATACCAACGTATTGCTTAATAATTATAGTTAATTATTATGTTTGTCTCCGCAATTTTGTTTGTCTCCGAGACTTGCGCGAAAAACAGTTATGCTCTCCGCCAATCAGAAGCGATCATGAAAACCACTGTGAAAAATCATCGTGAATTGTGAATGGGAACAAACGTGATCGAATCTTGAGTGATTTAAAACTGCGCTCGGATTTACTTACTCGCGACGGCCAAGTTTCGAAGGCAACGCCCTCTCGACCCGGCCGCGAATCTCTTCCCACCAACTTGTCAATTAGGAAGAGAGAGCACTCTTGTTGCTATTGCTCTCGCCCTTTGTTACTCCTAGACCTGTCCCGGCGTGCCAGGCAGTGTGCCCAAACGGGCCACCTTTTTTCGCACATGCGCATCCAAAACAGGAATGTATCTATGATGAGACGATGATGTAACAGAGCCCCGAGGTAGCTATATCGGTGGGAATGTACTGGTACAATTGACGGGACGCACAGTGGTCCAAATGGACGACTTAGGAGTGCAAAAGTCAAAGAAACAAACATAGAGTAGGCTCCATGGAGATCATATCAATTTCTTAAAATTCTGCATGGCGCTCAATGTGCCACATTTCCTCGAGAAGCGTACTTTACTGAGGCTGAAAACGCCGCGCATGCGCGAAGAAAGGTGTCCCGTCTGGGCGCACTAGTGCCAGGACCAGTGTCGCCAGGTCGAGAAAATCGAGGGGAATACAAGTACCCCCTTTTTGATGACCACCGTGGTCTACGGTTTTAGTGGAGGACGTTGGAGTGTGCGCATGGTGCTGGAATGGGATAGTAGAAGGGGAAAAGTATTGGGGGAAGAGGCACCACTTTTGGTGCCTCTCTGGCGATACTGGCTATGACCAGTATCTCCAGATGAGAGCCAGACGGCTCTCACAGATTCTCCACCTTATACCCTTCCACTATCCCATTCCAGCACCATGTGCGCATACTCCAACGTCCCCCACTAAGACCGTAGACCACGGTGCCCGTGCCGTGGACTAGTCTGGTCATAAGAGAGGGGATACATCATCTCTCCGTGATTCCCCTCATCTGGCGACACTGGCCATGACCGAGCTGCCTTCCATCTGCTCGGCAGAAGCTGCCGGGCAGGATGCTTGGGACTAGGATACTGGGCAACTGTCGACGCAGTCGCGAGTAAGTAAATCCGAGCGCTGATCTAAAAGTAGCAGTTAACGCCATCCCTACACGATGTCACATGACTAATCCGGTACTGGCAAAGAGAGGGTAACTTTTTAGTCTTAATTCGAACCAATTCCCCTGATCTGGTGGCTTTGCATAAAAGTTTAGGGTTGCAATAATCTTATTTGAAGAATTGCTTTACCACCATAATGCAAAACCTTGCATTTTTTCATATACCAAATAGTTTGGGTGTACTTTAGGTGGCAAACTTATTGATAGTTAGCTGAATTAACCTGTATAAACATACTGCACCGAGAAGTGTATGCATAGAAGTTTAGTGTTGCAATAATCTTATTTGAAGAATTGCTTTACCACCATAAAATGTAAAGCCTTGCATTTTTTGCACATGTACCAAATAGTTTAGATGTACTTTAGTGGCACACTTATTGTTAGTCGTACATACAGGGTGTCCAAAACCACCCATTAAGGGATGCTTTTAACTTCACAGATAAGCATATTCGGTAAAAATGTTTGCAATAAAAGTTGCAGGGATTAATGGAAGGACATATGTCCATGACCTTGTATTTGACCTTCGGATCCATTTTCAAGATTACTTGGAGGTCAGTACGTATTTTCTATTTCCTCTAGCAGGCATTTTAATCTAGGACATAAGTACATATCTGAACGTGAAATTCCGAGCTCTTTCAGAATCCTTAGTCAAAAGTAGGGGTTCCCATTCAAAAAATACGTACTGACCTCCAAATAACGTTGAAAAAGGATCCGAAGGTCAAATACAAGGTCATGAACATATGTCCTCCATTAATCTCTGCAACTTTTATTCCAAACATTTTTACCGAATATGCTTATCTGAGAAGTTAACACCCCTGGACGGGTGGTTTTGGACACCCTGTATATGTGGTCACACTGCGCTGAGAAGCGTATGCATAGAAGATTAGGATTGCAATAATCTTATTTGGAGAATTGCTTTACCACCGTAATGCAAAACCTTGCAGCGCAATGTATTTGTTAAATGTCTGGAAACAATTGACAGAGTTTTTTCTTTTACAGGCCCTAAATTTGTACGCGACCAAACTAGCCGGCGGTGTGTTAGATTCAACGTGAATCGACGAAACAAATTTTGGAAGTATTCTGCGTCGAAAAGAGATTTCTGAATCGATAAAGGGTAATAGAAACATCACAGAAGACAACATGAAGCACGAGATTATGAAACACTCGAGATCTTAGAATTATCTAAAATAGGGAAATATTATATAATAATTGAACGAAAAAAGGCGACTTGTGATAAGTGGACCACTCTGACGATCACGCATCGTTTTAGATTTTTACTTGATCTACTAAGAACGCGACGAATTCAAACACGTAACAGTGGGACACCTGTTTTCATATACATAAATACTTGTCTTTTTCTTTTGGTCGATATTTGAATTCTGTCATAACATTACAGGCTTATTAATTACATGGTCTTTATTAACGAAGTATATCTCGTATCGATGTTTATGAAACTGAGAATTTTCCGAAGAAGCAAATTTTTAATATATTTACTTGAGTGTTAAAATTTATAAATACTCAACCGTTGTAAATATTATGTCACTCTGCTTTATTGTACATTTTTTATATGGTTACTCTGTAATGTTTCATTTATATTGACAAAGAATACTTCGTACAAGTATCTTGCTAGGTTTTTAAGCATAGTTTATATAACTGAAGAATTTCTCAATCGTTGTAAAAGAATCGATTTCAATTTTAGAAGCTGCACTGCTTAACTTTTTTTAGATAGAAAAACTAACTAACTACTACATTCTCTGAACGTATGTAAATATTTTATTAAAAATGGTGGGTTTTAAAATACTACATGTCCATGTTTTGCATCGATTGATTTTAATCACATTTTAATGTTACATCACATACTTATATGTCACTTTAAAAGGTTCATTAATTGTTGTGATAGATCATCACTAGACTGCGGATGTTTATGCATTTATGAAGCAATTGATTGGATGAAGAATTTAAGAATATCGTAAAGTTATTTTCAATGTAATAAAAGCATTAAGGGATGAAATAAATTTTTATTTCATTCCTGAATCCCACAATCAATGCAGAACATTTTTATTTTGCATAAAGATCCGCAGTCTAATTATCACAAAATATATTCGTTCTTACCAGAGTTGTGGGAAAAAATTTTATTTAAATACAAATTTCGAATAAAACCACTAGTCCTAATTCTATCGAGTTTAGTGTCATTTTAATCGGAAGAACGCCACGAACTAGCTGGCGCCACTTTCATGAAAAAATTATGAAAAATAAACAAGTTTTGCGATTGAATTAGTAGTGTTTGCACACCGATATACCTGACTGGGCATCTCACTTGGCCACGGCTACCGACGCCATCTACGCCTATTCGAAGACTTCGAATAAATCCACGAATAATATTACGAAAACCACTTTATCGGAAATTTTTATTTCAATAAAATTTTTGTTCAACTCTGGTTCTTGATATACGTTTAAATTTTAACCAGATTTAGAATTGGCCACACGTTCAATTAAAATGTAAATATTTTCTGAGAATATAAGCATCCTTTTGTGGTTGTATAAAACATTTTTCTACAATATTCTGTATGCGATCATGTATGATTCTTTTCTAATGATGGAAAATGTGTATGTATATGTTTAGACAGATTGAAATAATGTACGCTTTTTAAAAATGTTTAATCGAAAGAAAAAGATAGACCAAGGTGTACCTACTTTGTTGAAGTGAAAAAATACGAACTGACAATGAGAGGCCGAAATTCATTTGTGATATCCGAGGTATCTGTCGACGTCATACAGCTACGCACTTTTAAAGCGTCTATGATTTCGTAAATCTCTTTATATTGCAGAGTTAGTCTCCTTTGTCAATACTTTCATATAAATATGTATATGTATTATATGTTATATATATTTATAAATAAAATTAATTAAGCATAATTTGAATATTTAACATTGGTAAGCTGGTAGGGTTACTTCAGAATGGCTGTCGTAAAAACGATTTTGTTTTATAAATACTTTGCTACTGCTATCTCTCTTCGAAATTCTCGATGATAGTAAAATGTCTTTTTCGAGTTTCACACATGTATAGATGTACGCTCACCGTAATATACTGCACAATTTTTTTAGCAGCTACGATAAACTCACGAAAAGAAGAAAAGACAAGAATTAGTTTAATTAAATTCCAAATTAAATTGCTTTCCAAACCCTACAAGTTTAATTTGTTACTTTCTCCGAAATGCATATATTTATTTTGTATACAATACAAAATTATATAGCAAATTTTAATCGTTGCAGAATTAAAAGTCATTTATAAAACGCTACAAGTTTAATTTGTTACTTTTTCCGAAATGCATACCCACATACCGTAAAGACATCTTAAAAACGTCTTTAAGACGTCTTAAAGATGTCCCGAATTGCTTACGAACGTCTTCCGAGCGTCTTTTGAACGTCTTGTGTTATAAAAGTGTTAAACACGTCTATAAGACGTCTATTTGACGTCTAAAAGACGTTCAGGAGACGTTCGTAGGACATTCGGGAGGTCTTTAAGATGTCCCTAAGAAGTCTTAGAGGACCATAAATCTTAATTAAATTAAAAGAGGGGAATTGTAAAAATAGATTTCAGCAAAAACGAGTTTAAAGTTAAATCAATAAATAGCTTTATTAGAAAAACGCCTTTGGAATTGACATAAAAAGTGTAATAAAAATAACAATTGCAATTAAAATCACAATAAAAATAGTAAAAATTATAATTACAGTAAAAATTGAAGTTGAAGAGTTGAAATTAAAGAGCTAAAATTGAAACTGAAATTGAAGAGTTGAAGTTGAAATTTAAAAATTGAAATTGACATTGAAGCAAAAACAGTAACTCGAACAAATAATACCAATGCTAATACTTACTGCTAGATTATGGCTATATATAAAAACCACACTGTTCATGGTCTTAATAACGTCTTAAGGACGTCTTTTTAGGACGTAAGACTTTCAGACCTAAAGTAGACGTAAAATGGACGTCGGTAAGACGTCGTGTGCTATCTGGGTATATTTATTTTGTATGCAATACAAAATTATATAACAAATTTTAATTCTTGTAGAATTAAAAGTTATTTATAAATTCATATTATGAACCAGTATGGCTACCTTACACTAACAATATGTATAGGTCCACTCAGTAGTCGATCGAAACCAAAATTTTTAGTATATTTATTAGACTATATAAGCATGTGACTGCTACTGGGTCTTTTCACAATATTATGTTTTTCATACAATGTTTAATTATACTAAACGATTCCAGTTCTTAAAATTCTTATTTATGAACTCTTATTTCTGATGAAAACATCAGTAGATTCAAAGAGTTTGTCAAAGTATTTTATCTGTTGAAGAATTTTTTTGTATATTCTATAAACATTATAGTTGAAATATTATAATATATATGTATATATTTTATGATTATATTCGCATGTATCTCTTAAAAAATTGTGCACATTATTACTATGAAAACATTTGTCTGCATGGATTATTCAAATAAAACATCTGTACAGTGACTCGAAGTTTTACTCTTATATATTCAGAATGACAATTACAATTATGAAAATATTAGTTATATATAAGTATTTCCACGGAACATTATCTATACTCCTTAGTATGGTTCGATTTTTACTTTTAAATTTTGTATAACATTCTCGTAGTATCTCTCTCGTAGTTTTGTTTCGTTCTAATACGAAGAGTAAGAGTATATGTATTATTGTATAAAATAGTATGAAGGTCTTATTTACAGATATTTATGAGTCACACTATAAAAACGTGTATATGATAATTATATTTTCACATGATAATTTTATAGATATAGTAGAAGTCTTGTAAAGATCCAGAGAGATTGCAGAATCGAATCCGTTTTCTCCTTTTTCCAATCGTCCTAAGTATTACCGAATTATTGTTGTTATTGTTATTGTTGCTGTTATGACTGTATGTACAGATTAATGGATTCGTAGCATCTCGCTCTCTACAATTGCGCATAGGAACTAGAGGCCTGTTACTTTCCTTCGAAGGTCGAAGATTTTGCAGCTTTCCAAGCTACGATTTCAGAAACTTCGAATTTCGAAACTCCGTAGTAAATAATTAAAAGATTAAAAGAAACGGAGTTTCGAAGCATTGAACTGAAAAATTTCGCTGCTAAGTTTTATTTGATACAATTAGAGGGAGTGTAAAAAGGAATTGGACACTCCTACATTTCGAAAAAATACGCCACCACATCTAAAAGATTGAAGTTGGGCATTTTAAACAGACTTCTCTTTACTTTGCCAGACTCAAAATTTGTGCCTTTCTCCTATAAATTATGATGTATTTGTTATGTAATCCAGTAGATAGAATCCAGTAGAAGTTTCGATCTTGTAGGATCAATGGTTCAGGAGTTACGCTTGCTTAAAGTTGAGCAATCTGCAGTGTTTTTGATGGCGCCGCCATATTGCTTTGTAGTGTCGCGCGCCGCTTATCGAACAGAGCCGCTAGGTGGTAGTTGGTTGGTGATTAGACCGAGGAGGTCGGCAGGGTAAGCGGCTCGCGGTCGTCACTACAAACCAATATGGCGGCGCCCTTACCTATCAAAAACACTGCACGAAACACTCAACTTTAAGCAAGCATAACTCCTGAACCATTGATCCTACAGGATCGAAACTTCGATCTGCAGCCGCCCCGGGTACAAATCAGTACGGTTATAGCAGAAAGGCCTAATTTTTTAGTCCGGTAAAGTAAAGTTTAAAAATGTATAATAAACTTTGTACGAACCAAATTTGTAACTTGGGGGCACAGGAAGGCTTGGGACACTTTCAACTTTTATACAAGTTTAAAGCACAGAGGATAAATATTAACATTAAACATACTGGTTGATGTATATTCTGTAAAAATTCTTTCAAATTTTTTATGTATATTTTTTTTCAAAAATCATGACATAACATGAAACTCGTTATAAAGTTATAAATTCATACGATTCGAAGACTTCGAAAACTTCTTACACTTCGAAGTTCAGTTCGTTCCTTCGAATCTTCAAAGAATCGAAGCTTCGAAAAAGTAACAGTCCTAATAGAAACCAGTCAGAGATAAGTTTAGTTGTATCCGTTCGATTTGGTGGAACAAAGAGAAAAATTGTATTCCTTGTTCGTATAAACTATAAATGTTCGGTTTTTCGACTCGTGCACAGTGGTTGATTTTGAATGTATATGTACCTAGGATCTAGATATGTGAACATAATTTGCGTAACCGAAAATCAAATATGCTTTTAAATAAAGCCCAGATAGAGCAGACGACGTCTTACAGACGTCCATTTTACGTATATTTTAGGACTGAAGGCCTACGTCCTAAAAAGACGTCTTTAAGACCATAAACGGTGTGGTTTTTATATACCCATAATCTAACAGTATCAGTATTGGTATTAGTTGTTCGAGTTAGTGTTTTTGCTTCAATTTCATTCCAATTTCAATTTCAACTCCAATTTCAATTTTTATTATTTTTACTGTGATTTTAATTGCAATTGATATTTTTATTACACTTTCTATGTCCATTCCACATGCAATCTTCTAATAAAGTTAAATTGGTTTAACTCTAAACTCGCTTTTGTCGAAATCTATTTTTACTCGTCCCTTCTCTTATTATAATTAACATTTATGCACCTTTAACACTTCCTTCGGACGTCTTAAAGACCTCCCGAATGTCCTTTGAACGTCTCCTGAACGTCTTTTTGACGTCAAACAGACGTCCTGAAAACGTCTTTAAGATGTACCGTTTTCTAACACAAGACGTTCAAGAAACGTTAAGAAGACGATCGTAGGACATTCGGGACATCTTCAAGGCGTCTGAATGTCTAACTGCATTCATCTTACAATCGTCTTTAAGACGTCTTTGTGCTATCTGGAACGTATTTTGACAAAAAGACGTAATCAAAATAAAATCGTTCGCAGGCTTTGTGTAAAGAAATATATGAAGTAAAACAAGCATTTGAATTGTTTAACTTAAAAAACAATGTGAAAATTTATTCAGCGCTCTCTTTTACGTCTTGAATTTGTTCTACTAAAGTCCAAAGTAAAATACATTGCAATAAAAATGATTTGTTTTCCAATTCCGAAGCTCAGGATAATTCTACGGCTAATTTTTTAAGGGGACATTACACTTTCACGGTCGAAAATTTGAATAATTTTTATGGGACTGATGAAGTAATGAATAAACATTTTTTGAGTCCATAATTATTTTGGCATACTTATATCTGAAGGCTTCAAATACAAGAAAAATTTTTTATATAATTTTGTAAATGACTTTTTATAGGGATTTTTTGCAGCCTCATGGAAGTCATTTTAAAAATTTTGATCTGCTGGATTAAATATAAACCACTGAAGTATAGTTACATTCTATAACAATTTCTGTTAAATATATTCGTATCCTGTCTTTAATTATTGATTTTTAATATTGAGAAACACGAAGAAAGCTTCGTACATTTTCGAAAATTTGTTTGCAGGGAATGTAGAACAAAATTTCAACTGGTGACGAATTCACGAAAGTAAAATTTTTAAACTGAACAATGAAAAATAATAACACAAGGCACCTATTAGTTGCAATCAATTTTTAAATTAAGAAATAGACTGACAAAATCTATGGAATAATTTGATAACATTACCGACACGTTGTCTAGAAATCTTTGGATCATTGTCTTTTAAGGAATCAAAATAGTATACTTATATATCTATGTGAGCCAATTATACTTGCAATTGCTAGGAATACTTCAATTTTTCTCGAAATTATAAGCATTTGTGTGCAGCAAGGTAAGGGGTACAGGGTTGATTTGTAGCTACTGTTAAACAGTTATTTGTAAACGTTTACATGAATCGATAAGCTTTCTATTTATAAGGACAATTTTAAGTAACCGACTAAAATATTATAACAGCGCAAAAGACAAATGTATGTACACACTGGTCATAATATTGCAAAATGGAAGTTGAATACGATTTACAGTAAAGTCTTGATCTAATCTAAGAAAACGGAAACTGTAGGATCTAAGAAAAACGAGTATCCCCTCCATGCGGGCCAACTGCTTGCAATTGCTAGGAATACTTCAATTTTTCGAAATTATCAGCATTTGTGTGCAGCAAGGTAAGGGATACAGAATTGATTTGTAGTTACTGTCAAACAGTTATTTGTAAACGTTTACATAAATCGATAAGCTTTCTATTTATAAGAACAATTTTAAGTAACCGACAAAAATATTAAAACAGAGCAAAAGATAAGTACATGTACACACTGGTTTTCACGATATTGAAAAATGGAAATTGAACACGATTTACAGTAAAGTCTTGATCTAAGAAAACGGAACGTAAAGAATGACAGCATGTGAAAATAAAGAGACGCGCAGTGTTGTACCAGCCCGCATAGATCAAAGACCAACGTATAGATTGGAATGTTAACGCGAATACAAAGCTGGTTTATTTTTTATTCTTTATTTCCAGAATTTTTACTAACTTATTTGTGATATTTCCCTGGATAAAAAGAGACCAAAGTCTCACTATCTGGGTTAGACTATACACGAATTATGCTCTACTTCTTCTGTTCCGCTCAACAAAAAATTACGAAAAAATTCATGAACATTCCCCCAAGTGTCACATATGACAGTGAATTATTTCAGAATTTTTGGTTGCAAAATCAATTTTTAAAAAAATCCGGAAGCATAAAATTGTGGTACGATCCCCAACCTCACTATCTGGATTAGACTACACACGAATTATGCTCTACTTCTTCTGTTCCGCTCAACAAATTCATGAAATGACGCTAAACACGATATAATTTGAACTATATTTAGTGGACAGTATGCAGTAACCATAGGATCTAAGAAACGGCATGGACCCGAGGATTTTTCTTAGATCAAGACTTTACTGTACATTCAAATCCAACTATCGAACGTTCACAATTATTACAAGAACGATCTGCAATTACTATTCGCATTTGGAAACACACGGAAGTTCTCTCGTCAATATAGTAATAACTAGACTGCGGATGTTTATGCAATTATGGCTTTTGAAAATTTTCAAGTAATGTTAGGATATAAAATACGACAGAATGTAATACTATTTTAATTTATTTCAGAATTAAAAAGGCTACTCTCTCTACCACGGAAAATAAAATTTTATTCGATTCGACTTTCTTAAAATTTTGTCTACAAAAATTACAAATTTCATAAAGATCCGCAGTTTAGTAATAACCTCAGCACAACTATTGCCAAACAACTGAATTTATACCTTTCTAGGATACTAGCAGTTAGATTCTAACTATGACGAGTAGAAGTATAAGTATAATGATCTCATGTACTAAAACTCGGTACATATTAAGATAAATTGAACCCTCCCCCCCCCTCTTCAAAATAAGCAAAGAATACTTGTCTCCGACGCCATTATTGACTAAGAAAGTTGTTTTCCATGGGAAAAGAGATGATTTATTATCAATGTGAAACGTAGGGTAAAGTGCCCAAATATAAACCACTTTTTGTTGACGTCATATTTTGATTATTTTAGAATGCTCTTTTTCGTCCAAAAAATTACCAGTTGTAGATGCATTTCAAAAATTAATACAGCTTGGGAAAAATATTCTTTTTTGTTGTGTGTCATTTCCAGGTTCCAGCGAAAGGGGTTCGTAATATGGTACACCTTAAATCCCTAATATGACACCTAGTGCCATATTCGGCCTCACACCAAGGATGTCAATAGTCGTACCCATATTAGCGAACCCTTGGTAGTGCCATATTGGGAACTCCACGTGGACTGATTATAATACTAGCTACTGACAAAGAGAAAATGTATTTCAGTCCAAACCAACAGTTGGCAAACATTAATATAAATAAACTGAAACTACAGATATGTTCAAACATTTCTAAATCACTTAACTTCCTCGAAAAAGATACAATCGAAAATCTAACCACAAAAATATTCAATACGTCGAGACACAACTGGCGGAGGATCGATACTAAAATCTATAGAATGGTGCGATTGCACTGCACACTGTTGAGTAAACATGGTAAACTATTGTTTGAGAATTATCTCACTAGAGTGCAGCTTCTCCTTTACAAGATACAAGGTAGTGCCATAATAGGCGACTATACCATATTTGGGCACTTTACCCTATGGCATGTAAACCGTTGAACATGTATCTAACAGTAGAATATTTTTTACCATTTCTCGAATAGTAGATATTTATGTACTATATGAAAACGGAAAATGGTGTAACCGTATACATACATATATGTCTTACAATTAGAATTTTGTCTTACTTAACATTGTAATTGCTAAGTAAGTAGCGCGTAGTTGATCGTGATCATATAAAACATTTGTGTGTGATATCATCAAATATATCGAATGTGCAAATTAATGAAAGTGTGTACGCTCAAGTTTTTTGGGCCTTGGAATATTCGAATCATATTTGGTGCGCCAAATGAATGTTGTTTAAGTACCATATATTAACCTTTACGGCGAGGAATTTCGGGGAAAACGATAGGATTGTCCTTCAATGTACATATGTCCACTTCCACATTCATATAACTTAACAGTTACCACCGAAATTCTGATTGTGGAAACAGTATTTTATTTTACTGGTATTCGTTAATCTTAATATACGGTTGATTCAAGAACTATTCGTACACTAAATTTCCGATTTCTCATTATGAAGCTTGAGAGTGTTACGAATTAACATTCATTTTTAATTAAGGCAGTTGTAGGGTAAACTTTTCCTTGCGTCACCAGATATTTTTGCCTTTTTCCTATGTAATCCACAGAGTTGGACGCGAAGATGCGAGAAATCCAAGTTTCGATCCTGTAGGAGCAATGGTTCAAAAGTTATAAGTGTTTAAAGTTGAGCGATTTCCAGTATTTTTGACGGGTTAGCGCTGCCATGTTGTGTGTAGTGACGGTCGCGCGCTACTTACCGAGCGGGTCCGCTAGGTGGCTGCACAAGCACGCGGTAATGCCGATAATTAATTAATTGGTTGGGGGTTAGGTCGGGTGTGAGGGGGGCGAAGTGGGCCGGCTTGGGAATCTACGTGATCAACATCAGCGCGTGCTTATGATGCCAACCTTCACTACACACAACATGGCGACGCTAACCTGTCAAAAACCCTGGAAATCGCTCAACTTTAAACACTTATAACTTTTGAACCATTGGTCCTCCAGGATCGAAAGTGGATTCCTCGCATTTTCTCGTCGCAATCTACTGGATAACATAGAAAGAAGGCAAAAATTTGTGGTTACGCAAGGAAAAAAGCAGCCCAGTTTTACAAGATGTAACGGGTGGAACACGGCCCAGATGATTTCCCTCGAAGATGCTACGAATTGAAACGTCTCTAAAAACATTATCAAATTTTTTCATGTATCAATGAATTGATTGGTTTGTAGATTGAAGCCTCCCCTTTGCATCGACTTAAACAAACTTCGTGCACAATTTTTTGGGGCTGTTTTATTAAATTTTCAATGAGAGATGTACTTCCAAATTTACAGTAAAATAAGGTACACCACGAGGACTTCACGCGACCGAACTTGGTACCTAGTTTCATCCTATGAAACAGTGGAAAAAATCTTTTAAAACAACTTTTAAAAGGTCTTTACAAGGACGAGGCTTCAATCTTTAAATCTATGGTGGTTTTACAGAGATTACTAATCGTAATTTTTTTTAGAAAATATTGATCTTCAGTTTTCCACCCACTGTATGATGCGAAAATATCTTACAAGGAAATAATCAATGTTCTTCGAAAGATGAGATTTCAAGTTTCCAAATGAGTCGAAATTTATTTTTATGCTATTGGTTTTTACGAAATTGACATAGATTCAACATCGACAATTTTTCTGAATCAAAAATAGTGTTTGGATCCACTGTATAAATCATTGATTAGTTATTTGCTAAATAAACAAATGTAAGTGTAAAACAAACTTATTACCGATATATTTGTTTATGAACGGGGGAATCATATGTACCTCCTTCAAAGTGGCGCCTGTTTCCGTAATTGTAAAAGTAGATGACTTAATAATTATTTTTTTACGCTTAAGTACAAAAGTTTTGAATTTGAATGTATCAAAACTCCTGCAAAGGATCAAATTATTATTGCAATAAAATGTGTTCATTGACGGCGACCGATATTTGTAGGACAATCTAAAGATTGAGATACCAAAAAAGAAACTAAATATTTAGTGATATACGTGTTTAGTATTGGTATTATAAACGTCTTTGTATAACAACTTGTTATTAAAAAAACAAACCCTTTGTAATCTACGTACGTACCGAAACTACGGAGAAACGAATGTACATTAGTTAATGTGTATGCCTATTAACATTCGATATAAAAAAGTACACGTATAATTATACTATAGAGATTGAAAACTAGCGAACGAAATGTTATGATAACCGTGTTGAATAACATAGTTATCATAGCAACTGTGTTGACTACGCCTAACCATAGTTGGACCAAGAAAATAAATGTAATTGTTCGATATGCATAACATTGTTTTGAATCATTTCATTCCTTTACCGTACTCGAAGGGTTACTTTATTACGGGCCAGGGCGGCTGCTCTTTTCCTTGCGTAACCAGCAATTTTTGCATTTCTTGTATAAATGTTTGCCTTTTTCCTGTGTTATCCAGTAGATTTGGACGAGAAGATGTGAGAAAACTAAGTTTCGGTCATGGAGGATTAATGGTTCAAAAGTTATAAGTGTTTAAAGTTGAGCGATTTCCGGTGTTTTTAACAGGTTAGCGCCGCCATGTTGTGTATAATGACGGTCGCGCACCGCTTACCGAGCGGAGCCGCTAGATAGCAGCACAAGCACGCGGTTGTGGCGGATGTCGATAATGTAGACAGATGTCGATAATGTGAATCTCTATTTGAATATTGATTAGTTGTAAATTTTGTAAAATAGTTTTGATTACTTTGTTAATATACAATCGTTTGGTTCCCTACCAACGAATTGCATTTATAAAAAGAGATTAAAATATAGAAGATTAAATATAGGAGGAACTGAACCAAACGGTTTCTTCCTGAAACATTCTTTTGATATTACTCAAAACAATGGAGATATTTTGCGGTGTGTGTCTTGGATGCCTCACCCTGTATAGAAACACATCTCAGGGTGTGTCAAAATTCTGTGGAATTCTGTTACGTTACGAATAAAAAAAATATTTCATAATGTCAAAACACTGGAAATCGCTCAACTTTAAACACTTATAACTTTTGTACCATTGATCCTCTAGAATTGAAATTTGGATTTCTCATATTTTCAACCAAACGTTTTCTTCCTGACACATTTTTTTCGTATTACTCAAAACCAGGGACCAAAAATAACAGTTATTCCAAAAATTTTCCACGATAAAAATCATTAATAAAAAGTTGATTATTATTCATGTTTAAGATAATCTACACAAAATATAAAGAAAAAACATCGAAGAACAAAATGGTTAAAAAATATCGATTTTTATACTTTTTGGTTACAAGTAACAGTTATCAATGAGAGAAATATATATCGACCGCTCATAAGAATTATCGATGAGAGAAATTTATTTCGATCGCTCATAACAGTTATCGATGAGAGAAATATATTTCGATCGCTCATAACAGTTATCGGTGAAATATATTTTGATCGCTCATAAGAATTATCGATGAGAGAAATTTATTTCGAGCACTCATAACAGTTATCGATGATAGAATTTCTTTTCACTTGTTCATAATAATTATTGGCGAGAGAAATTTACTTCGGTTACGTATTTAATTATTGAGTTGTCTACTCTTTTTCGGATGGAGCAAGCCTGTGAAATTCATTGAGAAGGTTTCGTACAACAAGACGAATCAACAGACCATAAGAACAACACAAAATCTGTTTGTTGACTGTCTTTGTACGCTGACGACTCTGTTCCACTCGTACATGGATGTAGAACTGTTGTATGAATAAACAATATAAGAAATAATTGATTGTCTACCATTTCAAAGTTGTACTATTTAATAATATCAATAACTGTTATGAGCGATGGAAATAAATTTCTCTCATCGATAATTGTTATGGGCGATCGAAATAAATTTCTCTCATTGATAACTCTTACGAGCGATCGAAATAAATTTCTTGTATCGATAACTGTTATGAACGATCGAAATAAATTTCTCTCATTAATAACTGTTATGAGTGATCAAAATAAATTCCTCTCATCGATAACTGTTATGAGCGATCGAAATAAATTTCTCTCATCGATACTTGTTATTCAATGACTTTTTTTCATTTTGGTTATAACAGTTAGGGTCCATGCTCAAAACAACGGAGATATTTTGCGGTGGAAGTCCTAGATGCCTTACGCTGTATAAAAACACGTCTCAGCGAGTGCCAAAATCTTTGATAGGTTATGAATAAAATAAAATTTTCCATAATGTAGTATCTGCGGAACACAAGGCTTTATGCGATGTGCGTGATGTGACGAATATCTTTGTATCAAACATTGTTATGAGATATCATTAGTGTACCAATTACACGATGTGATTTTATGTAATTCTCCGATATAAATGTAGATATCACTGCTAAACGTCCTATCTTTCGGAAACTCGCGTCGAAAGCATCACCGTCGTATGTTACACCATCCTTTAGTGATTCGTTTCGTAACGTAACATGATTTCATTATCATGACATGTACGACTGTCAGCTCGCGATGCCTATCCACCACTTACAGGATGGCGCAAAATGACCTTTATGGTTTGAATTCTTTATAACTTTTTTATTTGAACATTCTTTCAATTTTTCGTTTCAGAATGTTGTAAACAAGACTTCTAGAATTTAATATGGAAAGACACACAACAGAACAACGAACAGCAATCATCGAATTTTATTTTGAAAACCAACGGACAATTGTTTCGATGCAGCGTGCATACTCCTTGACGAAAATTTGCAACCAAACGATGTATTGTTGGCGCTGTGTCAAAGCAATTGACCGTTAGTTTTCAAAATCCGATGATTCTGGTTCGTTGTTCTGTTGTGTATCTTTCCATATTAAATCCTAGAAGTCTTGTTTACAACATTCCGAAACAAAAAAGTTAGAAGGAATTCAAACCATAAAGATCATTTTGCGCCACCCTGTATAAGGAATAGCCATATAATTGATGGACTCCGCCTAACTTGACCGTGCTAAATATCTCGGTTATTTGTTATGATTAGACAAATATACACATAAAATATGCAAATATGCAAATACGCACGAGAATATGATCAGAACTAATACAAAGAGATATTTAGCAGTTATGTATTAATTAACAATTTATTTATACAGAAACGCCATAACTTGCGTTACTTGCGTAACTTGCGTTGGCACAGAGAAACTCGTAGGTACCACGTGACGCTCCCACTACGCGCTACCCGTCTTCCGCGATTGGCCGAATCGCTTGACGAAAACAGCAACAGAGCGATGTGACGACGCTGAGCTCAAATGTCTAGCGTTCCCGCCCGATACCGATGCGAAAGAGCGTAAGAGTGGGATTCGCAGCATTGTGTCAAGAGTGGGGACTCATCGGTCCCCTGCACCCCACTGACGAGATTTTGTGCCAACTCTCGGCGGACGGATAATAACACTTAGTTGTTGCCGTTTGTCAGTTAATATTGAGTTATATGCTGAAAAAGTACGTTCTACATCACAGGATGTACTGGGTGTATATTTATATTTGCTCCAATAGCGTTGTGGTACATCAGTTAACACATTTTCATCGCTAAATATCCTCACGAGTTTACATATTTCGCATAAACCAGGATTCTTTTTTACCACTGCATTTATTTTGACACGAATTACATCACCACATTTACCAGGAACAACTCTTAAATGTTCAATACAGTCCATGAATATTTTCATTGAATTTGTTAAGGGTAAACCGACAATTCCCAGTCTCTTTATCGTGGCTGGAAGAGTTTGTAATTTTATAAACGACAAATTTTGTGCAATTTGTGTCTATTGCAACACATTCTGAGCTGTTGCAATTGCAACTATATCATCTTCATCAAAATTTCAACTACCTATTTACACAGAAACAAAATAAAGATTGTGAATTAATGATTTTATCGTTTTCGGATGTAAAGAAAAAAGAATAGTCGAATCTCTCTGGTTCTATTAAAATTTTCGGCATAATGTCCAAAATCACCCTCGAGGGGTGTTAACTTCTGAGATAAGCATATTCGGTAAAAATGTTTGGAATAAAAGTTGCAGGGATTAATGGAGGACATATGTCCATGACCTTGTATTTGATCCTCGGATCCATTTTTAAGGTTATTTGGAGGTCAGTACGTATTTTTGAAATGGGAACCCCTACTTTTGACTACGGGTTTTGAAAGAGCTCGAAATTTCACGTTCAGATATGTACTTATGTCCTAGATTAAAATGACTGCTAGAGGCCATTCAAAGGTCAAATCACTGTTTGGTGGTAAATAAAAGATGACAGTAAATACTGACATCAAGATTGGACGAATCTTCTGATTCATAAACTTGTCTCCGACGTTAAGCTTGTTCTCAATTTCCAAGGACATTGAAAGGTCGATTTACGTTCCCAGCTAGCACCGTACATCCAGTGGACGTCCGTTTATGTCCAGTTTACGTCCATACGTCCGACGTCCGTTGCGTATGTTCCTAGGATGTCCGTGGGACCTAAATTTCGGTTGTCACAGGGACGTCCATTTTTTTTAGTCGCAGGTACTTCCGCGGGACTTGAATTTCAGACGTCCCAATACGTGTATTTTTTAAGTCTTATAGCCGTGCTTGGGAGTTTCTTACGTACATACCAGGCTGCTCACTTCTCATGCATAAGATACTTTTATATATTACAATACCTATACATATATATTTATAGTAATATATTTTTGTTATTTAAATTTATAAATTTATAACAATATTTCTTTATAAATATGAGAGTTGTATAATATGTGAGCTGTGAGCTGAGTGACAGAGTCAGAATCAGAATCAGTCAGAATTAACTCGACCGTCGCGTCGCGTCGCATCATCGTGCGTCGTGCGTTTACGTGAAGTGAGGTTAGTTTAGCACGTGTTCCTTGTACACGTGTTTGTAATATTCCAATTAATAAAAAGCGTGTGTGAGTGATTCGATGACTTCAGCCTCTTGTCAGGATTGTGTTGGTGAAACTTGTCACTACGATTTCAGGTAAGCTTTTATTTTATATTCATTTTCACATTTTCAGTCATTGAAACATTACCGGCAAAAGGAAAATACAAAACTATTTTATTAGGTTGGAGGGGAAATTCTATTGTATTGTATTTTAAAGAAAATATTTGAATCAATTTATAAAAATACATGTTTAATATTATTCAATTATATAATTTCCATTATTTGTAATAATATGTTACCATTTTTCAGATAACTTGCTATTGTGTTGGTGAAACTAGTCACTGCCATTTCCCCGGTAAGTTTTTATTTTATAAAAGGAAAATACAAAATTATAATTAGGTTGGAGGGAAAATTCTATCGTATTTTAACACTAAACCTACCAACACTGGTCAAAATGACTGGTTCCTGGTTTTTTATTTTACAATTAGAAAAGTACTAAAACTAATTTCATAAGAAACGACTGTATAGATATTTTTAGTAGTGCACGTATTACAATAGCAGCCGCACAAAGTCTAAATAAAATCAATCTTGTCATTTTTATAAGGGAACATGTACCAGTTACTTTTGAGGTTCGGTAGGTTTAGCGTTAAAGAAAACATTTGTACCAATTTATAAAACTACATGTTCAATATTATTCAATAATATAATTTCCATTATTTGTAACAATATGTTGCCATTTTTCAGGTAACCTGCCAATTCCTGTTTTCCAATGACTTGCTAGTTAACATGTTTTTTTTTATTTACAATAAAAATTACCTGCTTATTTAAAATAAATACAATATAGCTTTCTCCTTGCAACCTAAAATATTCATACTAAAAAATCTTCCCGTTTATTGAACAATGCTTTTCACCAAGAAATTCTAATTTTTAGATGCAGCGAAGATATCCAAAACCTCAATTCATCAGAATGAAACAAATGTTTCATACGGATGTGTATTACATTAGCGGAGGACCATGGGAAGAAACAAAACAGTTTCAACTGATTTTTAATAATAGAATTAAAAATTTATATAGTTTATAATTATATATAAATAAATAGATTGTTATAAACATATATATTATATATATTAGTGTTATATGTGCGCGATTGTATTGTATTACATTTACTATGTACCTAATGTTTCTGTAATATATGAAATTTTTATTCAATTAAAACTAAATTTTAATGTTCTATAAACGTCCTGTCAATGTCCTTTTAACGTTCTGAATTGTCCCAGATATGTCCCAGATACGTCCCAGATAGGTCCGAACGGGGCGTCCTACGTACGTCCCACTTTCTAAATGGGACTTATAAATCGGATAATGCTAGCTGGGTTATACTCAGCCTCTATGCTTGACCTCGAGTTGCGATTGTTCGGGCCTAGTATTCTATCGCAACTCGAGGTCAGGCATGCGTTTTTTGCTTGCTATAACGTCCTTTACAGATGACAACCGCAGAACTACACTCCTCAAAAGAATTAAGGGATCACCTCTGCGAACCCGAAAAATTGCTACCAGTTTTACATGATCATAACTCCGGCCAAAATTATTGTATCGATATCGTTAAACACACACACAGGTAGTTGCATATGAAATGTCCGATTTTAGAATGCAAATGTTGCAATGCGATTTGATCAAGAAATAGTATTACAGTTGACAGGTTCATTGTATGTCACTTTGAGGTAAATACAAACCCTACGATCCTGTATTCAATTCTAATTTACACATATAAATTTCGTTTTAAATAGATTTGATTTCAACCCCAATCAGTGCGATTGTCGTGTGCTCTTTTATAGACTGTGTATTTTATGGATTTATGGGAAAAATGAGTGGGTACAATTTAAAACAGTAAAAAGGTTGCAATGATTTAAGAATGCTAATCCATGTATTTTTCTCAGCTTGCTAAAATTATTAAAGTAAGAATAAACTATTTATGTGGCTCCAGTCACTTGCGATTAACAACGCACTATTCGTTGATAGTAAAACGAACTACAAAATAGAGATGACAATCTTGTAAATGAAGCATGTGAGTGACCGAAAAATTCAGTGCCTACCATAATATTGTACAATCAAGAAACGTGTGATTCTTTGATGAATAAGAAATAGTTGCGGTTGTTTAACGTAACTGTTTAAAATCAGACATTTCATATGCAACTACCTAATTGATCTATGTTAGTTATACACATGCTGAAAATTTCATCAAAATCGATTAACGTACCCAAAGAGCTACAAGTGGTTAAATGTGGTGAAAGTCATAGTTTTTTGCGACTTTTGGTCAGTTTCTGCTCAAAATCCACAAATTCTTACATCTTTCGATGCGTGTCGTTTTTTTTTCTGCGTCAACCGATTTCGATGAAATTTTCAGCACGTGTATAAGTAACATACATCTATAAAACGCATATTTTAAATTTTCATTACGGGCTCTAGTAAAAATCTCATAAATGGTGCCTCTTTTACTTCCTCATGTAATTCTTAGCAATTGCAATTTTTTCGAAATCTTTTTTGCATGTCATTTGGTAAATCAATTCTTCTAATTGCTGAAAAACATTCAAATACATTCGTGGTTCACTGTATTTAATAATAACAAAGAAAGCAAAATAAATGGGTCACAACGCTATAAGGTTTTATTAGGCGAAAATGAGTGTTCTGTTTACCCACATCTTTAAATGTACTTCTGCCTAACAATACAGAGAACTGGTCGATACCGGTGATGGAGTACTCCTAGACTATCCCTGAGTTGATATACTTGTTTATCACAGCGAACACAAAAACACTTTTAAATAACGTTTCTCGAAATCTGTATCATCATCGACGCTAACGAACTTGTACAATCTAATAATTATTTTAAGTATAGAGGAAATTATATATTGCAATTCATTGCAACATATTCGATTGCAAAATAATTGAATGGTATGTATTTTAATGTTTCCAATATTTTCTACTCATACTTAGATATTTATTACTAGATTGCGGATCTTTATGCATTTATGGGTTCTGAAAATTTTAAAAAAATGCTCGAATATAAAATTCGACGGAATTTAGTAGAATTTTTATTTATTTCAGATCTAGAAGGGCTACTACCACTGAAAATAAGACTTCATTTGGTATTTCACTTTCTTCAAATTCGTCTATAAAAATTTGAAATTGCATAAACATCCGCAGTCTACTTATTACGTATTTTATATGTATATGTGTGATGATTCAAACATTTATATAAAAAGAAGAAAAAGAATGTTACATACAGTTTGTCAGGAAACGCAGAGTTACAGAGTTATAAACAAATAAATATTATAAATACAGGTTAAAAGTATCTTCAAGAGTTAATTTATACTCTCATCTTGTTTTTATTTTTAATTTTAAGTTGAGTGGAGGTAAAATCAGTTATATGAACATGTATCATAACAGGATTGTTTACAGGAAGCTAAGACTTAAAATGAGAGCTAAAAGAAGCTTCATTTTTACGAATATATTAAAAAAGTTGGTAAAAGAGTTCAAACTTACTCTGTAGACGTCCCACGAGGTGTCTGACAAAATGAAGGTGGTGCCGCGCCGTGGGGCGGAAATCAAATTTTATTATATATTGATATATTTATATACCAATATATAATAAATAATAAATGGGTATATTTATATGTATACCCCGTTTATAGGGGTGTCCCAGTATTGTTGGTATACAACTGTGGATGGGGTGATTCTACAATACATGAGAAAATAAGTTGAAGATAGATTCTTTTTTTTAAGGCTTTTTTGTTTTGTAGAAAATTGAGTTGAAGGATCCGTCGGGTTCGCGTGCTTTAGTATATGCAAGATGTAAAGCATATCAAAGTAAAATTTTCGATAAAGTTTGTCACTATAATATTATATGTGCACATATTTACAGTGAGTGTACAAAGCATTCGTATTACGCCTTTTAAAATCGAATAATTTTATCAAAATTGGACCCGACAGCTCGAGCTTCTTTTTAGACGTTAGAAGAATTAGTTTAGCAGCTAATGTGTAAATAATTTTTTAAAAATTATTATTGCTCGCAATTGCGGAGGAAAAAGTAAAGGTCACGATTTTTAAATTTTTTATCTGTGCCTTTAGTGAAAATTTAAAACATTTATCTTGTAAATCTAAGTCAGTTATATACGTGTACGAAGTTTCATTGAAATCGGTAGACGCATAAGAAAGCTATGGGCATTGTAAGATGTAGAAATCATTGAATTTAGGCTTGGCGATTCGTTTAAATCGCAGATTCTTACAATTTTTTCTATTTTCAATCAATTTTTTATATATTTCATTTGAACCTTGATCGATTCATTTGAACTTTGAAAATACACGTTTTCAATTTTCATTACAGGCACACAGACAAAAAATTTATAAATTGTCATCTTTACTTTTTCCTCCGCAATTGAGACCAATAACAATTTTTTAAAAATTATTTACACATTAGCTAGTAAACTAATCCTTCTAACGTCCCAAAAATATTCAAGCTGTTGGGTGCAATTTTGAAAAAAGTTATTCGTTTTTAAAAGCTGTACGAATACTTTGTACACCCACTGTATGTATATTATCGCTAGGCTGCAGATTTTTATATTTTTATAACAATAAAATATACGGTTTTATATCTTACAATTATAATCACTGATATTAGGTTGTAAAGAAAGAAATGCTGGATTTTTGTCACTTTGTTTTAATTGGAATCTTATACCAATAAATATTTACTTTAATTTAATCAGTTATATGTCATTTTAAAGCTTGTTCTACGCTTGTGATTGTAACAATTTTGATAAAATTATTTTTATGTGAGTTATAACACTTTAAAAACACACGTTTAAACCCTGCATTCCTTTCTTTACAACCTAATATTTTATTATTATGTTTAACTTTAATGGTTAAGATTCTACTTGGAAAATCTTATTTTGTATATTAAATCATATGCTTGATTAATTAAATATTTTCTGCCAGGGGTAGTACCTCAACATTTCAACATAATTAAATTGCAGAAGTCAAGATCGGGATAACGACAAATTTGTTTCGCACAACTATAGTCTTTGAAAAAAACTTGCAACAAAAAGTGAAGTGTATCATTTTGCACATGATACAAATGCATAAAAATCTGTTCAATGCCTACATACAGATAATATAAGACACGAATAGATTCAGGGCAATGATTATTATTTATGGAACCACGTTCTTCAGCATTAGGGAGTATAATACGCTATTTCAGAAGCACCCTATATAAAAGGCCCCCAATCGATCTGTTTGATATGTGCTTATACGAGAAGATGTAGCTACTACCAGCCATTCTTCTTCGCATTTATCCTGGACACGATATTTATTTGCTGACGACATACTGGGTCAATAGTCGGATGCCCTTGAGAAGGATATCTTACGCATCACCAGGAAATTTCTCCTGAGGCTGGATCCTTTCTTCCCTCGCATGCCTGGATTTTCCGATTCGTGAATGACGCACCATTTAATATACAGTCGCTGTACAAAGTATTCGAACACATTTTAAGGACGAATAACTTTTTTAAAATTGGACCAAACTAGTTTACTAGCTAAATATTTAATTTAATAATGCTTTCGGCACTACCGTTTCGATCAATTAGTAAATCTAGCAATTTTGCAATAAACTTTTCTTCTTTCCTAACGTTTCGGTTCAGTTTTGAACCTTTTTCAAAGGAAAAATTTGCGTCTAAAAGACAATATATATGTATAATACAGTAAGTAGAATAGGTGAATTGAAATTGAGCAAAAAGAATATTAATACGTACTTGTTACGTACTTACTGTACTTGCATAACTTTAGTTATGTAAATTCAGCATTGAAAAACTGATTTGTACACGCTGCTGGTTTAGAACGTACTGCGGTCAAGGTCAAAGTGACCGTTTGAACAGAGCCCAAAAACTGAAAACATTGAAAACTAAACATATAGACACACTACATAGTAACAACATAAGGATCGACCGTTCATAAATCAATATATGGCGGTAAATTTGAAAACGTCCAACGATATTCAACATGTGCTGTTATACTAACCATAAATGGTATCTTTAAAAATCGACATTCATGATATAAGACCAGCAGAAAGAATGTATTTTCTATTTATACACAAAAGAACAGGTTGTAATTTAAATGTATGGGTAAGACCCAATTATATACCTTATAAAATTGGAAACATCGTCATAACACATTACTGGGTCAGTAATGCCGCGTAATAATCATGAATCTTAGGCGTTTCGTACCTAAAATATGTTGTTTAATCACATGAATCGTTTCCAGTAGTAACCTTTTTTGTAGGTTATGTTCTCTGTCTATTACTGTGGTATTGTCAAAGCCGAATCTATGGTCAAACTCAAGTAAATGCTTCGTCAAAGCGGTGTGTTGTGTTGGAGACAAGAAAATATTGCGTTTATGCTCAGTAATACGTATAGGTCTAGGTGTCTAGATGTTTGTCCAATGTATTCATGGTTACAGTCTTTGCAAGGAATTGCATATACTACATTACAACTTTTCAACATAGGTATTTTGTCTTTAATTGGTGTGATTACTATTGGAGTTTATTGCAAAATTGCTAGATTTACTAATTGATCGAAACGGTAGCGCCGGAAGCATCATTAAATTAAATATTTAACATTTACGATCGATAATCAGGATTATTTTACTAGCTAATGTGTAAATAATCAGAAATGAAACAAATCACCCACTATACCAGACTAAACGATCTTAAAAACCACCTAAAGGAAATTTTTAGAAAACAGGTATTTGACAAAATTAAAAGGAATTACATACAAAACTATCATAGTAAAGGAGGGGATCTTGAGTGGCAAGAATTTCCAAGTCCAGTAAATCGTCAAATTCAAACTTCAATTTCTAGAATCAGAATTGGCAACTCAGAAATAACCCATTCATTTTTGTTAAACAAAAAAGAAAACACGATCTGCGATATATGTAAAGCACCAGTTAAAATATATAGTTAAACTATA